>QCXZ01000064.1:37659415-37974101 GCA_025024175.1 Rhyzopertha dominica
ATAGAGGAAAATTTAAATTTTGCAAAAACAGGTAAACTTTTGTTTGCAGGGGGACAACTTTTGAGATAAGTTTTTAATGGATAGCGATTACCCTCTTAGCGGGGTAGATACCCCTTCAAAAATTTTAAATGAAACTACCCATCTTACGATACATCATTTAAAAGCTTATTACACAAGGAGTCTTGCCATGTAATTAGTTTTACTATTTTTTACCCATTGATGGGGTAGTGGGTCAAAAAGTGCATTGTAGCAAGTGGCTTATAAAATGGAATATTTTGGACTTTTTTTAACAAAATTTGTTGTCTTGCAGTTACAATAAAAATTGTCCTTACTTAAGCCTAAAAAAACTTGTTAAAAAATAATTGTTACACCTAAGCAAAATGCCAAAAATACTTAAAATTTTCTTTCGACATTGCAACTCGACAGTTTATACTGAATTGGCTAAATAATTATCTACTTTGTGTTTCCAATTTTTTGTTTCAACTTTTTGGCTACTTCTTTGGCACGACCATCTTTTTGTTCACATTCCTTTTTATAAATCGCGTGAAATTTTAAAGTGAAAGTCCAAGTGGTAATGGTTTATTCAACTACCGAAAGGGTAGAAATAATTTTTATTTACGGTGCTGAGCATAGCTGTGCTCGTGCGTCAGCAAGGGTGTTTAACGAACGGCACCCCGATAAAAATGTTGACGCTAGGTACATTCTCGATCTCGTGCAGAAATTTCAGGACACTGGATCTGTAGTAAACAAAAAAAGGGCAGGGAATAGAGTCGTTGATGAAATGGCCCAACTTAAAGTACTTGGTCATTTTGCAATGGATCCAACTAGCTCTTTGCATAACATTTCTACAGCCACTGGACTTTCTTATTCATCTGTAAGGAAAGTTACAAAACTGCACAAATTCCAACCCTATAAGATGAAAACTCTCCAGGAACTCGGCGAAGATGACTTCGATAGAAGACTGCAATTTTGCGAAATTATGACAGAAAAGATTATAGTAAATCCAAATCTAATAAAAAATATCTGCTTCAGTGATGAATGCACCATTTTTTTGAACGGCTCTGTAAATAAACATAACGTCAGGTACTGGAGTGACGAAAATCCTTATATTTTTCGAGAAGGTCATACACCAAGTTCCTCAGAAGCTGAACGTCTGGGCTGGAATACTTGGCAACGCAATTGTAGGTCCAATTTTCATTGATGGGACGCTAAATGGGGGAATGTATTTAGAATTACTTGATAACGTTATTGATCCTTTAATCACAGAGCAATTAGAAAACCAACGTGACCCTGAAGGAAATCCAATGTTGGATGAATACGAATTGTTTTACCAACATGATGGAGCCCCACCGCATTACGCCATTAATGTGCGAAATTGGTTAAATCATAGATTTCCTCTTCACTGGATTGGTAGGCGTGGAACAATTGAATGGCCGCCACGATCACCCGATTTGACTGCTTTAGATTTCTTTCTGTGGGGTCATTTAAAATCTGTGGTTTACATAACACAACCTACTAGCCTGGACGATCTGCGAGAAAGAATTATTAACGAGTGCAGGAGGATTCCACCTGAAACTTTCCGAAAAGTGCAGCAGGAGTTCGAGAACCGTCTGTATTATTGTATGGAAAGAGGTGGTGCACATTTTGAGAATGTATTGTAAGGTTTGAATTTCTATGGTTTTGTTCACACTGTTACAAATAAATAATTTTTCTTTTTCGTGGACATGGACTTTCTAAAAAATTACATGATAAATACTTTAATGTTAATAATAATGTTAAAAGAAAATTTTCAGTATTCTGGGAGTATTTTTTAAGTGTCATATTTTTTACAAGTTGTTTATTTAAATTTTGGGTTCTCGTAAGGACAAATTTTATTTCCGCTCTAAAATAAAATACATTTTGTTGAAAAGAGTCCAAAATATTCAATTTAATAGGCAACCTGTTTCGTAGGCACTATTAATCTATTACCCCCGTCAATAAGTTAAACGTGGTAAAACTAATTACATGGCCAGACTCTTTGTGAAATAAGCTTTCAAATGATGTATCACAAGATGGATAGTTTCATTTAAAATTTTTAAAGGGGTGTCTACCCTGCTCAGAGAGTAAGCGCTATCCATTAAAAACTTATCTCAAAAGTTGTCCCCCTGCAAACAAAAGTTTACCTGTTTTTGCAAATTTTTAAATTTTTGCTATATTTAAAGTTATTTAAGGCGTGAAGTTTTCAAAAAATCACCCTGTATAGTAGCTAGCCTAATAGTAGACCTTGCCAGGTATAACAAGCTTTCCAGAAATGATTTTCCATTGCAGTTTGTTGCTAAAAGCTACGACTGCCTTCAAATAATTCCTCGTCGAAATAGGAGAACAACTGTCTTAGTCGTGAAAAAAGCGCGCTGTGCAGAGGGTTGTGGGGGGGTGAATTTCCAAAATAAGTAAAAATTCTTGTTTGTTTTTTTTAATATCTTTGGTACCTCACCTTTATTATATTAAGATACTATGCTGCTGCTTAAATGGCAAATATAATTTTTTTAAAAATTTCTAATAACGCCGTCACTATGCTTTCTTATAGAGCGCCTTAATGAATTTCGTTCGCTTTAAACACTACCTAATTCGCCAGACGTTTTGCTTCTCCCAGTACAAAAACGCGTTGGTTTATTGGTGTGTGCAAATTCGCAATATAATACATAGTTTGTGGCATAATATTTTTGTGTAGCAATGTCGAATTTCACAGCGGCGTCCGTGGACATGCGAGTATGGTTCAAAATAGCCCAAAAGGTACGCGATACTCGACTTTATGCACACAGAATTGATATTTAATTGCAAATACTTTCTGTGATTATTCGTTCCCTCTTGCAATTATTGTCGTTTTGCTAATGTATATTTATGTAGACCTAGGTATCTAAATCTTTTGAAGTAAGCTCTGTTTTTTTTATATATTTTGAAAGTTAATGCATGTTTTTGCATGAATTACAGATCTATTTATAACAATACACAATAGAAGTGACAGTAGTTCGGATAGTGAGCTAGAGTCAAAAATTAAATTCATTTCAATTTAAAAATGTGCAGCGGCAAACAGTTTTTATTTTAATCAGCGCTTGAAATTTCAGGATTTTGGTACAAAATAAACTCTGCTTATTATGACAATCGCGCTGATTATAATGATGTCTCTAAAATGAACTATGTCCGACTTTGACTTTATGCGTTCGCTGTAGCAGAAGGTCGTATATCGCGCAGCTGTACAGTTATTCTGGACCTTACTCGCATTCCTACTCTTACCGGTTCCCGCTGTGAAATTCGGCGTTGCCAGACAAAAAAATTCTTATTCGACAAATGACGCGAGTCTGCAAATTTTTATACACCAAAGTAGTTGACATCATAAACTTTTATTTCAGTTATTTTTTCGATAAACCAACGCGTTTTCGAGCTAGGAGAAGGTAAACGTTTTAGGAATAAAGTAGTGTTCAAAACGGACGTAATTCATTAAGGCGCTGTACCTATATACGATAACATTATTAGTTGCATGGTTACTGAAAGGTGTGCGCTTTTTGGCCGCACTATATAACATATTATTATGAACGAAAAACTTAAAGTAGTAACAACACCGGCAAGTGTTGAAATAGTGCTTAATTATTACCAAAAGTTGCAAAATTTCAAAAAGTGCTAGATTCAGCCTTTTGTGCTGAAACTGGCAACACCGGGCTGTCGGCACCCACTTGGGCCGTGGTAATACCACACCACGCCCCAATCTAGCGCAGCACATTTTTAACTACCCATCTCTCTCTGACTCACATCAAGTAGATCTGTTGTACGTATGTCAGCGTTAGCTTGTAACGACAACCTGCGCTACTTAAGGAGAGGGTAATTTTCGTTTCTTATTCCTTTCCACTCACGGACAAATTAGAAGAGCAAGAACTAGTTAACGACGTGATGAATATTTTAAGTGAAGTTAAGAACCAACTACTGTGGCCCTCTACAATCAAGATCTAAAAGCTAACAAATTATCGTGTACATTGGTTGGGTATCTTTCTTAATTTATCTATGGCAGAAGCCACAAGCCGCTAACAGTGATATGGAGGGAAGTAGATTGAACTTAGATGTGCGCAGAACGAAGAAGAATGGCAAACATATGGGGTGGCCATATTGCTTTTTGATAACAATACAAATTACAAAGTGAACTCGACCGGAGTAACTTCACGTCAAATTACTGCAATGTGATTGGTCTACTACACTGGGCGCGCAAATCTAAATGATGTTAACCCATAATACTAGTGAGTATATCTCATTAGTCTTACAAAGATGATATCTATTTAATCCCGAATTGTCGTCCAGTGAAGTTAAATGGCAATACCTCTGCAATATGCTGATGTTTGACACAATGTTACATTATGTTGACAAAATGAAATACCGCTTTACACCACCGCGACTTGTAATTTGTTTAAAACATTGTTTAAATATGTTGCCGCACTTCTAGACGTTTCCTTTTTGTGTGTAATTATTACTTTCCACATTAGAAAGCATTTAAGCTGTATTTCAGCTTGTACACAATTATTTGTTCTATGAAGTCTATTATACTTGGCCTATGTGTTTCTTACAGCAACTGTTGATTTATCGTTGAATTAAGGTCTAAAGCAATGTGGAGACTATTGGATGCATGTAGAAATTCTAATCACAAAGTAACTGGCATTGAGAAATGCAATATAGATTATAACGAATTTAATACATATTTTACAACGACGGCTAGCAATTTAGTGGACGGTCTGCTGGTCTCCTGTGATAGTCTCTTATTGGGAGTGTTTCCCTGCATGCCTTCTTCTGCGGGATATTTCCAATTCATTGAGGTATCTAGTTCGAAGGTACGCAAAATAATAAATAAATTAAAGAATAGCAACTCATTTGATGCCCATAATTTGAATGCTAGGATTATTAAATGCATAAAAGAAGCAATCTTAGCTCCGCCAACAAGCTTAATTAATGAATGCATAGCTCTGTCGGTGTTTCCGGACTATTTGAAAGCAGCTATTATTATACCAATTTTTAAGAATAGTGACGAAAACAATCCTTGTAATTACAGGCCTATTTCTTTACTACCGGTATGACTGTAGAGAGACCTTCAAACAGCTAAAAATTATGACGCTTCCATCTCTAAACAATATATTACATGAGAGTACGCTTTATGATATTGGCGAATATTTTAAACTGATTGTACCGTCTTAGTAATTGTAATAAATATTTTAGACGTGATATATTTGTACACTTTATCTGAATAGAGAAGAACACAGGGCATCATCAATGACGTCAGGCGCACAAACCATTTTTAGCACGCGACACCAACCGTTGCCAGATAACGATACCATTCAGTGGCGTGCTCGCATTCGTCTAATTTAGAGAGTAGAGACGGTCAGAGTGTGTGTTTTTATTATTGCTTTTCGCATTCACTGTTTATCCAGCATGGTTTCTTTATTATTAGTGTTTTGTCTGCATAATATATCCTTCTATTTTGCTGTGTGCTGCGTATTGTACTACAACCTATTAACTGACCCCTATTAACGACGCGACGGCGACACTGGTTATGACGTACAAATCGCGCATGCAGATAATGACGCTCCTGCATTCTTTTCTATTCAGATGGAGTGTACTTGTAATCGTAGCTGTGAAACCCTGACTCGTGTTGGAACGTGGAACAGTAACGAAATGAAAACGCACGACCACTAAGCTGTTTTTTTACAGTACAGAAATTGCATATGGCAGACACAAGAAGTTGGTGAAATAAAGTATGCGCAGTGACCTAATGTTCAATCTACTTCCATCCATATCATTGGCCGCCACTAGTTTGAACTGGTAAATAGACATCATCACATCAATATATATAAAGAGAAATAACACGGAACTATTCAAACTTTAGAGAGTTAACAATAGATATTACTGGCGACAAAATATATGCGAGGATTTTGAAAAACATTGATAAATTATATAATGTACCAGAAATTCCGAAGTGGCTTCATAAAAGATAGATGAATAAATGACCATGTGTTTGTTTACAGACAATTACTTAGAAGACCCTAAGAACTGGAAGAAAGATTCATGCCTGTTGGGACATTTGGGAAGATCTGGAAGATATGGGTATATGAGAAGATTTTGTACGAAGCATGCAGTATTTACTACAAAACGGTTGTTTCAGCTATATAATAGCAAGAATTAATAATTCGGGATACTGGAAGTTAATGTTAATTGATTTGAAATAACCGCACTATGCAGATGACCTGTTAGTTTGGAAAAAAACTGAAAAAACAGCTACAATATTCTCAACGGAGGAGTGAATTCTTTAAAATATGTACATAAATGAACAAACAAAACACAAACTATGATAATAGATCAGTAAATTGAAAAACACGTGGACAAGCGAAACATTGGAAAAAAATTAAAAATAAATGTTTGGCTGATAAGGAATAGAAAAATAGCAAGGACGTAAAAGAATAATAAAAAAGAAGGAGGGAACAGACTCAAGAGAAAATATAAAAAAGTGCAGCGGCTGAAAAAAGAAAACTTTTACCCCAATTCCTATATAATTCGACACCGAAAGTTGCAAGTGTTTCAAGAATTAAGTAAATAAATATTATATCTCAAAAACTTCAGAATGAATTAAATCATGATACGCGGTCCCTCTATAAGAAAATTTACCACAAAAAACTTTTTTGCGAATTTCACAAATGACCATAACCACGGATTCTTGGTAAGTTGACCACACATTAGCCTCCATAATGGACATAAGACACACTTTTTTTCAATAGCAAATATTTAGTGATTAACTATGCAAGCGTCTCAACCACAATAATATAACGTTAAGTTGCTATGATAGGAACAAATTGGTGCTATAATAATTGGCAGCCTTTTCAAAATTTTTAAAATACCTTGTATATTGTTGATGAGTCAATAAAACATACGACGAAAGTCCATAGTGTTGAATCCCATTTATTTATTTTATAGAGGGGGTGCCTACAGGCGAACCCAAAGATGGCACCCACTAAAACAAAGCATACATTGTTGTACATTGGTTCATAAAATACAGTATAAAACAATGAAACTGCAAAAAAAAGCTTAAACTCAATATGCAAAAATAAAGTGAACACCATCAATAAGCAGACTATAATAACATAGATAATTGCAGTAGGTAACGATTAACAATATATGCGTTATAAAGAAAGATAATTTGTATGATAAATGATACAATAAGAGAAATTAGTTAAAAGTTAATAATAATTTAAATCTAAAGTAAAACTTGGAACGTTTAACCAAAATGTAATTTAAGTTTTTTTTTTGAAACATGGTCCAGATAGATCAAAAATAAAATGAGATGKAAAGGAATTGTGTGTTCTGATCATTCGTGCAATTGGTGCATTCTGACCAGAGTAAGTCATCCTTGGCCTTACGCGATAGGAACTTTATAATGATGCTTTTCGGGATGTTAGGATTACACGTTTGGACACGATGGGCGGTCTCCAAGGTCCAAAGTCCATATTATAGCCAATAAATTTACCAAGTTTCACCACAGCTTCAAATACAGTTTTGTTGTTTTTTTTTTTCGGGAATTCCTTGAATTTCGAGGTTATTTAACCGGGAATATCGTTCCAGATCATTCAGCCTGGCGGACAGGCTTTTCACGTCCTTTTTTAGTGACTCATTTTCCCTCCTTAGCTTTTCGATTGTTTTAATGTGTTCATTGATGTTATAGTCTTTTCGAAATCGGTAACCTTGTCCGAGCAAAAATTTACCGAGGTAAACAACATCTCCGTCAACTATTTCCCAAATTGCAGAGTATATCTGGTTCCTAGTCAACGGTTCCTCATCTCGCGTAAATCCCGGAGAATACACAATTACATAGGAGATGCCTGCTGTATGCCAGCGCAGGACATGCATTTCCATTCCACATTTGATACGGTTTAATAATAATAATAATAATAATAATAATAATAATAATAAAAATTAATAGCTTGTAAAAGTAGAAAAGTACATTATTGCTCTGTATTTGTTCTTTTTGAGATGCAATCCTTTTTTGGTTTTGACATAATAAATATTTAAAAAGTTTTTTAAATGTAATTATATCGAATAAAACAAATGCTTAAAAGCACACAGCTACGGAAATAATAAGTACGCGATGAAAAGAAAATTAAATCCGATGTTTAAAATACTAGCTGCAGTACTATGCTGCAATCTAAAAATTCTGTCAAATAGTCGTGTGTCTTTTTAACCAATTTCAACACAGTCTGAGGAATACAAATTCTGCACCTTTATAAAATAGCTAGTGAAACAACTAATTCCACAGCTTTCTTGTTTCAGTTTGACGAGCATAGCATAACAGTGGTGTAATTTGCATGGAAAGTTGCTCCGTTTTGTCCGTTGGATCTCGATGTTTGTTAGTTTTAAAAGCCACACAGTTAATAATTAAAGGCTGAGTCAATAGTTAAGGGGCAAATTAACTGTCACTTGCAGGTAACAAAGTTCTGGCGCACTTCTCGATGTAAATACACTTGCGTGGCGTTTTTGTGACGTAAAAGTTGAGCTCGCCTTTGGTAGTTTGCGGTATTGTGGTCGGAACTTTGCTGTTTGAATAAGATACAGGTGCTTAACTTTATTCCATCCTTGTTTCGGAATATAGTTGTATATTACAGTCTGCTCGTCATAAATGTTTATAATTACGAGAAGCAAGAGTACACGTAACCACGGTGGGGCAGTATCGGACATTCGTAACTTTTCGTATCTGTTTTCCAAACACCACTGAAAGGTGTTCACGTAGAGGATTAAAAATAGGGAGTCAGTAATTTAACATAACTTGGGTTTTGACAACGTAAAACTATTTTCATTTAGTCGCCGCATACACCGCCGTAGAATTGTGTACATATAAAGGAATTATTCGTGTAATGAAATTACATGGACACATGTTACTATACCAACTACCTATATCTACATCATTACTCTAAAAACACTTCGACATTTCTGTCTCTGCAGTCGACAATCAATTTAACCGATTAGTTCTGAATTATTTAAGTTTTCTTTAGTGAACAAGCTTAGAATCTCGATGTATAATACGTAAGTGCAAGCCCTCAAACGGGTATATAAAACGCTCACTGGCGTTGCAGTGAAATGAAACAGACTACTTGGACACGAATTTGTACTTATACTATGCGACGGTCTATTTCTTTTTTCTGTAATCCATTATAAAAGGTGTTAAAAAAATTCTATTCTGCAGCAAACATTGATCTTTAATATAAAAGAAGATAACGTGGCTTAAGTTGTAAGCTAACTAATGAGCAAAATAATGATATGGAAGAAGCATTCTTTTGTAACATACATTTTATATATGTAAATAACTGCTTTGCATGGAACGTATGTTTACGCGAGTAGCAAGGTCGCAGCTTAGACTTACTTTTTGATCAGATGTTTTAGTAACCATTCCCTTCTTATTTATAATACACGGATGGAGATAAATGCATATGCGATTGCTGTGCTTTGACGAAATAATATCATTTTTCTCTTGAGGTTTATGTATCATTTTATATAATACTATAATCAATATAAAGTTGATATTTATTATTATTATTATTATTAGGTATTTACTGACACACAAAAATGTCAAAATCAACGCGTGTGACGGAACATACTATTTGACTTTGAATCGACCGATAATATTCTGGAGTATTGTGCAACGGGCTACTTGCACAAAAAAATTATGTGCTTAGTTTAATAGTTATGGTCATATAATAGCATGTGCAAAGTATTTTTGAATTGTCTTTGTTAATACGCTATTTATTTTGTGTTAAAATTTGAACCCATCATCTGCGCGTCAAAATGATCGTTGAATCGCTGTGACGTCAGAATAGTCCAAATAAACAAGTTGAATGGAACGGCGCGCGCCCCTCTGCTTTTAGATGTCATTGCCACTCCGTCACTAATAGTTCAAGCGTTTATATGTTTGTCTACGTCGAGTATGCGCATAACCTGACTATAGTGACGTAGACATTGTTTTGATGTCACGTGAAATTAAAAGGGCCAAATGCAATTTTTAATTAATAATTTTATGCATTTGGAAGTGCAAGTAGCCCACTGACGTAAGTACACTCGTAGACTTAATTGAGGAACGGCTAGCGTTATTTTACAAACTGGTTAGCAATAAAGATTTTGTTATCGTCCCGACAGACATACTGTGCTCTCTACCACTCCCTAGAGGTAGAAAGTACAAGGTGTCTATCGGGTCAGTAAAGCTATCTTTATTGCTAAACACCTTGTACAACAATCCTAACCGTTTCTTCAATTAAGTCTTCTAGTATACACCATCCGAGCTACAAGATTTTGGCCGGGAAGTGCATGGTTGCCAGTGCAGTAACAGACCTGTTACTTTTTAAAGCCATCATTACTCCTCAGTAAAAATATGTAAAAATAAAGCGCATTTAAAAGAATATCCAGTCTTTGCCCGCAACAGGGAAATTGAAATTCTTTTATAAACAACTTTTCAGCAGAATAAAGAAGCTCATCAAAAGTCAGTTCAAAAACTCAATAAAACAATACGTTTTACTAAAATATCCTCTACATCTTTTAATATTAAATAATTAGAATATTGGGTAAGTTAAATTTTAAAATCCACCTCTAGAGGTTAAAGTAGTAGTTCTCAAAAATTTTCAAAATCTGTTGAGCAGCCTTTAATAATATTAAATGATAAGAATTATATTGTTGTAGATTCTAATAAATGGCAAATTATGTTGAATTCTATGCCGGTTGGAGTAGTTCTCTCTTGGTGTGAGGTAAACTAAGTTCCTCATACCAGCTTAGTAGAAGATGCTTGCCAAGTTTATAATTCGTAATAGATGAGCATGGAATTGTTAGCTTAGTTGCTTGTTTTTAATAACCGATTAATTCATTTTTAATAACAGTAGCCAAAAAGTGCATTATTAAAATTCCCCCACATGCTGAGCGCAAAACGAAGTTAACTAAAGAGCTCGTCTCAGCATCTTTTGATCATATTCCCGGCAATCTTCCTTGCATTTACGCTTCGTAGCAACCCATCCAAGACAATTAATCGCATAACCCCTCGTTCAAGGAAGAAATACTGCAACCAAATGCTCCACTACATTCGATTACGCCTCGCCTTTTTTTAAGTTCTCCCCTGCCCTCGGAGGAACTTGTTAACGCAAGGGGAACCGAGACTAATACCTACAAATTTCCCCGCGGTTTTAGGAAGGAAGGTGCGCGGTTGTAAAGCGACAGATGTGGCCGGAATGGCATGCATGCCCTTGTGGGACCGTCCTGGAAATTTAGCTAGTTAGTCATGCTAAATTTATGGGGTAATGAATTACATTTGATTGTATACCTTCGGGTTTATTGCTTCGGTTTATAAGAAATGTTGCGGCGCGTAATGAGTCTGACAAGTTTATGTTCATAATTAGGTATGTGTAAGCTTGATTGCGGTCCATAAAAGAATTAATGTTTGCTCAGATATGGCGCAATTTCATTAGCAGTATTTTTATTGGAGGGAGCCAAAATAAGTTTAAATCCAGGAGCTCATTATAAAACATCACCTGAACATTGTGGCTATAATAAACAAGAGAATTTAAAAGAATTTTAGGTTCTCAAAACTGTTATAATCAGAGGCCAAATCCAACATAATTGTTAAAACTATAGTATTCATTGCTTGCCCTTTTGCGTTATTCGCCGGAATTAAGTTAATCGGAGCCCTTAAATGTAACACTTGAGCAAGTCGCTCTTTTCTATACAGAATATAATTTTATACTGTAGCTAGAGTAAGTACGTAGACTATAGAACCTCGGTAAATGCAATTTTAAGTTGCATGTTACCTACCTACATGATAATTAATTATACCTGTCCAAAGCTCTACCCTAATTAGGTATACCTACGAAGACATTCAGATCTAGTTAGTCGGGAAAGTTGTCTTTATTAGACAAAACTGATCAGTTTGATAACGGTAAGTTTAATGCTGATAAAACAAACTTTGGAGAATGCGAGTATTGGAAAATAGATGTTATAAGTGTAGTCATGACCAATTATTAAGTATTTTGTTTGAGAGTATCTTTTATAATAATATTATTTGCTGCAGGGCCGGCGGCAGCTCGTGGTAGTATGGGTAGACCTACCCACTCAGAAAATTCCCGAATGGGTAATTACCCACTCGGAAAATTTTCAAAAATGTGTTTTATAATATTCAATATAAAATATAATATTTGAAAAATGCGCGCTTCTTCGAAGAGCGTGAGAGCACTTGCGCAGTGATTAAGTATTATAGAGCGCACGCAGCGCAGCGATCGATAGATAATCGATACATTATTAATACTACTACGTATTGATGCATTTGTATTTTGTACGGTGTCACGCGGGGTGAAAAACATTCGTAACAATTATTGAATCATTTTTTAACCTAACTACCATTGAACACTCCTCACTTTTCGTATTAAGAGGAAGCCATAGAGCCATCAAATGAGCGGTTTTTCTCAGATTTTCGGTGCAACTTTTAACAAGTGATTTTCAGTTTTTTGCAATTCAATGAGTTCACACAACTTGAGGTATAATATCAGAAGACGTGTCAAATCATTAAATTGTAAAAAATATAAATCCTTTGTTAAAAGTTGCACAGAAAATCTAAGAAAAACCTCACATTTGATGGCTCTATGGCTTCCTCTTAAGTTAATTGCTTATGACAATAGGTAAGTACAGCTATGATGAGGGGCGGGGGAGGGGGGGGGCAACTTAACTTTACTACCCACTCGGGTTGAACATGTTGTGCCGGCCCTGATTTGCTGTGTTACAAGATAATATTTAACAGCTGTAGAAAATAAGCAGGTAAATAAGACTCGTCTAGAAAACTTACTCTATTCATGCAAAGACGATTAATTGAGTTCAAGTATATTGCAGACGCACTGGAAATTCCCTATTAGTAAATGGTTCACATCACGATCCCGGAAGAGCTTCTATCCAAATGGATTCGAAAGTGCTTGAATGCTAACTAAATATGCATTGTAAGAAAATCTTCCGACATTTTGAACACAAATTTCTACGGATGGGACATGGTTCCACTGCTACGGACCAGAGCAGATAAATTATTCCTTCAAGTGTTTTCTCAGGCTGATTAATCTAAACATTCAATACCTTCCAATTATTTAACGATTTAAAAAAATATATGAAATATTTAGCGTTTTATGTTGTAGATTAAGAACTCATCAATACTCCATCGTATAGCTGCTACTGGCACTTTAAATACAATCTACAATATTTTTAAAGAAGTTTATTTAATTTTTATTTAAAAAATGAGCATTTTAAACGCTAGTTTAATTAAAAATCATATATACAGTTGTTGACCAAACCACATAGCCATCTTAACGGGAACTACTAGTTACTACTACAGGTTGATATGCACCTCAACTTAAAAGCAGGCCCCAAGGCACTTTTTGCAAGGGGCAAGACCAATACAAAATAAATGCACATTATGCCTGTACTACGCTGTCTGCATCCCAATCAATTGCAGACGGATCAGTTTCACCAGTGTTGTAGCCCGTCAGCGGAGGCCTTCTGTAAAATTAAAATTTCCTGGTGGATGCCAAGTTGGCAGATTACAAGTTGCTTGCCGTACTTGCCTTCGGAGAAAACCGTTAAAGCGGCTAGCTCGTTTAGGCATGTTGACTTTTTTATGATATATCATTCTTACATCTCACCATTACCTTTGGTATAAATCTTAGAAAAGTTCCATGACATGCAGAAGAGCAATTACACTATTTATTATACCTGCACTGCTTACTCCTGCGCATCCACCAAAGGAAGCTATATTGGTAAACTTGGCATTTACTCTACCATGAAAAGTACGGTCAAATATGGCTTCAGCTGATGGAAACCAAAACTTGTAGAACATGCATCTAGGCCAGGAACACTAGGGGGTAGCCTATAAACTCCTAAACAATGACACTTGGGCCGCTGTGGGTGCTTTCATTGTTCATTACAATACTTCTGCTCTTTTTTGCGCTATTTACCAATTGTTTACATACTTTAGATTGTTTACTTTATTTACTAATACTTTACATATTATTTAAGTAATACCAAATCAGTTACTTACACGTCAAGTCACTTTCCTGCCTTATTTTCTGGATCAGTTTCCATTTATATAATCCGTCCCTACGTGTGGTACTTCTTCTTTCCTTCTGACTGTATTGCTTATCCACTCTGCAAGGCGTATAAGGATGATGATAACGGATATGTGAAAATGAAAATATCGATCAATGTTTGTCGCATAAGTTCGGTCTTCCCAATTTCCAAGGTAAATTTGATGTTACTGTTTTGTCCATTAAAATACTAGTCGCCTTGTAAGGGGTCCATCCGGTGTTGCCGTATCATAAAAGTTTTTTCTACTTAGCGGTGGCTAACATGTCGGTTGTTTTTTAGCTTACTGGCTGGCTTAACATTCGAAAACTTCCGTAAACACTTGGCGACCCTATAGCTGCTCTATTCATCTAGCCGTAGAACTGAGCCCACATTCCACAGAAAGTGCGTATTGCTTAAACACAGTTTTGCAAAGTCCAGTAAAATCTGATAACCTCTGTGCAAGCTCAAAATTATATCCTTATTGCTAGATGTGTGGTGTTTCAGTTCGATATAGTATTTGGAATTTTTCACAAACGTATTAAGTCGTAGACGTAATGTTGTAGTCATTAACAACTCCTAACAAACGGTCATAGAGGAACTTTAACGTGTGTCTTAGGAAGTCGGTAGAGTGGACATGCATTTAAATTATCCATAATCATAATTCAGTATCTTACATAACAATTAGAAATATTTATAGATAATGATATATTGATGTCAATATAAAGCGACCCTAATTACTTTGGGTATAAGTTCACATACCGCTAGAAGCTAGAACTACATAAAAATCAGCGTTTATATAAAATGAAATATTGAGTTTATCAGTACAATTAGAATCCTTACTCAGATGCCCAGGAAATAATGCTTTTAACATAGATTTCTGCTTTCTTTTCATCCTTTCTGTTATACAAGTGCCCCAATATAATAATCTCCGATATAAAATTGTTCCAGATTGGAGGACAAAACATCCCTAGTAACTATCTAGCTTAAATGTGTGGTATAGGAGGTTAATTTTGAACTAAAATGAATACGGCAAAGATTAATAATTAAAAATAATTTTACTACACCAAGCTCTTCTTTCGCTGGGCTTTTCTAATGGACTCAAACGCTCATTGGACAATTGCCAATGTCGGTCTCTCTGCATAACCACCGTAACAACCTACGTCGTAGTTCATAAGGCCATCGCTAAATGACACATCATCGAATTGCACTAAATGACCGAACAATTGGCAATGTAGCCCTCTGTACTCAGAGACCGTACTAACCTACATCGTAGCGCGTAAAGCCACCGCTAGATGACTCAATAGCGATTTTGACAAAATGATCTTCGAAGTGACCACGACAAAAAATATATACTTTCTAAAATCTCTACATCAACCCATATCTTTTCTTGTCGTAGACAGTTTTGGTTCTTCCAAATGTTTTGCAGGGAGAAGATCTAAACAATTTGTTTTTAGCTATAAATGGCGGATTTTTTTATCCTGGTTTTTTGTTGTTTAAATGTGTTCTATACAGAGTAATTCACTGAGAGTACGGAGCGGCTGTATCAAAATCCCTCATGCTATCAATTCGAAGAAAATAAATTTAATACAAAAACGTACCAGGGAAATTCCCGCTAGGGGAATTGCCTAATTATAAGTTTCATTGTAAAATGTAACATTTTATTCTCTGCTTGCCATAGTACCTACACTCAAAACTTTTAGATGCGATATCTTCTAAACGTCTTAACCAAATTTAATGAATTAGGACTCATTTTACAGGATTTTTTAACCAGATTGGTATTTACCGCAACTATTCCAAATGGCAGTTAAGGGCGCCATCTGCAAAAGTGTCATATTTCCTCGATTTCTCAAAAATTTTAAATAGGATGGTATAATCTTTTCATTTCTTTTTGTAGGCTATTATGTAAGAAAGGAAGTGTTGAAAACCCGAGGCGAGTATCGTTTGAAATGATTTCCAAATTAGTACACGCATGACACAGGATGAAAAGGAGCTTTCTTTTTGACTTCTAAAGAAAACTGTGGTAAAAACCCGAGGATGATAGGTTTCCTCGTTTAAAAGTTATTGCCAAAATAGTACCTACATACAAGACATAAAATAAAAAAAGAATTTTCTCCTTGAATTCTGAAGAAAAGCTAAACAGGACGACATACTATTCTCACTTTGATTTGTAGGCTATTATTTAAGTAAAATTTTGGTAAAAATTTAAAGTTAATAGATTTTCTCGTCTTGAAGTTATTGCCAAAATAGTACAGGTACACATAACCGAACAAATTATCCAGTAACGGTTGAGATTAATTTGAACTTTCAACGACTAACATGATAATTAATTTCTTAAACTTATTCACAAGATATTATTTTTTATTCAAGGTTTTAATCGGGGTTTTACCGTGTTTGGAATAAAGTATGCTATGCTCTGTTACGATCGAGACAAATGTGTATTTTGGTAGTGTTGGAAATAATTATCAATCTATTAAAAAAACGATAGTACGGGTGATTATAAATGCAGATTAAATTGAACTACTATTAAATAAATTTGATAATTATAGTTGCTCGGATATATGTGGTGTATATATTACTTTGCTAATATCTTAAAACGAGAAGAGCTATCAATTTTGGGTTTTCACTGCAGTTTTTGCTAAATAATAACATACAAAACAAAGCTAAATTGTTTATCGCTCTATTTATTTTTTCCGGAGACKAAGAAGTTTTTTTATAATTTTGTGTGTTGTATGTGTGTATTTTGGTTACAACTTCAAAACGAGAAAATTTAAGTTTTTTACCAATGTTAGTTCAATAATACATTCCAAAACAAAGTGAAAAGCTATGTCGTCCTATTTACATTTTCTTCAGAAATCAAGGGGAAAACATTTTGTGTGTACATTTTGACAATAGCTTTAAAACAAAAAATTACACTCTCATAGGGTGTTCACCACTTTCTTTCTTGCATAACGGCTTATAAACGAAGTAAAAAAAATTATACTGTTCTATTTAATTTTTTGAGAAATAGAGGAAAGTATGACAATTTCCTAAATGGTACGCTCTATTGCTATTTAGAGAAACCAATTATGAAACAATTTAGCATTAATATTAATGCCTATGAAACTCCCTGTAAAGTAAGTCCTAGTTCAAAGTTCGTTCTAAAGAGACAGAAGCTAGGAAACGAAACCCTGCAACGACGGTAGTGCACGATGTAGAAAACCAAACTAGCCTCTTCGAAGGGTTTCGTTTTCTAGCCTCTCTCTTTTTACAACGAACTTTGCACTTGATTTATTTAAAAGTTACTCAAAATTTTGGGGTTTTGTGTGCAGCGATGGGTATGTAGGCATAATTTGTACCATAATAAGCTACTAAATTAATACTTAAAAAATTGTGAACAGCCCTATAACAGAACATGGCGGCGACTAGTTTTTCTTGTTTTTCACTAACAACAAGGTGGTAGATTCTGGTGTTTCAGCTTTGGCCATTTTAGTTCAAACGTCGGTTCCAAAATCTGAGTACACTTCAGATGGTACCAGGTTTGTTGTCACCCAGGCCAAGTTGATTAATTACAAAAGCAAAGCAACGTGACAGAACCAGCGAGCAATGGTCAAATTGTGAAATTGTCATTAGCATTAAAATTTTTGCATAAGAAAAGTGTTGCATAAATGTTAATGTGCAGATTTTAACCTTTAAGTTCAGTAATCAGTATGGGCGGTGATGGTGACAGATTAAAACAATGGGATATGAGCTTGCAGATTGCAGTTACAGTATAATTCATCGATACAACGTGATGCACATGAACAAAAGGTGAGAAATATTTTGTTGATTTGTTATTTTTAGTGTGCTGCCTTGCTGTTGTCCAACTCCGAAGGTTGTAACTGATGGTTAGAAAGTACTGGTCCTCGGGTATACACAGGAGTACAAAAACCTGCTGAGTCTCATAAAGAATCATTATTAAATTTAGACCCACAATAGAGTATAGTTGCAAAATATTTGACCAGCGGAGTCCAAGGGATTGATATCGTTGTAGTGCAGTGCACTAATTCTTCGTGATGTCTGCTTTAGAAGTGTCCGATGTCCAATATTCTGGGCAAGTGTCTCAGAGCTCAAGGTGCTAATGAAAAGACTAAAATGCCCAGAAAGATCTGACAGTTTACACAAAGAGCCAGAGGATATTACTCATATATTAATTTAAAACCATATTTTGTAATCTTTGCAGCAGAACTTATGTACTGATCGCAGTAAAAATGAACTAGTGTTAATATATTGATTAAGATATAGTTTTAAAACTGACGTAAAGGTGGACATAGACGTTGTTCATGTTGGACGGTTTTAGCTAAACAGGTAAAGTTGTGCAGAGAAGAATGAAGAAGGGATGCGTCCATACATTGCATACTGAAGACTGCACTCTTGTTCGACTTGTAGTGATATACAAAATCCAATGTGGTAGTAATTTACAAATAGTGGTGTCTGCATTTGCAGTAAAAGTTAAATGTGAAAGAAAGCACAAAGCGTCACAATGGGCATTTTCTTTTTTTAATTTCTCTTGGAATTTTTCACATAAAGAATCAATTTTTTCTTCACACTATTTCTGAAAATGTTATCAACTTTTAACTTATTTATTAATTTATTCAATGCATTATTTTTAGCACATTTTCCAAAAGGTGCTATTGTCCGTTTATATGTCTGTCACACTTATAGCTCGAGAACAGCTCAATGGATCAGACTCATTGGATAGGTATTGGCCTAACGATGATCAACGTGTATGTATATCCTATTCTCTGAATTTAACTTTACATAAATACTGATCGTTTTTATAATATTACTCAGTGAAATCTGAACTGTTGTTCTGATTCGGGTGTAAAAGCTGTCGTCGGTTAAAGTTGCTTCCTAACGTTTCACTAGTGGCAAGCTTCTTCAGAGATCCTTCCATCTCCGGTGCTGGACATAGACAGTCTACGTCGTGCTAGCAAAACGTTAGGAAGCAATTCCAACTGCCGACGGTCTTTAGACTCGAATGAGACAATAGTTCATCACCTGGCCGCAAAAGCCTTAACCAATTCATCAGTTCTGCAGTTTTATAAATGTGACATGGTGTTCGTTTACTATACCTATATAGGTATTCTACTTCCAACCGCTACAGAATTAAAATTGCACAGTTTTAAACGTTCACACCTAGACACCAGCAGTTTAAAATCAAGCGCCAATAAGCAAACCTGACTGTTTTCGTCCATAAACTTTGGTTTTGTCACAGTTTTACTCGTCTGGGTAAGGTAAACTTATAAAATATACTTGTCTACTGAAGAATATGAATTAATCGTTTGACTTAAAATGTGGATATTTCGAATAAGTACGTTTGGTAGAAATTGATATTCTACAATAAGTATTTCTAAGTTAGCACAAATGCTAGTATTTGCAAACATAAATTCGTGGAGGGCTAATCACCTCATTGCACATGAAACAGTAAATTAAATACGAAGAGCCTCAGGTATTTAACATAATAAGCATGTAATAACTAAAGATATCATGATAAATATAATTTGAAACTTCTGAAACATTGTTTAACATTTATAAAAAAATAATGTATCTATTGTCTTCCGATTTATTATCAACAGGATTTAATAGATTATCACGTGTTTTGTTTAATAATGATTCCTGTTATTAATATTTCTTGTAGTTATGTTTTACATTTTAATTGCTATTTTAATTTTGCTTCAGAAACTACTAGTTCTATAGGAATCCTGAGTAGATATATACATTTGCGCAGGAAATACTTATGTAAAGTGCATTTCTCATCGCATTATAACTGGCACCACTATTWTAGTGGACTTATTATAACAATAGCTTCAGTCGTTCAGTTTAACTTTTTTGTTGTTGATTTCCCTGTAGTCTTGGTCTTCACCAACATTTTATTGTAATCAACAGATAATAATGCTGAAAAAATAGCATTAATTACTGCACAATATCTTTGTAGTTTTATATACCTGCTTTTAATATACAATAGTTCATAGTCTGGTTCATAGCATCTTGCATAGACAACTCAGATGTGCTTTTTATCGTTCAGGATCAATATATAGGAACTAGGTGGAGTGTAGCTACAGAGGATTCTAATATGTTAAGCAGACCTCATCAAATGCCTTATTGTGTGCCTTTCTTCTCGAAGGTAGTGTACATTGTATGTATATGGTAATTAACCACTTCAAACAAACCTGTGTCACATATATCTTTTTGAAACTGATCCAATTTCAAATAATACACAAACTGCTGATATCATAGGTAAAAAATGCTGTGCATACATTTTCTTGAATACCATCCTGATAACTTACAAATTACAACTTATATTAATAGTTCTTTGGCTGCTTTGTAATCATCTATTTGTCAGTTTAACAGAGACAACAATCTGACACAACAGCAAAATCAAGTCGACCTGGGTGACAACGAACCTGGCGCCATCTGAAACGGGCACGCGTTTTGGAGCCAGTAGTTAAGACGGGCGCGTAACACCAGAATCTACCACCTTGCTAACAAGGAGTAGAAATTCCACATACATAGTAATGACACAATTTGAAGAAGACAAAAATAGGCATCCAACTATGAAGCAATATTTATTATACGGGATAAGATTAAAAAAATATGTACTAAAATTAGCTTTATTTGCAATATATCACAATCTGCAAAATAAAATTTTGACACTCACTATGCTATTACTTGATTGTATCGCGAAAAAATTTTTCAAAAATTTTTATTTGCTCATTCGCTTTAAAATGGTCGAAAATGCAAAAAAAAACAAAATTTGAGCAAAAAAATTTCTTGTCTGTGTGTCTGTGTCTGAGTGTATGTGGTTTTGCTTGTATACGTGGTAACTTCCGAAGGACTTAATATATGAACTTGAAATTTGGCAAACGTATAAATTTCAACTACCCAAAGCGACCTATTGTTTGTGGGGTACGATATCGGGAAGGGGGCAAAACTGAGGGGTAACTACCCTTTTTGCAAATTTTTATTTTTTTATATTTTTTTCGTTTATTTATGTGATTAGTAGTATAACTGCGAGTATTATTCACTCTTATAAATTTTCGGTGCAGCACTGTTTAGAAGATATTAGCAAAAAAGCGTCACTTAAAGAAAACTGTTCCTAAATATCTCCGAATATACTTAATATATTCAAAAAATAAAAGTGCCATCAGATAGGAAATAACATTTCTCACAAAAAGTTTCTTAAAAAATTTATTCAAAATTTTGACATTTTAGAAGTGTTTCCAAAAAACCTATTTTTGTCCCTGCTCGTACGATTTTTTTAAAATTTTTGTATTATATATAAAATTTCTGATCAGAAAGCACTCTTGTAATTTTTTTGTTAAGTTAATAATTTTCGAGTTGCTTATTTGGAAAAAAACGATTTAAAATTTATGTATTTTTGCTAATATCACGAGGACTTTGTCTTAGAAAAAATGTGTAGAGAAACAAAATGCTCAAAATCTGATTACTAATCGTATAGCATAAGAAATAAAAACGTAAATGTCATTTTGACAATTGGATGTGGAAGTATTGATTCAATTTGCAGCGGTTTTTTTAAAGAGTTAAAATAAACTTACAATTTGACATATAACTTAAGGTTGTACCTAAAAAAAACAAAGAAAATACGAGCCAGGGGAGTTTTAGGTGATGGACCCTGTATATTGAGCCTTCCTTCAGTTAAGGCGCCTGATTCATTAACTATAACTAAATGCTTATTTATATTATGCGTTCATTCATAAGGGCCGGTACAATTCTGAATGAAATTGGACATTTCTCATCTGTACCCTTGGCGTAGTTAAGTTAGGTCAGGTTATTGATTCCACCCTTCTTCCAGTAAAACGGTATTTCCTAGTGAATTAATTGGTATCTTCTGAGAAAGCACCTAAAGGGGCACGTATACTTCACGGAAGTTCATACAACCAACGTTATTTCTCGGAAGCGACTCCACACCAAACAATAGAAAATTTACAAATCGATCGGCACTGTTCAGTTTCCGACAATGTATTTACTAAACAGAAGCTTATAAAACTCATTCTGGCCGTGTTGGTCGCCACCGAGCACGCCCACCAACATAAATAACGGAGGCGGTTGTGTCACGGCCAACTTGAAATCTGACCGGCACAAGTTTGCCGCCCGGTGTTTAAGGGGCCATTGTCTACTAACTAATAGTTGTGGGGGACTAAATGATGTCTATTGTGATGCTGTTGGGTTCCCGTATAGGGGGTGCACAAACCCAGAGGACAGTTACAAATTAGAAATGACGAAAACATTGAATATACTAGATGTTTCGGTAAATGTGGGCAATAAAATAAGAAGAAAAAACTATTTCCTGAACTTCATTTTCAGAACAATTTGAGTTTATTTAACACAACCATTTATTTTAAGACTCGAGACATGGTGAATGTCCTACTTTTCAATTTATGCAACTTATACCTGGTGTTATGTAGTGTTATTGGCCTGGCTGGTATATTTCTCGTTGAACTGTTATAAGTAATAGATTATACTATATCTGAAATAGCAAATCAATGCCGAATTGCCGCTAACACAATGACACGGCCTGTTATGTAATCATAACTTGTAGCTTAATTACGCTCAAACCAACAACATTAATTACGCAAATTAAAATTTTATTTAAAAAATATTTAGCTAAACGCACGGGGCGTGCGAAGATTGCAACTTTCGCCTGATGAATCCATAACAGGGTCGAAACTCAAAGTCGTGCGAGCCAGCTGAATGATATCTTTCAGTCTTTGGAATATTTTTTGCGTTTTTTGAGAAACTTATATTAGTCCATTTAAAAAGTCCATAGTATGACACATAGATGGCGTTACTAGAATTTTTTCCATATGATTTTTATTTAGTTCTAACCTTCAAACGATACAACTGTCAGACTATTGATTCGTAAGTTAGGTATAGCATTTTGTGTGATGCAACTTCTATTATTGAAAAGAAAACTGAAAAAAGTTAATTTCGAGTTTATATACGAGTAGAGCATTGCTTTTTGATGAAAAAAATACAGTGGAAATCGAACAATGGCTTGATAAACATTATCCGAACTCTGCTCCATCGAGACAAATGGTAGAGAAGTGGATTGCTGAATTTAAACGTGGTCGTACCAGCACAAATGATGCAGAACGCAGTGGACGCTCAAATGAGGCTGTTATTCAAGAAAACATAAAAAAATCCACAAATTGGTTATGAACGATTGCAAACTAAAGGTGCACGAGCTAGCTGATATTGTAAAGATATCATATGGTAGTGTTTCTACTATTTTACACGAATATTTGAGTATGCGAAAGCTCTGGCAAAGTGGGTGCCGCGTGAGCTCACAGTCAACCAAAAGCAACAACGAATTGATGCTTCACAGGAGTGTTTGGCGCTGTTAAACCGCAATGAAATGGAATTCTGTTGTCGATATGTGACAATGGATGAAACGTGGCTTCACTACTACACACCAGAATCCAAAAGACAGTCAGCTGACGAATCGAATCCAAAGCGAGCAAAAATCAGTCGGCCGGTAAGGTGATGCATGGCGTCTGTATTTTGGGATGCGAACGGAATAATATTCATCGACTATCTCAAAAAAGAAACCTCCATCAACAGCGACTTTGACTGTGCACTTTGGATCGATAAAAGATCGAAAAGAAAAAAGTGTTATTTCACCAAGACAATGCACTGTGTCACAAATCGATTAAAACGATGGCAAAATTGAATGAATTGGGCTTCGAATTGCTTACCCACCCACCGCATTTTCCAGATTTAACTCCAGCTTGCTGAAAAGAAATTTAAGTCGAATGATGAACTAATTGCTGAAACAGGCCTATTTTGACGAGAAAGAGAAATCGTACTATAAAAGTGGTATCAAAAAGTTGGAAAATCGCTATACGCGTTGTATCGCTCTCGAAGGCAACTATATTGAATAATAAAGTCGAGTTTTGCCCAAATTTTGTTTTTTTCTTATCCTACGGACCTGATATTACTGGACTTCAGTCAGAGTCAAAAGAAGTCTAATCTTGTGGTAGACTTACAATAAATTAATATCTTCTAATTTAATGAACTATTTAATTTAAATTATCATTCTTGACTATCTATAAGCTAAACTCAGTCACTTAGACGCATCGAACCTTAAGCAGCATAAAGAAGGACAAAATCGWMATCAAACTGCATAAGAATATGCGATAGTGATGGAGTAATGGGATTTAGATATTTCACTCAGATACAATCTTTTTGAAAGCGATCTAGGAGAMTACGAGTGTTAAAGTATATATATCTTAGCTTTTTGAAAAATCCAACTAGAAGCATAATTTAGATAGTTTTTCTAAAAGCGTTGCTTACACGTTTACTTACATTTCTGTGCGGTTTTGGAAGTGAAATCTCAGTTGTAGGCGTTATATGAAAAGTTATTGAGGATATATATATATATATATATATATATATATATATATATATATATATATATATATATATTAATATTTTCAAGTCGTTTGTACTGAATTCAGTACTTATATTTTATTACTCAATACATCAGTAATGCTCTGTATTTTTTTGTCTTTACTCACGATCGTTTTGCTATACAATATATCAGTTAAAAATGCATTTTTGTATACGGTACACCGTCACAGGCCTAATATGTAATAATTTATTAGCTACAGTCAGCATCTTATCGATGTCATTTACAGCATTAATTCATTAATAAGCCTTTAGGTAGGTAAGCATACTTATTGAGTTTCCTAAAAAACAGAAATATACAAAATACCCTCTATTTATAAATCATATAAAAGACCGCTTTGTTATACGTATATACGTACCTGTTAATGCCAGTCTTTCCTTGTTATCAAGCATATGTGCGTATCATCGCAATTAGTATTATTAGTAATTAAAATGAATATTTGAGTGTCCTGAAGATGTTCTTTAATATACGAACGAAACCGGTTGACAGAAACATATTTTTTTCTTCTCTTCCTGTAACTGGATTGTCTTCCACATCATTAGTGTCAATGTTCCTGCATTTAAATTTTGGGCCAATTTATTACGTTACCACGTTACAGTATGTTTTTGAAATCAATATCTGTAGGAAATTTGAAGTAATTGGGGAAACACTGGGTTTTTGTTGGAAAAAAGTTACAAATTTACTACATGTTAAACATGTACAGGGCGTCACACATATCTCGTAAACGGCAAAAAATACAGGAAGAGTTTAATAGAGTCTTGTAGAGTTTTGTATTTAAAACGAAATCGGCGACAGCTTATGTAGCTTTCAAAGGATTACAAGTAAACTAAAAACTGTAATTTTACATCTGCTCGTTTGTTTTACATTTTTAATTTTGTAGTAAGCGAGGTATAAAGAAACGGGACTTTTATTACCTATCCACAAGTTTCTACAGAATACTCCAACGTTTAGGCCACGAGTTATATCAACTTTGTTTTTCTTTATGAACGCCAATGCAGTAATACCTAAGTATATAATAATACCAAAAACAAAAAAACAATTCATATAAGAAAGTGCGATAATTGCTACAATTTCGATTACGATAATATACTCTTTATCATGTCTGGACGCTTTTGATCAGTAAGCATCATTTCTACATTTTAATCTTAATTGTTTTATATTATCAAACAGTTGTCTTATCTATTACAGCTGACAAAACACTACTTTAACACCGCCTCCTAGGATTACATCACTTTGCAAAGCTTTTTTTTTCTGCAGGGTTTCTATAAATGATTCATGCAACGCGTTGATTTCTTAATTCTTTGGGCCGCGTTTTTGTAACTGCTGCCAAGCTACAATATGCACGGCGATAGTAGGTACCTACTGAAGGTTGCAGATCAATGTCACACCACAGCTCCGAAATGTGAGCTTTCTGCAACCTTAAAGTTAATTATCCCACAAAACACTACAGAACACAACGATTACTTGATCTTACTGAATTTTCGTATTTTAAACAGCTTTTCTGGTATTTTTCCACATATTTGTGCAAAAAAGTCAAGTTCTCTATATCATTTCAATCAAAAACAAAACTTGTTCTAATACTGATATTTTTTAATATGGCGTCCATAAGCAAAATCACGGTCCTATCGTTTACGAAATTTCAGTACAAAGAACCGAAAGTGGGGCACAAGGGTATGGCCGAAAATAATGAAATAATATGATGCGATAACGGTTTTAGTTCATATATTAATTTATTTTATTTAACAAATTATACAAAAAAAATTATTTAATAGTTACCATTTATATGTTGCCGACCAGATCGCTGCAATTACATGTGATATTAGATAGTCTTTCCTAGCATAATTATAAAACATTTCTTTAAATAGTAAATTATTGACTTTTTCTCCAAATTTTTCGTGTACCTAGGAAAAAAATTGCATTACAAAACCAGCTATGTCATTTTCATTCCTTTAGGATTAACATTAAAATTATTATTAGAATTTTTAAACAAAATCAAATAAACGATTAAATAATATTTTTTGTCCTAAAAAAGGTTGTCAATGTTGAATTAGTGTAAATACCATCAAAGTAATAAATTTATTATTAAAACTAAACCTTGGTAACGGTACAAGACAGCAATCTCAGTTTTAGGATTTATCCAAGTTTTTGTTTTTTCTAAACGTGCTGCTAAAAAAATAACACGTTTTATTCCAATTAAATAATTAATTAATTAAACTCCAATAAAAGGAGTTGTGTGCCGCGCAATTATTGCATAAGCTTGGGTATATAGCTTTGCTCGCCTCGCTAGTGCAAACTAATTTTCCGTCGAACCAAATGCCACTTTTAATCCTTATAAAACAATCTGCTATTGCAGGGATTATCTACATAAAACTCAGCTTTTCATTACTGCCACCTGTCAGTTGTTAAATAACATAATGTACTTTTAGCAAGACCTATACAAACCGATATCTCCAAGTTGTGGCGTTCACTTAATAAACAAAATTGTACAATTATACTAATTAGACTATGCTAAATGTCTAGCATACACCATTGTATTTCGGTTTATTGCAAAGGCACAAAATAGTTCCACAAAGTGTGTACCTACATACTTCTAAAGTTTGTTCTCTTAACGCTTGGAGGTAGGTATTATGCTGCAAATTATATTCCTTTTATTGACATTTTCATTGAGCTATTTTGCCTGTAGGCACATCAGTTCGTTGTTTTACTAAGTAACGATATGAAACTGAAAAGTACATTTTCGGCACGTGTAATTTCAGTTATTTTTCCACAGCTTTGCACCCAGTTAGACGAGTGTCCTTATAGGACCAAGGACACTTTCACTGATATATCTCCCTTCCAGCGGGTGTAATTCTATCCACTGCTGCTTTCCACCACTTTGATTAATCGCAACCCATTCTGCTGACGCTAAAAAAGTGATCGCACATTAATTTAATCTCAAGTTCAACGAACCTCATGAACGAAAATTGGATGGGATTACAGCATTTGACCCAAATTTGGCTCATCCGCTCCTTCAGTAGGTTAATAAGGAATGTGTAGTTTATAAAACTTGCTAGAATCATCAGCTATTGATATGTACATACAATAGTTCGTTATTGGGGCATACTTAAAGTTCAGATGTTCCGAATGATGAAATGAAATATGTATGTGCGTTAGATATTGCGTACGTCGCGTCGGTCCTACTAACCTAGCTGGTTTTCTATGGCAATGTCAAGAATGAATTAGTCCCAATTATTGATCCCTTGCAGTACACCGCTCTACATACTAAACTGACCTGAGAATACCTCACCAATCTTAAAAATGAAATTTGAAATAAGTTTTATTAAACGACAATGTAGAAACTTCAACGTGTTACCTATAATTAAATTACATGAAACTTTGGTTAGGTCAGTCCTTGTATGAGTATGGTTGTATTATTTGCAGTCTTTTTAGGCAGTTGACAAGATCGCATTGAGCAAATTCCAAGATTTGTCAATTTGATTTTATTTATAAGTAAAGGTAACTATTCCTATCAAAATCATTTAAAATTGGTAGGACTATAGTCTTTAAAAATAGGTCGGCAATATCATATGATTATCTTAGGTTATAAAATTCTTCACAATATGACGGGCTCTCCAGATCTGGCTTCAATTGTTTAATTTGAGGGTTTCCAGTTATTAGTATTCAGGACTTGCTTGTGACTGACAGTCATCGTACAAATTATGGATGTATGTAGGTAGCTATGGATAGAGTTGGACGTCATATAAAAGAGCTATTTTTTGAGATCGACATATTCAATTGCAGTTTTTACGCCATAAATAAATTTTTGTACAAATTGGCTACATAAATGAGTCGCTGTAATGATAGAGAGACCTTTAATTTTGATTTTTTTAGTATGTATTAGATTTGTATGCGTATTTTTGTAAATTTTATGCTATCTGTAATAAGGTTTCACCCTTTTTGGTAATAAAGTTTATTATTATTATATATTATTAAGATCTCTGCTTCCTGTCGGCAAAATATCATCTATATCTACAAGAACAATAAACTGAACCATAGCATTCCACGTAATAAGTTTCGGTATCCTCTTATGTATGCTTATCAATTTAATATATCATGTCAACGATTTGTACAGCACCACAAATTATCCGCGTGATGTTATAAAATTAGTTTGAAGTTGAACATTAAAAGACGTGAAAACTCTTCTTTTTAACATCTATTATTGATGTAGCGTTAATAATATATTTATCTAAATCTATTTATGCATTGTACTTGGATGTTACTGCTGATGATTTTTGATATTGGTTTAATCCGTATGCTGAATATACTAGATCTTTATTAAAATATGCAGTACACAACAGTAATTAAACTATAATATAAAAAATCCATCACACCATAATGTAAGAAAGTCTAACTACGTTTTTCGACAGCTGAGGTGCCATCTTCAGTAGAAGATAGAGCAGCGACTTCTTAAAATGTCTATCAGCCAAATTCTCAGTGGAAGTTGCGTAAAGTAGGTGAAACGTATTGTTTCAGATTAACACCTAACTCACCTATTTAACTTGTATCAAATTATTTGATCAATGAGTTTACACCTCCAGTAGATTTTTCGGTTACAAAATTACCAAGGTTTGTCTACAAAAAAACATTAAACTTGATGTAACATGACTATATCCTAATGTAACTATAGATATAACGTTTAAATATTTTAAGGGTCTACAAGTTACTAATAACATTAACAATATGAAAATTCAGGATTATGTTCAATTGACCTCTTTATGTATGTACCAGAACTGTTTCCAAATTAACAATGATTTTTTTACGATGGGAAACTATATTTCCCCTTCTATAATGTTATTTACTTGTAATCTTGACAACTTTTTGGAAAACATATATTCCTGTTCCACGAGCATTAATGTCACAATGGAAAAAGAGAATAAGGACGTTTTCTGTTTTTAGATGTACTGGTGTCAAGAAAGAGCAACAACGAAATAGATTTTGACATTTACAGAATAAATACAAATACAAACAGGTTTTGTCATCAATGAATAGCGATATAACTTTTAGCCTTGAACTTCCTAGTTAATACATTAGTTAATATTCCTTTACCAAAAACTAAGTTTGAAAATGAACTCAAATATATTATGAATGTTGCAATTCATAACGGGTACTTCATTACAACGATAAAAATATAACACAAAAAACAAATTTTAAACGCCATCACGTTGTCTTTACCAACTACTTTAAAATACAAATAKATCAGTATTCGGTTAGGCTTACTAACGGTTTACAAAGCATCTTATTATTTAAAACTGGCATTTACTGCCAATAATGCTATCAAGAATGMTTTAAGAAACTCGAAAGATAAGATAGATGAAAATACAATGTAGTAGCTGTAATCTCAATTAGATTGGGCAGACAAGGCGTTCTACAGGAGTTAGATTTAAAAAGCATATAGCTAGTTTCACGTTTTGTAATTGCGATAAATCCAGTGTTGCCCACGCCACAGCTCACTCTATTACATCTAAAAAACCTAAACCTAGTAAAACAACATGGAACTCTACGCGTTTGGAAATACCTTTATTCAAAGGAATAAAAATACTTCAGTTAATTCAGACTTAAGTTCGATTCCAAGGTCCGCAATGTTTGAATTACTTAATTAGATAAGGGTTTCAATCAAGCGTGCAATTCACATTGTATGAAAAATGGTGTTTTGTTGACTTGGGGAGTCATTCCATTTAAAATCTGCTGAGGAAGATATCAGCTGATTAAATCCAGCCAGACATATCAAGAAGTCGCTTACATTAACTTCTACTGAAGATGCTAGCTTAGCCGCCGAAATACTTATTTAAATCTTCTTAATTATTGTGGTAAAGGTTTTTCATATACAGCTACAAAAGTATGGAGTGCAAATAATGTCTTAACCATTCATTTTAATAAACGATATGACCTTTTAGATTGTTTTGCAAAAGCTTGCTGCATCAGAACACTCTTTGCAAAGCAGCTTTGAGAAAAATTACAATTATAATAACTCTTTTTGAGGGACGAAGAGTTGTTAGGTTTCTTTATTACATTTTACATAAAAATGTATAAAGCAGCTAACAGCCAGCACATTCATAATTCGTCCAGCACGCATCCCCAAACTGACACCATCTAGAATCAACCATAAAATCCCGGTGAACATGTCAATAATTCATATGCAGATCCTCTGGGGTCTGGGGTGGCAGCCCGCCATCATGTCATATTGCGTCGTCCTGTTTGCTGTACTATTAAATCTTCTGCATTGGGGGAGTGAAGCCGCAGAAGATGTTTATTTAAAAGAATTGGGGCTGTTGGATTCTAATGGCAATTCATTATATCATTATGTCAGATGCATTATTTATCGGGGAACAGATCGTTTTACGCTTGATTGAATGCTACTTTATGAATGAGTCATACGGAGGGGTTCTTTTTTTATATATATAACATTTGTGATTCAGTACAAACAGGAGGTTCGGTCTTGTCGGATCTTGCCCCAAACGCAATAATTCGAAAAAGTTTTCTCTTTAATAACGCTTGCATCTTAATGTAGTTTATAAGTAGGTTGCATACATACGTCTAAATACGACTAAAATAAACAAAAAAAGTCTCAACAAACATGGGTCCGCAAAGTAACGGTTTCGGAGATATGGAAGGTTGTTCTTTTATTTACCTACCTTTTTATTTTGCAAAAACTTGCATTTTCCTATCGTAGTTGACTGACGCTTTGTGAAACAAACATTAAGTATTTGACTGCTGTCAGTGCACAAGTTTTTGTTTGCTATGGCTGTTTACTCTAATGCAGAATTAGCCGACAATGTATGGTCGTGCTAATTGCATTGCCACTGAAGCGCAACGTCTCTATGGTGAAGCTTATCCAAATCGCCCGATTCATTCATACTGTATGTTTGAAAGGCTTGACCAGAGATTCGTGATACCGGTTCATTGATCAAACAATGCTGTTTATCCGGAAGACCAAGATCGGTGTCTAGGTCTCTAAGACAAAAGAATAAATGCTAGCACAGGGGACGAATGTGCGGGGAAATTAGTGCTCCCCTTGTTTGTAGAATTCTGCACGGGCAGTTGCTTTATTTGTACCATGTACAGGCGTTAAATCAATTTGATCATCAAGCACTTTTTGTTTTTGCCGCTAGTTTTTGGGCTTTGATACTGAAGACCGCTGTTCTCTTGCAAATATTCCTTTTACTGATGAAATGAAGTTGTTAATTTTCACAACACGCATGTATGGGTCGACGGAAATTTCCATGATCTAATGGAATAGTGATATCACACACGTCTTTCATTAAACATTTGAATGGTTATTGTAGGCGACAGGTTTCTAGATTGTTTTACCAAACCGATTAACAGGCGTAGCTTACCTATACTTTCTACAGAACATAATGGGTAATCTTTTCGACCATACATTCCTTTGGAGCAGAGGCAACAAATGTGATTCCAGTATGATGTTATCCAGTTCATTTTTTGATTTTTAAAGAGCTTTTACACCAAACTTTTTACGTAGTTGGGTAGGAACAAGCGTACCTATATTATGCCCTGCAAGATCGCCTGATTTAAACTTTCTAGATTTTTTTTGAGGATATTTGAAAACATTAGTCTATGGTAGTACTGTAAATAGCCTTGAGAAGGTGCAGCTACAAATCCAAGCCCATGAGGGACTTATAGAAAGAATTCGAATATGCTTCAGACAGGAATGTCATTCCTACTTACAGATAGAAGGATCGCATTTTTGAACGTCTTAAAGGCTAACAAAAGATGCATGAGCCACCAACAGTAGTTCACTGGTTTCTTTCATGATTTAGTTAATAGGCAAATAAGCATTTTTAGAAATTCTATAGCTAAAAGGTAATTAATAGTCATTTATCTTTGTACAGTTGATATAGCATTATTGATATTATGGCGGATTTCCACCAAGCTCCAAAACAGAAGCAAAACACAAATACGGGTTCTTGGGACAAAAAGGGAAAAATAGTTCTTTATTCTGGGCCAACAATAATCCTACCGTAAAATGGAAGAAGAATTTTCAATACAAATTTGATTTTAATGTATTTAATTTAATTATGAAGAATCAGTTTCGGCATTTAATTAACGCCCAGATGCATTGTATTCAAATATTTTAAAAGCAGTGGTCACCGACTTTATTGAAAATTGATCACTAAATGTCTGCGGATAGTGTTTTTATCAAATGGTTGAAGCTCCCGCACATAGTACAACAGAAGTTGCGAACGAACTAACCCAAATATTCCAAGACAGATCTTCTGCTGTGACATTCACAGTCTCCCGACTTAACTCCTCTGGATTTTGGAATAAAATCAAAGCTATACATTACAGTTGCGGTGAAACCAGAGAAGCACTGCTTCATTGCGTTCAAGAAGACTCTGATTCTTTAGATGGAGGAAAAATTATAATGTACAGCACGAAAAAACCTTTAAACAGTGAAGCAAAAGATTTGTTATTGTACATTTTCTTTACAGTAATAATTACTAATTTGTTTGTACATATGTTTGAAGAACGTTAATTAAACGTTCTTCATTTTCTGTTAACAATTATACTACCTTCTTCCTCTTCGTAAATAAATTTACTATATCAGACTTTGAACAATTTATTTGGGTTCTGCTCACATATTCGTCTTTTGAGTCATCTTATTTGTTTTGTTTTGCTTTCGAAACGGGAATGATTTTATTTTATTGAACATTTCATAGAATTAGTTTGGTCTTAATTTTACCTTATGTGGAAGTCTTAAATTTGATTCGAAATGTTAATTACCATTACGTTTCGTTCTGTTCTTCTCATATTGCCCTTTACATTTCTTATCGGTAGGTTTATTATAAATGTTATAAACAGTTTACAATAAGGTTGAAGTAGCTACTTATTGACAAACAAATATAGCTACCCATAACTTCCTAACAAACTAAAAAAGTGAATTCTACATTTACTGGTAAAATAATATTGATATACCGTTCCATTTGAAAAAAAAAATCAAGATATCCGTGATTAAATATTCCTGTATCTGAGCTTCGATATTAGGTAAGTATTAAAAACTAAACAACTATTTGTGTCATTAATAGTGCCCTTCCTGTTTTATAAACTGGTCAAAACAGTTCAATTTTAACCTACTCCGTTTTCAAAAAAAAATATCTTTCAAGGTCATTAAAGACGTTGCATTTTTCGCAGAAAAAAAACGTTAATAGCTAATTACAAAATCATCTTCTTTAGAACATACAAATGCTGATCAAATTCATATTAAAACAAATAGGAAACCTGAAAATGTAATAAAAGACAGTGTATTTCATTTAAAAAGACGAAGTTTGCGTCTACCTTTGATAGTCTTTAAAGTCAATATTTTAGTTCAATAGATCGTTTTAGATAATCTCTGTGCACAAAATCTCAGCTTGATCGATTCACACTTTTCCATAAACTTCTAATAGTCCACGCTACGTGAATGTCCCTGTATACCAAAATATAAATTTGKCTTGTGTTTGCTAGTTTAATTTTTATACTTTTGCTATTTTAATGTTTTCAATAAGTCGTATACAGTATTCAAATAACATTTTTCTCGAGCTTTTTATACTAAAAMTACAAGTTCTTGCACTTTATGATTACGTATTTGTTGTTATAAAACTAAAAATAAGTTTCTCTCTCCTAAAATTCCAATAGCCCACTGTGTAATCAGGGCCTGACTTCGGGACTGGGTGGAAGTATCTAAAACATTTATGTCAGGGAAAAATAAATTTTGTCGCTCTATGTCATGTTCGCGGCCACATTTTGTGTAATAATTATATTCTGTTGGAAATCTATTAATTTTGATAAGTAAGTTAATTATTTTCTGGGATATATAACTACATTTTTAGAGCATTTAATGCTAACTACCACACCACTCTGTTTGGTATGTTCGTATGTACGTACCTTTTTATGTTTGTATTTGAAATTAGTCATATAATAAATTTCAGCCTGAGGGAGATAGCCCGTAGGTATCGAAATGTTGCGTAATCAAGGGTAACTAATGGTTGCTTTTATACTTGTGCGCTATATGTGACCCTTCCTTCTGCATTTTGTTACGGACGTGAATCTCGCTCAACTTTATTTATACATTTGGAACACTTGTTGAACTTTAAATTCAAATGGCAATGTAGTCTATTGATTTTTTAAGATGTATAATTAGGGTAATTCATATTGGAAATGCTATTTTTGTTGACGAAGTTTGTCCTGGCTGAGGTCGAACTGTGCTAATTAACACGAACTGTTTCAATGTAATTTCATTCGGAAACTCTGGAACAGCTCTCAAACTAGTTTCATATTATCGCCTAGTTTATATGCCACGAATTACAGGTTGGACGGCAAATGTGTTCGGGTTATGCATATTTTACAAGCTTAGCTTTGATGAAAAATATATAGCTATTATCAAAGGGTGTGCACCTGTCTTTTAAATTAAAGAGTAGGCAATGTGCTAGTTTCATGATCTTTTTACCGCGTTATTCGTACATTCACATCACGTAGTGTTTATTCGATCTTCTCCTTTCTATATGCCTTTCAAGGTTAATTATAATATTTAAAATTTAAACTCGTGACATAATTAACCTTCTTTGTTACGGACTACTTAGGACACAAGCGTTTATTGGTTTTCTTTCTTTGCTTACAAGCCCCACAGCATCTAACATTTCATGTCATTGATCGCGAAGGTACACATTAATTAGATTGTACACTTGACCTACCACGAACCAAGATACCAACAGATGTAACCAAATCAATTAAATTATAGGTACATTTGAACGTACACATTACCACTTTCAGTTTAAGCTTAAGCTTTTCGATCCTGTTACGGATAGCATTTGTAAATTCTTATTTTGCTTTACTGTACTGACATTTTTTGTCATCATTATCAAGTTAGTAATAACACATTCTTCTAGGTACATATGACAACCCTGACAAAATAATTAAACGCCAATCATGTATTTTAACGGACATTTATCCATTTGAATATGTCAAACTATCGCCACTTAAAGAAGTATTTATAAGCTAAGCTTTGAGGCAGCTTGCACTTTTTTAACAAAATGCAAACAGGATCTGGCCAATTCAGCATTATTGTCATACCCTACGTAAAGCTCATCTTTTKCAMTCACCTTCKACCCGTATGAAACAGCTATAGGTAATGGTTAATAGCAGAGCGTTTTTCATTCGAACTGGTCATCCTCGCTTATACAACTACTCTCGTAAATTCGAGGAAAGTACTGACATTGGGCAACACTGCCGAATATTTGGCGTTTCAATGGACAAAGGACAATATGGCGACCATTATCGTGTCCCAGGCAGAGAACTAGAATGGGGAGAACGCTCATGGATCTGCGGGAATGCTAGTAAACAAGGGGGCTGCCATATTGTCCACGAGAACGTCAAACTGTTGGCGCTTACTTTAAATAATGACATCTTGTGCAACAGTTTCACTTAAAAATAGAGTAAATGCGAACCAATTTCATGTAGCACTGTTGAAATACTAAAATCAGTTGGACTTGTTCTTGGAATGTTCTATAAATATCAATTAAATGGCTAATTTAATACGGAGAATGTCTGTCGTCAATCAACTGTCATCAGTTACACAGCACATAAACAAAGCTTCCAGATCGGCGTTGCCACATGTTATTCTATGCTCGTAGCATTGTTTTGTTTACATTGCGTGGCCCATGGCGTTAGCTATTGTGATTGTAATTTTGTTCTCTGCTTGCACGACTTATTTCTTAATTTTATTTGGTAGTTTCATTAATTTTAGTTCTGAGTTGTATAGTTAAAGAGTGTACATCGAATAAACGTTCGAAGTCGCAAGATGTCTCCCTGCATAAGTAAATATTATAATCCTTAATAAATTTTTCGAAGTAATTATTTGTTATAATTATATATTTTTAAATAATATTTAGTACCATTTACACTGCAAAATAAGTTTAGATAAATTTTTCATTTTTACAGGTATGCATAAAGTTCTTTAATTTAAAACAAAGTACTGTCATTTGACAACACTGTCTGATTTTTGACGTTTCTGTGGACAATATGGCGACCATTACATTGTCCCAGCTGAATTGGGAAGCGCAGTCGGCCTAAGCGTATTCTCCCCACTATATTTCTCTGGTCCCAAGTATATATGGTTCGCTATAGGTATTTTTTATATATTGCAGCTTCCAACCACGAAATTTTGTTATAAAATACTGTAAAATATGTTTAATTATTCTAGATAACAGAAACGATCTTTCTGATAGCGTAAGCTAGAAAAAAAAGCATGTATCTATCAATCCAGTGTTTGGCGCCATTACAATTCCCTTTTCATTCGTCGGTCCCGAAGTGTTAAAATCCACACTTAAATAAATATACTAAAATATAGAATACTGCATGTGTTATATACTATACTACTAATATATAAACATTACTGTTTCTAGCTGAACATGCATTTTAGTACCTACCTCATTTATATCATACCAATGGCAATGTGACTTTTAGATAAGTAATTACTAGATTTGAACAGGTAAAACGAAATACAGGTTTCTTTCAATCGCTAATTTCAAGTTTCATTATAACTATACCTACTTATGAAAAATATACGCACATTATCTTTTTACGTATTGAAGACAATAAAATAAAAGAAACTTATCAAACACGCAGTTAAACATTGGGAGTTGTTTATGTTTATTGTACGTAACTATTTTATGAATATTGGAGTTCATTTGACTGTCGACCTATTACATTTGAGTATTTCGTAAATAATTATCAACTTCGCTAAGATCTGTTACCTGAATCGCTAATACTTGCATAATAATAATAGTTTAATATATGCAGTTGTTTCTTGTTTTAGTTGTCATGCAACGCATAAGGACCAGAAACATTACTTTTCCTGGTAAAACTCAACAATTTAAGCTGAAATATTGTAAAATAAGCTGCCTAGGGAAATAAAAAACTATAAAAAATACCGTGATACAGGGTTTCTATAAATGATTCTTGCATCCAGTGCGCTTATCAAAATTATCGATCAAATCACGGCAATCCATAAAAGCTACCGAATAGTTTGCTCGGTGGCGCGTTTATACACTAGACATCGGGGTTGCCTACATCTGGTCACGTGATAGACATGCCCTATATAGTGATGTCAAATCCGATTACTTTTATGCAATCGCGATTACTCGTTACTGGTATAACTAGTAATCGTTACTTCGTACTCGTTAACGATTACTCAGCGGTAACACATTCGTGTTGCCATTCCAGAATACGGGAGGAGTACGTTGCAGTCTTGCACTAATAATCGTTATTCGTAAAGTAACCGCGGTTACGGAAAGTACTGTATTGTACGATTATTGCAGCTGCGTTTGACATTTAATAAGTAGGTACCTACTTTAAAACGGAGGCGCATAAAAATTATGAAGTTTTTATGTAATTATATATAATTAAKAATAAAAGCAATCAGAAATACATTTTATTTATGATATATAGMGAAATCGGGATGTCTGTTCAGACTAGATAATGTTTTAGTACGTAAATTTTAGTAGGTACACCTTTTTTGTGCAYAAAATAACCAAAGAAATACAACGGCAAATATAAATAATATTATAGAGTAAAAATGAAAGGWAGGTATATATGCAWAAATATACACTTAAAATGGTTCACTCATTTTTTTTAGTTCGATGTAATTGGGTATTTMCCATGTGWTTATATTTTGTTAAATTGCATATTAATAGGTAGCATGTAATCCACAAAACAGCTGTGACAGCTTATAAATTCGAAAAAATGGACCGTAAGGTGTATTTTTAATATTAAAAATGTGAATATTTAAAGGGACCGCCAAAACGCTAACATATTGGCCGTGACGTCAGGTGTCTTGTAAATGGCCGCTTGTTTACATCTGGGGTCAGCAAGTCACGCGTCAGCCTCAGCCCGCCAATTTATCAGTTCGTTGTTTGCGTTCATTTTGTGACAAGCGATTTAAAATACGCCAAGAAAAAGTGAAATACTAATGAGTTATGACTTCTGAAGACATGTTCATTGTTATGGAATTTGTGTTCAGCGACGAGCGGTTCAACGCGGCGGCAATGAGGAACTTAAAAGCAACAGCATAAGTGAACTTTTCATCAAATTAAAGTAGCATTGAAAATTTTATCACAGTGGGTTGTTGGAAACATACTATTGTAAACATAAATATGCAAGAATCAAAAATGTACCCTAAACTTGACATTTATTTTAGAGGTCGGAATAAATATAAATTGTCATTTATTTTCGGGGCCCTTGCGGCTCGTTTCCGGTCTGGCTAACAGTCGAATATATGGGGAACGTCATTCTTTATTATAACATTTCCCTCTATCAACTTAAAACGCTTATAATTTTTCATATCCTCTTCCAGCTATAACAAAATGGAAACTGAATGGTGAACACTTATAACCCCAAAACGAAAAATAAAACTTACAGTAAGAATTAAGATGATCTTCACAACAGAAAAACAAACTTTGGGATTTCGGCATATCACGTCTAGGGGCCTTAAACAACTTTTTCATACGTTGATAATCTCGAGGAACGGGTACAAAAATTTTGTTAGCTGTACTGACTGAAGTACTTTTATAACCATGTACAAAACAACACTTGTTTTGTTTTCCTTACATAATAGATGCTTGTAAAACTACACAAATCATTTTGGTGCGACCTTTTACACCGTCCTTTCAATAAACACCACACAAGAGCTTTTCCAATACAACAATGATACTTCACCATTAAACAGCACGCTCCTCGGTAATGTTTACGTGACACTTGACGTCACGAGTTGAATAACCTTGGATAGAAGCGTTTTGGCGGTGACTCCCAAGATTCGAATTTCAGACCTGAAATTCTCTACCTACAAATATTTTTTTGTTTTTTTAACATGGCGTACGATATATATGCACTTCAAGATTCATTTTACGTAATTTTCAAAAAAAGTGATAATACCCCATTATAGAAACAGCGTTATTACATCAGTAATTGACATGGGATTTCCTACATTATTCTTATTATAACTATTATTTTGCCGTCAACGAGATTAATTTTGCTGTTAAGGAGATAAAAAGGTTCTATCAAGTATATACACATTAAGCAAATGCGTCAGTAATAACTGGAGTATTTTTCGTTCTTGTATTTAAAAGAAAAAACAAACATTAAGTATACCACAAACTAAATTATTATATGCGTTTAGTAAGGCACTAACAATATTTATTATATTAACAATTATTTTTGGTCTAGGTAGTAAGATTTTGTCCGACGGCTTCACTTTTACTGTAACAGAAGCAGAGCAAATAATTATTAAATGCTGATGGAAAAACAAAATTAACAACATTCACCTGGACCATAATATTTTTAAACTTATTTCTTAACGCGACCTTTAGAATCTTTATTTTGTAAGCTAAAAGACTAAAAACCTACTTTTCCCTGCCTTTAACTACCTTCTACTTTATCTACAATCGATCCACGTATCGTACTTCAGTCGTTACCTATCGAATCCGAACCGACTCTTTCCTTACTCGTTATTCGTCGTAGTCGTTACTCGCTACCGGATGACTGTGCTGTGCTGAGGCACTGCAGAATATCGGTATACGAGCAGTAATCGTAATAATCGTGTAACTACTACTGTTCAGAATTGGTAATCGATTACTTCGATTCTTGTGAAGTAACGGTTACTGAGTAACGAATCATTACAATATTGACAACGCTACCCTATAGCATCTTGACAAAACGGTACTCGTCCGATCACCGAAGTTAAACAATGTCGGGCGCAGTCAGTAACCTTTGTTCTTAATAAGCTGGTGTAACAGATTTTGGGTTCAAAAAATTTTGCATATTGTCCAAAATCTCTAAGATAAGATAAGTGATGTATGAGTATGCCACCCACGTTTTTTTTTGTTTTAAATCTTACAAGTATTTTCATAGCTATTAAAAAATTGATAATCAAATTTTCTGGACAATCGTATGAGGTTAGGAATCTGCATAGTGTTATAAATCTGTATGGAACTAGGAGAAATTGTTTTAAAAATAATTTTTGTTTGAATAATTATATTTTTATTTCTCTTTATGCAGAGTGTTCACCAGCAGCAATCAGTGTTGGAACTTTTCGAATGCTTCTGTGTTTAGAGATCGCACCTATTAGTGTTCTCTTCCATTTTAATACCGTAGATGATATGTCTAAATCATGTCGTTTCTGAGATGCCTATTGATTTTTGTGGAAAATTATCATTAACTATGTTAATCGTGTAACATTTGGAATACTAGGCCAAAAATATTTACTTAAAACTACTAAATTTTCATATCATAAACAGCGAGAAACACGTCAATAAATTATTAAAATAATAATAAAAAGGTATTTTATTCAAAAATTAACTACAAAAATGAGAAGAAACAGGTTAAGTTCGATTAACCCACATTTCAGTCACAACATGTACTTCGGAAGATTTCTTCATTTATTGTAACAGCATACATTTCGATGAAATTCCAGTCTTAAAAGTACTCTGTTTTCTCCTATAGTGAGCGATACACAGAAACAATATTTTTAACAATTAATATGGTGTAAAATGCAAACGATACTTGTGTTTTAATGTTTTGGCCATTGGACATATTTCTTAAACCGTGTTTTTTGTAGTGTAGTTTAAAATAAAACGGTCTTGATTTTTATGGTATAGAAAATCAATAAATTCATGTTATAATTTTACGCCTACCATCATGACTGTGTGAAAGTCAAGTATTGTACTCAGTAAAAAAAGAAAATATTGAAACAAATAATTCAAAATATGCAGCGTATTTCATTTAGATTGAGAAAGTTATGCTCACTCGAAAACTTGATGCATTGATGGTTACTGCTGGTAAACACCCTGCGTAAATAGAAATAGTAATAACATTATAACAAGAAAGAGCAATCCTATGGTAAGTAAATCATAACGTTTGATTGTAGAAGTTAAAGTTAAATATAGTGACAACACTGAGTTAAAATATTAACAAAGCAAGTTTTACTCTAATATTACCTATAACCCTGCGAAAATATATTTTGTTAAGGTAATTACGCCATGAGAAACTCAATTAAACTCGTGAGTTGGCCAGCGGAATTTCATCTAATTAACACAACTATCTATTCTTTACACCAACGCAATGCACCACATTAGAATATCAGCCGGATAACGGTAGGGCCGTAATTTTTTAAAACATGACTGATGGGCCCAGATAACAAAGGACTTAGCTAATATTAAAAATGAGCTCATAGCCCGTAACAAAATACATCCCGACATGAAACTGCACACGATTTATGATACACGTTAAACTGCCGACGAAGCATTTGTAAAGTTTTTGCGGTGTTTTCAATATTTCCTCTTGTCCAAAATGTAATTCATCGGTCCGTGGCATGCCATCACATGTTGCAATAATACAGTCATATTTTAATTTGAGCATGAATAATTACATGTTGTAGCGATAAAGAATTTATTGTTACATATGTCTCGTTCATATCCGAATTGAACGTGGCCGCTGATAATTCCGGTAATCATGATTTGTTCAGGATATTAATTTATCGGTAATTTCACTGTGGATGTCAGTACCTGCATGACATAAAACTAGTTGAACATTTAAAAATGTAAAACCGTTTATCTATATAGAGTGGCTTTTTAGTGGACAAATTAAAGCAAGTTCATCATCATCAGTGTCAACATGTAATATACTAATATACAAACAGAACTAAAATACTCCAGTTGGTGTTTTTTTTTGTATTTACAAGCAAAAGGCAAAGCACTATCTACGTCAAATCAATATTTATTGAGAATCACACGAAGCAGTGAATATTGCAGCTTTACTTACATAGAGTCTGATTACGACCTACAAGACATTTATAATTCTTCATATCTGCAAAATTCAACCATTTTTACTATTCTTAGTAAGGTTTTGTGTTTTCCCAGGTGGCAACCTACTTATTAAATAATATAATAAAGGCAAAACGGGCGAACTAAAAAATCTCATATAATCTCGTYTCCGCTAGTTAACGTAAAATTTAATGATCATTATTTGTTTTATATATTGTTGCTTCGGAAAACTCTATTCAGGATACCACCGATCTTGGCAATCTTTCATGCTACATAAGTGGTTCTCTTTAACCTGAGGTTCCGAATCTGGCCGCTAGGTGGCAGCAGCTTTCAGATGGTTGATTTTTACATTGAGTCTTATAAAAATTGAATAATTCATGATTTTACCTAAAATGATTTAGATGCTATTATCCTATTGAGAATGTTGCAATGTTATGGTTAAAAAAGGACAGGAAAAAACAGTATTGCTTTTAATAAGTAAAAATGTAAGTACTACACTCCAATCACCGAACAGACGGAGTAATCATGATGCGTGTTCTTCACGTAATTTTTAAACTATAATCACTTCATAATTTTTTAATTAATTGTTCAGTAGTCAAAAATTTGTTATAAAAAGTGAGTCGGACTTAAATAAACAGCATCAAATCCGATAACGTGATTCACGTGATCACTCAATCTGTTAGGTGATCGGAGCATAGTTTCATATTATTTACAGAGAAACAAATGATCATGCCATGAGAGGACGTGTTATAGGAATTAAAATGTATGTCTATGCTGTGCTGTCTGCACCGCAACCAAATGCAGATAGATCTATTTCGCTATCATTATAGCTCATCAGTGCAGTTTAGGTCTAGTGCAGACAGCACGGCGTAGAACTGGTTTCGCCTATATACCAAAGCAATGGTATGATGTAAGTAAGAATGTAGATGGCAATGCCATCTGTCAGCATTACACTGACATGATGACAAAGCCGTGGGGCCCTGCTGTCAAATTGAAGTATGCAGGTGCATGCCAATTTGTCAGGCTACAGGTCACTTCCTMTAGGAAGTACCTAGACCCATTAAGGCAGCTAGGTGACTTTGTCATCATGTCAGTGTAATGCTGACAGATGGCATTGCCATCTAAATTCTTACTTGTGTTATAGGAATATTTAATATTTAATATAGGCAAGTTACAATACGTAATCAGTTCGCTGGTCAATACATTTTTTATTAGGTGGTTTCATTTATTTTTTAAGTTTATTTTAGTTTAATTTTTGCTAAATTTAATTGCCCTTAGAAGAGTTAAACAAATTCTTAATTGTTATATTACGATAAGTATTGTTATATATAGTAATTTTATTCATATGACATTAAACTTAATGGTTGGTATTTGTAATTTTGTTACTTGATATAGAAATAAAACTTAAAGTTGCCGAGAAAACAAGAAATTTTGCGTCGATTGTCCTTTACCTTGTTCAGCATTCATTGATGGATTTTAATTAGCTTTTTTAAGAAAGTTACGCGCTTGATCCCGTAAATGTTCTCCTCTGCCCTTGAAAACTACCTGTGCATCTGTAGTATATGCAATTTTTAGATACATTCGCAAACAACTATACCTAGTAATAAATGATACGTGAGTATAAAAGCACATGATACCAGCAATTTAAGTTTTATTAAATCAATATGCAACAGCAGGCACGAACGAACACCAAATTAGACGTACTGCCATGCAGCTTTACCTTTTTAATTATTTTATACATATTCCGTTGATTGCTATCAAAACTTTATTATTAGATTCAGTAAGGGACATGAATTGCACTAGTTTTTTAAGCTATTTGGAGAAATTGAAAGGTAGAATTTGTTACGACTAGTCTTTCTGTTTGTCACTGTTGTGAATTATAAATTATTAATTGCAATTTGAATGCACCTGAATGTCAGATCACTGTTTACAGGTTTTCATGAATTTAGAAATTTGGTCTTTACATTTGATTTTGACGTAATGGGTGTCACAGAAACTTGGCTGTCTAAGGATATAGACTCTAGTGCTGTATGTATCGATGGGTATAAACTATACAGAAAGGATCGTCTTCGAACTGGTGGTGGCGTTGGTATTTATATAAAAAGTGTACTGAAAGTGGAATTAGTAGAAGATTACGATATTTTGGAAGGCATTGAAATAATTTGCGTCCAGCTCTGCGTTCAGACGGAACGTCATCTTATTGTAGTAGCATATCGCCCCGTCCCCCCTCCATCAACATTAATAGTTGTCTCGAATTTTTCGACGATTTTCTGTCATCTGTAATCCCTTTATATAACAATGTAATTGTCATGGGAGACCTAAATGTCGATCAAAGTTATTCCAATCAATTAGAAGACCGTTTTAACGCATACGATTTTGTTCAACTCATAAAAGATCCCACTAGAATTAGCAGGCATTCTTCCACTTTGCTTGATGTAATATTTATTAACAACGCAGATGTTGTGTTGAAGTGCGGAACCTTAAACGATGATTTAGTGTCCGATCACTGCCTAATCTATTGTACTTTGCGTGTGAATAAATGCCATGATATTTCTAAATATGTCACACGTCGAGATGTCAAAAAATTCATTTATGCTGATTTCTATGCTGACTTAATACAGGTGAATTGGGACACAATACTATACATATCCGATATAAATGATAAGATAAACTTTCTTAATTCCTGCATTCTGCAATTGTTTGATAAACATGCACCAGTTAAAACTGCTTACATCTCCAAGCCATATGCACCTTGGCTTACGCCAACAATTAAGATCATGATGCGAGAACGTAATAAGTTACTAAGTAAGTACAAACGAACGGGAAAATTGCAGGATTGGGTTCAGTATAAGCAGTTTCGTAACATGACGGTCAGCGCTATCAGAAAGGAAAAGACTGCGTACTTAAACCAAGTCAGCATTAATACTTCCAGCAAACATCTGTGGAAAGCTCTAAATTACTTACACGTCATACTCTGCTAATGAAATAAATGACTAACTTATGTCGGTATTTTCCCCATCCAATAACTGTCCCAATGAAGTAAAACAATTTGATAGTAAACTTTTTAATGAAAATATTAAATTTTATATTAAATTAATTTCACCTGAAGATGTTGCTAATGTTATTCTTGCTTTGAAATCAAATGCAGTTGGACACGACGGCGTTTCTTCTAAGATGTTGAAATTCTGTTGCCCTGTTATTTGTAACTATGTTGCTCACATTATCAATTGTTGTTTCGAGCACAGTTATTATCCCGATGAGTGGAAGCTCGCTTTAATACGACCTTTGCCTAAAACTGATGCAATTAAATCTGTATCCGATTTGAGACCAATCAGCATCTTGCCTGTGTTGTCTAAGGTATGTGAAGTTTCTTCATAAACAAATATATTATTATGTTTCTAAAGCTAAAATTATACCCCAAAAACCAGTCAGGTTTTCGTAATCATTACAGTACAACAACTGCGTTCACTAATTTGGTGGACGAGTGCATTGGATCCCTCCATGCAGCCAGCGAATCTTGCTGGGTGGCGAAATGTCTGATGTTGTCAGAGTGACGTCGAMAGTCCCTCAAGCATCTATCCTGGGACCAATTCTGTTTTTAATTTACACCGCTGATTTACTCTCAAAGCCCACATTTTCAACTTACGTGGCATACGCTGACGATACTTACCTTTTACACCATTTCAACCCACAGAACATAGAGGGCATGCTTAGAAATGAATGAGGACCTAGGCAACATGAGTGATTGCTCTAGTAACATTAACTTAAAGTTGAACAGCAATAAGTGTTCTGTAGTATACTTCGCGTCGAAACCGTCACAAAAATGTTTTGTGAAGGATGATATTAATGTACATGTGGACCATAATCAACTGCCTGTATATGAAAGGATCAAAAGTCTTAGTTTAAGTATAGATAATGACCTTGGTTTTAAAAATCTCGTGTCTTCTGTTATTAAAAAATGTTATGTTGCTTTAAAGCTGTTGTACTCTCATCATGTTATTCTCAACTATAAACTTAGAAAAAAATTATGCGAATCTCTGGTAATCCCTCACTTACTTTATTGTTTTACGGTATATTTTCCTTGTCTTGATGCCGTTAATAAATACAGGCTTCAGAAGGTGCAGAATAACTGCTGCAGATTTATATTTAGACTAAAAAAGTATGCTTATATCAGTAAGTACATACAGCAACTTAAATGGTTGAAAATTGATCAACTTTTTCATTACCACCTTGCAACTTTCTTGTTTCGTGTCTTTCGATCCTCTTCGCCAAAATATTTGCGTGATAAGTWTCATAGTCGTCGCAGCTTGCATTGCACTGATTTATATATTATTATTATTATTATTATTGTTATTATTATTATTATTATTATTATTATTATTATTATTATTATTATTATTATTATTATTATTACGAAATACAAGCGGTAATGCTTTGAAGAAACTAATATACCTATATCAACAGAAAATAATTCTTAAAAAGCTATGAAAGGCAACCTTTACTGTAATAGGTCTCGTCATGTCACATTTTCATGTGACATTTGCTATATTTGTTACAGTTGCATCCATAACAATGGTCCCATGTTTTCATTATACACCAACAGGATTAAAACTTGTTTACCACCCATCGCCCAATTGCAAAAAAGTTAACGCCACTACGGGATAAGTGATGTCCAATTATTCTTTTACATGAATTAAACAAACGATTTTGTAAATAGTATTTTTCTCGATAATACAGATTAGGGTACGATATTGTACGCAGAAAGTCCCAAGAATATACGCATTCATTTAAAATCCAATACACGAGTATCACACTAGTATTTACACAAAATGTTTTTGTACCATCGCTCATAATACCTTCTTATCACAAAAATAATAATACAAATAATTTATAAAGTATTAGTAACAGAAGCCTTTGCCTGTTTAGCGTTATCCCTATGTTGACGTCGAGCATTGCAGCTGGATGTTCACCTAGGTAAATAAAAAAATAAAATTAATCATTTGATACACCAATAAGTTTGAGGTGGAAAGATCTATTTTAAATGCGCGGTAGAGGGGGTAGTTAATTTTGATCTAAAATGAATATGACAAAGATTAATCATTCCAAGTAATTTTATTTCATTTGACTCTTTTTTCGCCGGACTTTTTCAATTTCCTCAAACACTCTTTGGATAATGTTCTTAAAGCCACAAAATGACCGCCAAAGTGCAATATAAGACGTATGCACAATAAAGAAATCTTGGAATTTGGAAATTTGAAATTAGAATATATAGGACTTAAAAGTCCAGATCTCCGACTGTATTTTTTCCAAGAACATAAAACAATAAGTTTGAGTTATTTTCATTAACAGAGTGTACATGTTGTACATCGTTTAAATACATAAGATACAAAACAGATATAAAAAAATATCAAAAAGATTAAGCATATTCCGAAAAAGTGAGACTTTACCTTCGAATGAATCCAATACGTGCACATTTACGTGCGCTGGAATAGCATTAGAAGGCGCGCAAGTATAGTTCCCACTATGAACTTCTTTGACACCCTTCAACATCAAGACACTTGAAGTTGTATTATTTTGGACAACAACATCCCCGTCGTAGTTGATCATCCTGTCATTACGATACCAAAAGTAGTATAGTGGAGGTTCGGTAGAGTGACGAAGAACGCAGACGATTTTTACCACAGAACCGGCACGAACGTTAAGATCGGGAAGACCGACAATTTCTGCTGAAGCTTCTGCAAAAAAATATTTGTTAGGGCAAGTTCTAATTTAGAATAAATAATATATATTGTTTTGTTTTTGAAAACACTTTAAAAGCTTATTACAGGTTCTCTGTACAAAGATTGCCGATCAGCAGTAATCCTTGTTGCTGCCTCAAAAAAAAATTAATCTCATACATTGCTGCTTTTGCAACACCAGGAATACTATACTACTTCGCCTTATTCAATGATCAAAATAAATATAGGTAATTTTCAGTACCCTCACCTATAATTCTAAGCAATACAAAAATACTGGTGGGTGGGTGGGTTGAAACTTGGCACTCATAAAAACCCGCATCTGATATATGTACATGTTTAATCAGCAATCCCCAATTCTGCAGTTGACGAACATACTCCACTACTATACGTTTATCAGAACTATGAGTTGTTGGGCCAACTGTTAAAAGAGTGGGAGAGTCTTGCTTTCGAATCCACGACACCTTAAAAATAAAGTACACTATTATACAATATACAATCAGCAAATAAATGTCAAAAATGTGATAGTAACAATAGAATCAAGTTCCATGAAATAATTGGAATTGAAATCTGATACAGTATATTAGTTTGGATTTTTCAATATCAACCCTAGACAATTATGCTTCTCCAAACCGAGACTAATATAAATGCCATACTTTAGAAACATGGTCGACTTCTGACATTTAATCGTAGAACGCTAGACTATTCAGAATCGAGTGCAAATTGTTTAAATTCATTATTAAATCAGTTCACCAAACTTTCTGTGCATTTCTTCCAATTTATGGTTCCTACAATTCATCCAGAATTCATCATCTAATAATTATATTCGAAACCACCGGCTAAGTAGTAAATCAAACAACGCATTTTAGTCCGTAAACCACAATATCAAATGACACTGTTGTTGCGATATTTGAAAATGTGCGTGAAAACCCACAACCCAGCTTTGATCTTCATCATCTTCAAGATTTTGAAGTATGAGTATGGCGCTCAGATGGCGCATTTTACAGGGAACTGCGGGATGTAAATCTTTTACATTTGTTTTTCCTTTGTTTTCTGTACWGTTTACACATAATAACCGTGAGTCCCGAAATAAGCTGAGGAGTTAAACACTGCCTTGTCACAATCATGCTAATGGTAACGATAATGTTGAGGTGATAAGAACCAGAACATACAGGGACTTGTATTTAGTGTTTTCCAATAATGTGAGTGTTAAATGTTAACGTAAGATGATAATGTTAATTTCTGAACCCCCTAACATCTCCATTAACATCTACCAATAAGAAACGATCCTGGTTTAACACGGCACATGCTGAATGGCTTGTTAAATGTCAAATCCCTTACTAATGTCGTTTTATATCATAATTTCATGCAATTATACGTTTATCTCACGACATGTGCTCGCAGGACATAGAAAGATAGGTCTATCTTGCCTAATAACAACCTGTAATAACTGTACAATTTTTGCCGGGAAATTAAAAAAACTTTACAGGATTAACATCACCATTAACATCATTGTGTACCGCGCAGCCATTAACATTACCGTTAACACCTTAACATCGCCATTACCATTAAGACGATTGTGACAGGGCAGGTTGCCTTTTCTAGGCTGTATTTTGACATTACAATCGGGTAACACGCGTGTTGTGATGTAATCACTTTGTGTATAAATATACAGGGCATTTATAAATGATCGTGCAACGCGAGCGGCGTTGATCTCTGAATTCTTTGTGCCGCCTTTTGAATTGCTGCCAAGCTATAATAAGCACAATATGCTGTACTGAGCGCTGCGGATTAATATCCAACAATTATTGCTCTATTTTTCTTTCAAAAGTAAGTAACAACAATAATTTTATTGTGCGAAACTACTGCTAAGTCCTTCATAAGCCCCTTTTTGCGCTAATCGACTTTCAGACCTGGCCTTATAATAATTAATTATTTTCCGCAGATTTGTGTGTGCTTTCTTTGTAACTAGCATCACACCACAACAATTTAGCTGTTTACAGTTTCTAGGTTAGAATACCCGATAGTGGAGATAAGCTCACTGCTACTTAGTATAGATCCTAACCAGAAAACCTCAACAGAGACGACGGGTATCACAGCAGTCGCACGAGGAAACCATTTTAGTCAACGCGCATCGAAAATCATGCACCTGGAACACGTTTCAACCGGAACGGACCACCCACCAACCAAGAGATAAATACCCGATCTTGTCATCGGACTATCCAGACAGCAGCTTAACAGCACTGAAGATGCCACCAGTTACGTGTGGTGAAACGTCTGCGCCTAATTAGCGAGGACCACGACACAACAGCTCGGAAGTTCCATCGAGTACCGGCCGTGAAAGCCTAAGGATCACCGTTGCACGCCTCTACGAGGAGGAAACGTATCACCGGATTCGACAATAACTGGAATCTCTCAGACGCAAGAAGGCACAAGGAGACGAGACCAAGCTGTCTATGGATCAGCACATTTGGAGCACAGAGGATCTATACGAGAGAGCACACAAAGCTCTTGTTCGAGAGCAAGTTCAGAACACACGTCGTCAGCTGGACTACACTGGAAGTACAAACTACACTTTCGACTGGGAACAACACTGGAATCTTCGATGAACATATGTGAACGCCATGACCTTCAGTACGGCAGACGGTCATCATCAGCAAGTCACGTGTCGTCAACAAAGAAGTTTGAGCGACTTGCGGAGACTCATTCTACCAAAAGGCCATCACTAGACGTCAAGAAAACAGTGGTCAACGTGAGCAACGTAAAAAACTCTCCATCAGTAGCGCCCTCTGGGTGATGCCAAAGGGGGAAACTTCGCTATGGCTCCCAAGACTATACCACGTGAAGAAATCATCTGCAACATAGAAGCAGCCATCCGCACCATACCTGCAGACAAGACTGATATCATACGATCTGAAACCTGCAGAATTCTATGGCAAGCGAAAACACCAACCAACAACATGACGAATGTGAAGCAAGAAGCTTTAAGAGAGCTGTGTAGAAACTAGGACATCATAATTCTTTCCGCAGACAAAGGCAGCGCCACCGTAGTGATGAATCACAGTAACTACAAAACCAAAGTGGAAACTCTTCTCAACACAGACGCTTACCAAGTCTACAAAAAGGATCCTACACAAGTGGAGAAGCGTGTTACAGCATTACTGAAAGCAACAGAACGGAACATCAACACAGTGGCTGCTCCTCAGGGTAGGCAAGGTAGGCACCGCCTACCTTGTAATTTCAATAAACAATGCCATAAAAAGTAAATAATAATTAGCTAGAAATTTCAATTTTTTAATGCAATTTGTCTTTATAGCAGTGTTTATTTAATATTTCATCTCAAGTTTGCCCATACCGCTCAAAAATTACGAACCGCGCTATTACGGCGAACCTTTAAATTGGGAGTAGGCGACAAAACTTGACCACCTGAAATTCATTTGTATCTGCGTTCACGTCCTTCAGAATCTGCACCGTTACCGACCGCAGTTAACGGTTAAGGTGGTAACATCTTCGCGCATATAGATGCGTCATAGGCGGAATGATCGGTCGCCTACGCCAAACTTTGTATGTACTCGGGCTATTAGCATTGCACTTGTTCATTTCATTCACTCCAACAAAAATGGCCGTTTTAGAAAGAGGGCGATAGAGGTTTCAAATGACAGCGATAGATGGCAGCAACTTACAAATTGTAAGATTTTTGCATTTTTTTATCGTCTTATTCAAAATGAAACATAATAATGATCATACGATAGGAGGATGTTATATAAACTTTCAATCTGCTCTGAACAGTTACAACAGGGATAAGGTTAGGTGCTGCATTTTTTAAATGAAGTACTGTTTTACAAGTTTCATTTAACTTATTAGCGATTTTCAGTTTATCATAGTTTGAGCTTTGCTAAATTCGTTGTTTAACATTCGATTTGGAGAAATTTAAGGTCGCTTCGAACAGAAAAGGAATAAATGTGCGTTGGTACATAGCTTCTTAACCTAACCAACGGGTACACAGCAAAGGACATTAATCGAGCAATCAATCCACGCCGCAGGGCCAAACAGAAGGACCCATTTTCAGCCAGCGCATGGTTACCCTATGTAAAAGGAGTTACGGATCGTACTGTTGCAAACAGCAAGTTTTGGTTGTGACGTATCTCACGTTTTTTGTTATTAGATCTTATCACAAACAATTAATATCACTAAAATGCATGTCTATTGCTGTGCTGTCTATACCTCAACCAACCGCAGATAGTACTATTTCGCTGTCATTACAGCTCATCAGTGCAGTTTAGGTATAGTGTAGACAACACAGCATAGAACTGGTTTTGCTTATATACCAAAGCAATGGTATGATTAATATCACGTTTTAGCATCACTATTTATATTTTCGCATATTACACATCGCTTTCTAGTGGTTTAAAACAAAACACCTTGTCGATGCAATACTCGGCTATTATTTATTTTAATCTTAATTCTTATCATTTGAAGTATTATTGTAACTTATTCGAATGACACGTTGTTTTGTGCATCTAATTCAATAACAACGCTCCAAGGTGTGGCGCTGTAAAGGCAAATAATAATGATCGACCTTTATGATTTCAAAAGGGCGAGATGAATGCCCAGATTTGCCAATAAAACGCCCTTCCTTCCAAATCAAATTCTATAATGGCAACATTAAAGCTTTTAAATTAATTCCGACTTTAGGCGGCTCATTAAAAGTGTGTCGCGTGATAAAATTAACCCTGCTTTTCAGGCGATTATGTTTGATAAATTCAAATTAAGGGACGAATCTGAACGAACCGAGGTCGTACCTTCCACCGTCGTTAGCATTATGGGTCCAATTAGTACCTCCACACAAACGGCTGACTTTGTAGATTATACGAACAAAAGGCATTTTGATGAATGAGTGTTACGCATAATTTTATTAGCTTGTTTCTATCAAATTATAGTCATTTATGGGAGACACTTCGTTATTTTCAGCTCATTTGAGTATCCTGTTAGAGTACAAGAAATCATTTACTAATTAAGGACTAGAATTAGTGTGATGTGATTTTTATCGTTCGACATAATTTCCTACTTACATGCACTTGACACAAAATATTTTTTCTGTTTTTAACTTCTTAATGCTGACTATAGTATTTCTCAACACGCCTATGTGTTGCTATGCTTTTCTTAACTGCTTGTCTGGTGTAAAGTTGTTCTAATGGGCTCTAAGCGTGATTTTGGTTGATGATAAGTTCTTACGAAATTGTTTGTGTAAATAAAGTGAGAGGCAAGGGTATCAGATTGAATTAATATAGATATGGTTCCTTTTTGTTATTCGTACAGGGTGTCTATAAATGTTTCATGCAACGCGGGCGCCGTTGATTTCTAAATTCTTTATGCCGCCTTTTTGTAACTGCTGCCAAGCTACAATATGCACGGCGATAGTACTGAAGGTTGCAGATCAATGTCACACCACAGCTCCGAAGTGTGAGCTTTCTGCAACCTTAAAGTTAATTATCCCACAAAATACTACAGAATATTGTGACGAAACTATGTTGTATGGGTACTGTGCACTGGTTGTAGTACGTGATATTTGCTGTTAAAAATAGAAAAAGGAAAAAAAGGAGGCAGGTGTCGGGGTTGACAGTTGATGAAAATGAAAATATATAATTGTAGATTAATGTAATTTGGTGAATAAAGAGTTTAAATAAAAGGAAATTTGGTACAATATTTGAAAATAAACACTCCCAGTCGTTTACTTGTGATAAAATATATCAATAATTCGTAAATTCGACAGTTGACAAGTATACGTTACTTTCCTAAAAGGCGGCTAATTGATTTAATCGATAATTTCTATAAGCGCCCTGAATGCATGAATCATTTATAGAAACCAGTATACATGTATTACACGCTATAAATAATTATTAGATTTCCGATTTCCGGATGCATGGACAGTTTCAAAGATTCTGCCGTTGAAGAAGAGTAGCAAAGTAACGTGTTATAATGATCGTAGGCATGTTTCAATTTTGCCAACATTATCTTTGTTTTGTTTTGGAAAAGATTTTAGCTATTCAGATTCGTAGTCATTTTAATAAATGTAATATTTACCTACGACATAGTCGGGTTTTCGGTCGAAATTTACTTGCATCATTACCCTTTTGGATCATATTATTCGAGGTTTTGATCAAGTTCAAGCTACTGCTTTAATTGTAACATATTATTCAAGAGCTTTTTATAGAATAAATCATACAATATTATTGAGTGTCTTGCATTATATTGGGTTTTCCGACTCTGTTGTTCAGTGTATACAGTTTTATTTATTTAACAGGAAGCAGTACGCTGAGACAACTGAGAGTACATCCACATTGGGTAGAACTCATGTTGGTGTGCCGCAAGGGTCTGGTTTTAGAACCATCGCTTTTTGCATATACAGGGTATTGCAAATTAATAGGTCATCCCGTTAAAAATATGACGATTTTGTTAGTGGTAAATTTCTGAAAAATGCTTCATTTAAAAAATACAGTGTGTCAAAGTTGAAATTTAATAATCGTTTTTTCACGACGTAATCCACAGTTTTGGAGGTATCTAGTTGAAATTTGATACGAGTTTGTGATATCTACATCTAAGTGTACCCCTAAATTAAGCGTTCTTCAGAAATTTATCCATAACAAAATCGTCATATTTTGGCTTTAAGAATCTAAGGTTAACGGGATGACCTACTAATTTGCAACACTCTGTATACATGTTGCATACAGAATTGTCTTCGGCACTGTAGTGTATATTTTTAATCAGTTACTTTATTCTATGCCTCCATGCAAGCCGACTAGTTAACTTGGATCGTTATTCACTTCTAAAGACATCTACTGAACCCCAATTAACAATAATTAATCCTCTTAAGTCTAAGGTCCTTGAATTTGTAATAAAAGAAACAACACAAGAAAAAAGATCAAAATAACGATTTCTGATCATCTTGGTTTGCAGTTGGATGCAGACCGGAGTTAACTTAAAAATCAGACTAACTGATACATTAGTGTGACACAGTTTATGGACCGTGTCTTAAAAAGGCTGATAGTGATAGGGTGCAACGTGTGCATAAGTCTTGTTTGCGATATATATATGACATTCGGAAATTGAGCAAGTATCCCATATATTGGCATAGAACGACAAAGCGCCGACCAGGAAGGTCGAATTCGTTAAACAAGGGATCGCAACGTCTGCGCATTGTAAGATAAAATGACATGTCAATGTCACAACAGATGTAACGGGTAACCTCAATTTTATTGTGTATCTAGTTCTTTTTGAGCAGTTACGTGTGAGAAATGTATACTTGTGTTTTGAAAAAACAATATGCATAACAAATAGGCATACACACATTTACGTCTTTGATCACACTATATTAATCACTTTTTACTGTATGTATTTTATATCCGTATCTATAAACCATAGTGTACAGTGCTGTAAACACTCATTCAAATTTTTATTAATACAGAACATAACATAAATTTGTTTTTTCATGTTCTGCAAATTATACTGCTAAAACTAGATTCCTCTGCACAGTTACAATTTTACGCATTTTTTATATCAAGGACTGTCCCTCCATATTGAGTTTAATTCCGTGGTAAGAACACACTTCGGGTTAGTCGGCCATCTACTGTTCTTTCCTAAAATATCATAAACACGGTCGACTATTATTTACTATTAAAATATTTATTAGGAATGCGCATCCTGGAGAGAGAGAATAGTCCATTCGAGCACCACTCAATAATTACTGTACCGATATTTTTGGAAATGGTCTTATTCGAAAGCTCGTGATCAATATTTTCACGTAAGGTATTTTGTCATTCGTCCATCTTCATGAATAACTGTTTATGCGAGTGCTCGGGGGCTGAAATTTAATCGCTAACTTCTACCTGCCTGTAAAACTTTCCGGGTTTCTTACAATTTGTCTGGACATGCACAACAAGTTATAGAGTTTAAGACGGTAGAACTTGGTTTTTTTCTCAAATCGCTAAGCATTTGCAATCGCAGCATTATCAATGATCGCAACCCTCTTACCAATAATTTGCCACTACAGCTGTTTGTCTTTAAATTATAGCTTGAATCTCGCGCAAATTCTGAGGCCCACTATTTTATACACGGCCCGGTGGAGATACCGGCAACTGATAAAGATACGGTCGTGGTGGCGATTGCGTACATCGTTTGCAAACACACAGTGTCCAATTTCTCGAGGGGTATCGGGCGAAATCTTCCTTTATTTGGAAACTAAAGCAATAAAGGCAGCTCTTTCCAGGGAATGAGCGCGCCTAGCACACAATTCGAATAGTTTATGTGGATGTGTTCGCGAAAGCGAACTTGTAAAATGCGGCCCCCAAGGCTGTGCAAAACGCTGAAGTGTTTCCTTTTCAGTTTTATGAAACAACAGAGGGTACAACGTCCTCCTGTGAGTGAGTGTAACATAATAACATTCGATCTGTGTATTTAGGATAGCAGATGGCCACCGAACGTTTTGCTAAACAAGCTTGTGGTACATTCAGCCTAAAGTGTTCATTTGCTGAAAAGAGATGAAACTATTGTACAGTTTCCCGGCGACGTATTATAAAATATATATCGGGCTTTTAGATTACACCTGTGTCTTTAATCAAATGAAATGGTTATTGCATCGTTCAAATAAATTTTATAAAACTAACAAAACACCAGTGAAATAAATCCGTTATGAAACAACCTAACCACCTGATAWATTTATTAATGTCATTAGGTTATTAGGAACGTAAATGTATAAATAACTGGAAATATAATTGGTGTATCACTGTGGCTAGTTCCCATAGAACAGCTTATAAATAAACTTTATTTTTCTTAGTTTTCTGTACTATTACAAGAGGTATAAAAGAATTTGAGCAGGAATTCACTTGAAATATTAGAATAATCTCGTACAGCAAGAGTACATTTACTGCCTGAAATAACTAAAAAGAGATATCAGAAGGAATTTAAAGATTTTCACCAGTGGTGTAAAAGCAAGAATGTAACGATGGTTAATGAGGATGTTTTGCTAGCTTACGCCAACGGAAAACCCTATATACTTTCTCCTAAGTCGGTATGGACCAAGATTTCACTATTGAAACTCGCTTTGACAATACTGACATTTCAAAATTGGTGTTCTAGATTGTGTAGTTTATATAAGTGTATTTCAAGCTTTAAGTATACGTTACAGATACGGCACCTTGTTTTGTTTTTGGGACTAAAATCTGAAAACTGCAGACCAAATAAATCAAAAAATTTAACTAAACAGGAGGTAACTAAGTTTCTTTTTGAAAGATAACCATACTTGGTTTCTTGAAAAGATTGAAACACGCCTGTTTAGAAGAAAATGGAAATTACAACTGCTTCAAAATTGTGAGAATACGGTTGTAACACCGACAACCACAGTTACTACAAATAGATGTTTATGTTACATTGCAAGAATAATAAATCGTTTTTGAAACGGAAATTCTTACATTCCAAAAATCTTCWATCCAGCTTTTAAAAAACATGTAGTCCTTAAGGGCCGGCGACTGTTATTATGTTTTACCTGGCGCAATTCTTTTTTAAGTTACTTTTCACTTATTCTAAAAGATCCCATTCGCCGTCTAAAACCTAGGGAGTAGAAACAGCAACATAATTAGATATACGATATACGAGTAGGTATAATTTCGGTCAATCTTTCTCATACCGGAAAACAGATTTTCTACTAGCGCACTTTCAGGCAAATCGTCGGTTTGTTACATTATTCTATATTAACCAAGTAGTTTGTTTGTCTACTCAACATTATCGTAATATTATAATAATGTGTCTTGTTTTCACTTATTGCCTGTTACATGTTCAAACTTTCTATTTTTACTTTTTTATAGCCGTGACAACGTGCTTGGTATTTCATTGGATTTTCTATTGGTTTACTGATTAACGTTGTTTGCATACGATTATTCATATTATATGCATTCTAAAGTTAAAGTCACTCTGCATACGAATATTGAAAGCAGAAGCATACTGTGGTAACTAAATATAACGTCCTGTATTATACATTTAATCAAGAAATTGCATTCTGCCAAAACGAAAACGCATTAAAATGGATTAGCTGTGAGATTTAATAAAAACCCTTTCGATGTCAGAGCAACGATGCAGGGCAGCCATAACCAAAGGCAACAGAAATTCTTGGCTAGTAGACTTTTCCAAATAATTTATTTGATAGTGCATTCTAGAGACTTCGTGTATCTCTTATTAGAAAAAGACTTACAAATACAAATAGTACAGGTTATAGATGTGAAACGAAAACGAAGATTCAAGCGAAGATTGTCCAACTAGTACTTAAAACTGAAACTCTTTTCTTCATACCAGCACAATTTAAAAATTATTGTTATTTCATAAATCTTTATGAAAATAGCAAAAACTATTTCTAAGGGAATTCAGCATCATTACTAAATTAGGAAGGAAATAGTTGCCACACCACGCTCTGATTGCAAACTGCAAGGTAACAAAAATAGCTTAACGTGCTTCCGGACTTTACTGAGAACCTGAAAAAACGTTATTTTCGTTGGAATGAAAATCGAAACTAATCCAAGAAATTTCTTTTCGGTACAGATTCAAAACTATGCGTAAACACATCATATTTTTTTTTCTTCATTTATAGTGGAAATACATTTCAATACAAATATTTACATTAAAATATTTAAAAATTGATTATAGGAACCGAACTGGAATTTTTTGTGGAACAAAAACCGTAACCAAATCGATTTAATCATATTATTTTAAAAAGTTGACGGAACGAAATCCTGGCTAATAGTAGGTACCTAAGGTACTAAATATAATGTCATCTAAAAGCTCGTGAAATGACATTATAACTAACCGTCACACATTTGACAAAATAACATCTCCTTGTACCCGTTAAGGCAGCTAGATGGTTTTGTCATCATGTCAGTGTAATGCTGACAGATGGCATTGCCATCTAAATTCTTACTAACATCTTGTATTCACACCAAGAGTTTTGTACAAAACGCCGTACAAAGTTGTCATTAGAAAACTGAAAAATGGCTATGGTGTTACAGAAACCTTCAAATTAATATAGGTAATGGAGAACTGTGTCACGAAACCCTCAACATATAGGCTACTTCTATCATTATTCGTATGCAGTTATTTCGAAAATTTAACTATTTCTGAAAGGTTTTACAATATAATTGCGAAGCTCGACACGTTATGCAATTTTAAAAGAGGATGTATGTTATTCTTAAATTATTTGACTTGTTGGAAATGCTGAGCATTGCGTTTAAGACGTTTAAAAACATGAGTGGTTATGGCATTCATTGTTTCCTTCTTAATCCCGTATATATGACGAGATGAGACGATCTCGTAGGGCAATCCCAAGTTCCTAAACGCCTGAATATCGATTAAACTTTTCAAGTTCATTCTGTTGATATCAACAGTTTCCTAATTTTCATCGGCCCAAAAGTGTTTTATTTCTCCGCTTTGAAATTCCTTCCCTCGTCGGTTCAGATGATGTTATGCAAGAAGTTGCGATCTTACTGAATTCAAATCAGAAGAATGACAAAAACTACGATTCTTCTCATAATGCTTCGACTTCAAGGCTTAAACCTTCTTGTCGTTCATTTTTTGTAAATCAGGGACTATTTCGTTAAACTTTGTGCAAGTTCTTGCTAAGACTAGTTCTCATCCTTTTTTCTCTGTATTTTATACCGTTCCCAACCATTTTTTTTTACTCTTATGTAGGCTCGTAATCTACATTTGCATTTCTTCAAAACTTCTTTTTTATATAAAAAATTTACACACTTCTTTCGTCGAGCATGCATTTTTCTAATAATACGTACTTACAACACGTAAAACACTGAGTCACATCATAGATAAATTAATTTATRTATGGTCACATTCAGATATTCGTGGGCTTTGCGTGGTAAGCAGACAGCAAAGTCCTTATTTATTAACTGCTTATACAAATCTGTATTTACCTCAATAGCGGCTTTATAATTATTTCTTTGCTACTTTGGAACATATATGGGCAGAACTTTTTAATCATTTTCGTTGTTGAATTGTTCTGATCTGTTTCAAAAGCTTGTTTTTAAAATCTTCCTCAGTATCAAAATCTACTTGAGGCATACTTGTGATAACAATCTTAGGATTTATTGAATACGTCTCTTTTGCGTCATATTGGTTTCGTTTTTAAACTTTGCTAAAGATTCACTTACAGCACATCCAAAAATTGCTCCTCCTTTATTGATTTCTTTTACTACGTATACTTCGATTGGCACTTTTTCGGGGTCAATATTTCAGTCACGTAGCTTTTTGTATGGTGCTTGTTTGTTAAAAGTTTTTTGGTCTTAATATCAAGGATTGCTGACCGTTGTTTCTTTTCTTTGCTACATCAGTACGTATACTTATCATTATTAATTTGCTACTAGCCAAATGCTGCAATACTCTGTGACGCTTCCTCGATATTTCTTAGTCGTTTTCCAACATCCAACTTTTCGGCCAATGAACCATCACAATCATAACCATAAATTCCGCTATTCATTCATGATCTTTAAAACAATAAAAATTTAATCGGTTTTTGGTTTACAATAAAATTATCTTGGCAGACCTGACTTTTATTTATGAAGACAATATACATGGTGATCACGTAAAGCTGGATAACCCCTATATCTTATAAAAAAAATCGTGCTATTTTAGAATCATGTGGTATTTTTTTAACAAATATGACCACACAGATTTCATTAAAAAGGTTATGAAGTACTTAACTTTGCTGCTAGGGAGGCGCATTTGATGTAGACTCTGAGAAATCTAAACACAACATTCGTCTAAAATACACTCATTAGAATGACTTAATAGTAAAAATAAAATCAAACTTGACAAATAAGGGTTCATTTCAAACTGGTTTTCAACATTTTTAAGAATCGCTATTTAAGAATGGGTCAAGTTTGTTATATTAAATAATACAAAGAACTGTCATTACTGTCTATTTACAAGTACCTATAAGAGCCATTCAATGTCACCTACTTTCAGTCGGTATTATACCAAAATGCATGCAGTCCTAATTTATGAGTAAACGTGTGCTAGTTTTAAATTTAAAGTTACATACCTAGGTTTAAACAACGTCCCGATTGGTGCGAGATAATATAGACAATAGTCAAAAACTGTTTCATATACACAGTAAAAAATATTGTCCAAATAACGTTGCTCTAACGCAGAGGAAACAAGATAGAGCAAAAACCACTCTAATTTTCACTTTAATCAATTTTTCGCTCTAGTATATCGATTTTTTGCAACATACCTCTAAACAAATGTAGTTTTTACACTTACCCGCTTTTTTCTCTAATTAGAGCAAATGAAAATATCTAGAATTAAAGAAATTCTGCTATCAGTGAACAGAGCTCCAACAGAGTTAACGTTCAAAACGAGCCATCTGTAACATATCGCTGTGCGATACTGTTGCCAACTTAGAGGTTTTGCAGGTAAATTTAGCGGATAAACTCTCACCTAGCAAGAAAAATAAAAGTTTTAGCAGTTAGCGGATATTTTAACGGAATGAAATATTTTTAGTTTATTATTAGCTATTACAATTTAGCATTTAAACCTAAAGATTGCAAGCGTTATAGAATTACCAAATGAATCATATCGGAAACTTAGATATGAAGCACAWTCTATTTATTTACGCTAGATGAGTCGATAATTATTGTACTTTCTTTGCTTGAAAAAATATTTCGTATACACTTTACCTACAAATACAAAATTTAACAACTGACGTGTCTTTGGCGCTTGTGTGATCCACGTAATAAAATTATTGGTTCAGAAGGAACACGATAAGCTCGAGAACAAAATTTTAAGCGTTCTAACAGAATGTGTAGGTACCTAACTATTTATGACAAAATAAATATTGAATTTCGTTTTATATTAATAGATTACTCTATCCAGCCCTATCCTAAGAATTTCAGCGGATTACTTGCGGCAATTTAGCGAAATTGCTATATGTGCCAGTGGCAATTGACAACACTGTTTGCTACCGTGTTATACGGCGTACGCCGTACGGCGTACACGTGAACGTGAATGTGTTTGGAGTTTTGGAGTTATTTGTGCTTTGGAATTGTTTTCTAAATGTAAGTAATACTTGCATAATAGCACTTGAATAATGATAAATAAGTTGTCGATCACCACATAGTCTAAATCTTCTTCCAAACATTTAATCTAGTGCCTCAAGGACGTTTAACAGACTTGTTAAACGTGTATGCAAGTTTCCTAGCTGAACATGTTATTTTAGCTAAATACTGGTACTTAGTACCTAAGTCTTTAGTTACTTTTGTATTTTATTTTGCTTCCTACCCTAATCCTAATGTGTAGGTATAGGGATACGTTACTAAAAGATATGTACAAAATTGAGTAAGCAAGGACTTGAAATCGATAAAAATATTCAGGGTGTCTTGTTTAAAATAACTTAAATAAGTTAGTGTTAGTTTTCAATTTAAGCGGCAAAGTCGCCTAGCTAAAAATAAGGMGAAACCTAAATAACCAAAATATCGYGGCAATCATAAGATAAGTTTTCAGTAAACTCCTAACCTACCGACTCTGTAGGTATGTCTCGTCCACAATTTTCATTACTAGCAGATTTTTAGGATGGTGAAAGTTTTCATTCAAATGACTAGACTAACGTGCTTACCACCGCATTTCCATATTTCTTCACCACGCACGGAAGCCTTGCCGMGCCCCCCACCTGGGCCAGCACGGTGCTAGAATTTTGCGTGATGAACATGGCGGACCTGGCGACAGCAGGCTTCACCGAATTTTCCGATAAGCCGTCTTCAGATGACCTGTGTCGCTCGTAACTTCTGGAATGGCGCAGCGGCGTGGCATATTGAAAATCTGAAACAAAGTAGGACACTGAAACGCGATACCGCTCGCGAAGCCTTGGCAGTTTGTCACAAGTTGCGAGTTGCTTGTGAAAGATAAAACCGCTGATATTGCTTATGACAGTGAAACCGAGATCACTTGCGAAACTGCGAGATCTTTGCCGAAGTTTGAAATTGTGAAGCAGAAATAGTAAGGTCTAAGTTAAATTAAAAATTTATATTTTCAGAGATTTTTTTACCTACAAGTTACAGTCACTCACTACTTTAACTGTGGCTTGTCTAAAACTAAACAAGGCGTTAAAAGTTACTGATAACTGATAAGCTGCGTATACGACCGGTCAGTTACATCAACTTGAATTATATAAAAAAATTAATGGAGTCGTCCACCCATTTTTTTTATTCGGATTATCTATCTATATCGAAAATAAAGGGATACTTATTTTTCCGTGTGATGCATAAGAAGGCAGAAAAAATTAAAGCTAATTTAGAAGTGCAACGTCAGGTTCTACAACCCCCACTAATCACGCATCGCGAGCTTTTCATTAAGTCACTGCAAGTTCACGTTTATGTGTGGGCCTTATTTATTGTTTACATTAGTTACGGCTTACGGATAACTCCACTTAAAAGGATAACGATCTTTGCCATCCGTCATGCTACAAAAGTGGTCCTCTTAGATAGGGATTCTAAATCTGACCTGGAGGTGGCGGCAACTTACAAGTGTAAGATTTTTACATCATCTTATTCACAGTGAAACACATAATAATGATCATGCGATAGGAGGACGTGACATAGGAATATGTAATATACACTTTCTCTGAACAGTTACAACACGGAATAGTTTAGGTGCTCTATTTTAAAATTAAGTACTGTTACACAAGTTTCATTGACCTTTTTAAGTTTTGCTAAATTCATTGTTTAACGTTCGATTTGTCAAAATTTTAGATCGCTTACAGCAGAAAAACAAATAATTGTGCCAAAGTACATAGCTTCATAATTGTTATATCATAATAAGCATTGTTATTATACGGTAATTTTATACTAATCACGATAAACTGAATTGTTGGTATTTGTAGTTTTATAACTAACTTCCTGAAGAGCTACAGACTTGAAACTTTAAACATAGCTTGGAACTAGATGACAATGCAATAGTAACTCCCTTTTTATCAGATGTCAGCTAACAGATAATTAATTACTAATTTATTACAAAAAAAATAATAGAGATTTGTTTGAAAGTGTGGTATTGTGTTTATTTTGAGAGGTTGATTAAAATATTGTTACGACGACGGGCTCGAAAACTGTGGATTCTTGACTTAACTCCTTTTACTTCAAACACTTGTTTCAAATACACTAGGTCTAAATACACTAGTTTAAAACACTACTACTTTAACGCTACTAAATCAAATCACTATACTGCACACACCGGCTTCACTAAGCCTTTTCTCGCTCAATAACCGCTATTCGAATTCAGAACTGCCAGTGTTCGCTCCGTCTGGCTATTTATACCCCCACTGAAAATTCCAGAAGCGACACTTTCCCGACGCTGTCGAAACTTCTCGCAGGTTCGATCGATAGAATTCTTCGGAGAGTATCGACCTCGGTATCGATACTCCCTTGTCATGTGTCTGTAGCTAGATCACTAGTTACAGTGTCCTACTACACCGCATCTACAAGCCTGCAACTCCCGTCTACAGATGGCGCTGATCCGCAACACTGTGCCCTCCTTAGAACTTATCGCCCCGATCAGTTCCACTCCTCGGGACCTCCGCGGTATTCTCTTAAACGATTTAAATGTAGGTACCACTAGTTTCAGAGGTCGTAAGGTATTATGTTTGTGGAAAATATTGGTGATCTGCTATCAGTGAAAGAACTTGGAGGTTGGAAATCTTCTGCGATGGCGGAAACTTACATTGAGAAGTCTGTTTCCAAGAAAATAAAAAATTACGGAAAAAAATTGTAAAAAAAAAACAAAATTGTAAGGTTGCAGCAGCTAGAGCGACAACCATAGTATCCATAAGTTCCTACAATAGCTAGCGCTCAATTTCCCCCTGATGGATTACTGATCACAGTTCAATTTTCACATTCACTATATTAAATAGATCTTTATATTACATTGCAAGAATAATAAATCGTTCTTAAAACGGAAATGATTTTATTCCAAAAAGCTTTAATCCAGCTTTTAAAGAATATGTTGTACTTATTTATCACCTTTATTTTGTCAATTGGGTTTGTTAAATTAGGCTTTTTAAAACACGTGACTTTCGAAATGGCTGCCAGAGGGGCACCTGTCAAAACGATGCAGCTTTTAACGCGCTGTCATATAAACCTTATTACTTATGCTAACGTCAGTCACTAAAGTCGGGACATTCGATTTAATTCAAATTGTTCAATCAATCGCATAGATTCGGATCATTAAGTCGTTCAAAAATCATTACCGAGAATGAGTTATTGAGTTGTTAGACCTGCTTAAAGACAGCTGACAGCTGCAAAATGTGTCGCGTAACAGTAGCCAGCCGGCCACCGTCAACCATGACCGACGTACGAACGACGCTGATTCATTAGCTGTGAGCCGAATCAAACGAATCAAGGCATGAGTCATTCAATTTGAACGACTTGGTCATAAACGACCCAACTCTTATCAGCCATGCGCGCGCTGGGTGACCTCTGGAAGCCATGTTTGATGACGTAATCTTAAAAAGCCTAATCGAAATAACAGGTTAGAATTTAAAAATTTAAACGAATCACATACCTTAATTTAAAGTGTTGCTGCTGGGCAGATTTTAGGTAAAATGAGAAAAGTATTTGAGATATATTTATTAAACATAATCCCATTGTCATAATCCAAAATCTCGAGGTTGGTACATATTTATTTTCGAACACATTCAATGTGCTATTCTGGTGACCAGGTACTGTATAATTTGTTTTACATATAACACTATTTACAATTCCCACGACCCCTAACAGATCGACTGAAAAGTGTGAGCTAACAAAAGAATTATTTATTTCTCTGAGCAGGGCAAGCCGAGCAAATTGCTTCTGCTTTCGTCGTTCGGCTCGTGAAAGATTTTGTCTGGCGGACGGAGGCGTTTGGTTAGGATATTTCCCTGCAGAATTAAAAGAGCATTCCAGGGCCCGTATTTCTTTTAAGGTGTCAAAGAGGGACGCGGTTTGCTTCTAAACAAGGTTTCGGAATGCAACATTTTGTAGCTGCGAATTTTTGCAAACTTGAAAATAGGTTATTGGACAGAAGGTGCAATATTTTGACCAGGATATGTACACTTCTTTTATTGTTTCAGAATCGATTAAGCTTATTTTGCTAAAATAAATAGTGACTATGTTCATTTAGTTAAAAAGAAGTTAGAATGATTATAAATTATAAACAAAAGCAGCTCCAGCTGTTTACACGAAAATAAATAGTTCCAGTTTTTATGAAACATCCTGGTAGGAGTATAGCAGATAAGTATTTAGTACTTCTAAGCTGTTGAATACATACGCCTAAAAGCATAAAGCATGTATATTATATTTTATGGAAAGTAGAAAAATAGAATAATTTGGTATCTTTTTAGAAACAGAATCGCCAGTGCTCACAACAAGCAGGAACTAGTGATCAAAATTTCGATAAAATAGTTTTGAAAAATGTCTCGACGATGACGTTGAGCAGTTGAAAATGGTTGTTCTATTTCAAGAAAATAGTAATAATGGTATATTGCATACCTAATATGAAAACTCTCATTGAGGGAACAATAATGACGACAAATAGTGAACGATGATGGATTGTTGATACCTGCAATTCTTCCAGAAACAGCAGCAGCAATACCTAACTACCACTTCTTGATTGGATACTATCGCGGGATCAAAAACGCCATGCCTTTTTGAGAAAATGTTATAATTGTATATGTACTCCTTAGAGATGTCCGCCACATTATGGGCCAATTGTTCAATACCAAAGGCAACATCCGAAATTTAGTTAGTCTTTGAAGCGACAAGCTGAAAGTTGTAGGCAAAAATCTAATAAACGTTTAACGAACTTTCATATTGACAAATTTATCTAAAAAGGTGTCAGATTACGAATGATGATTAATGTACCTAACTCATAAAACTCCAATTATTATTTTTACTTTCGTTAATTTTGTTAGATGGCTTTAATATTTCGTATTTCTGGGACCTGCATAGATAACGACTTAGTCAAAATGACCTTACAAAGTAAAACACAGAAATAAGACAGTCTAAATTACTAATTATCATACCTGTCCCTATAACTAAAAAAACAAATATCATTTGTTAATCAGACGCAGCTGAATGTTTATCGCAAAGATAAGAAAGTATGAACATCGTTCGAATTTAATTCAAATGTAAAAACGGAACAGGTAGTGGAAATACATCAATTTGGAAAATGGTATAGACAGTTAGTAGGAAGACAACCTGGGAACATTTCAGTAGTCGTAAACTGTTATAATTTGCTAAATCCACCAGAATATATCGACCACTACTGTTTTGACTTCTGGTGGCGATGTTGTTTAATTCTTGCGGATATACAAGGTTTCTATAAATAATTCAATGCGTCCACACGCTTATGGAAATTATCGATTAAATCAATTTGCCGCCTCTCAGGAAAGTGAACACAACTATTTCTTTGATAGATACTTGTTATCGTCGATTGGCGAATTATTTAATCTATTTTGATGTGAGAAAACACGTGAAAGTGTGTATTTTCAATATGTGCTCTAATGTTTTCTGGACTACAATAATTAACTTTAAGATTTCAGAAAACCCTGATTTTCAAGCTGTGGAGTGACATGGTTTCGTATAGCTTTTAGGTTATGTATGGTAGTCGTGAGGTTGTCACTACAGTAAGCCTGTTAAATTGTACTGTATTGAACTAAAAGATGTTTTTACGAGTAGCCTGCCGCAATGTTAAAATTCACAGTTAGGTTAAGTGGCAGTGACGTTGGCTGCACTACCGGGGTATACTGAATACTTACAAAAGAAGTGTAAACATTAAAATAGGGAAAAGGACTGGGATTGACTATGTAGGATTTCAAATTTGCGGAAAATAATGTAATTTATAAAGCCACGTCTAAAAGTCGGTGACCACAATAAAAGAGGTTTATGACGGACGTAGTTGTCTATATTAAAATGGTGTGTAGCTTCATACAGGCAAATTATCATTATTACTTACCGTAAGTTGTTGGAAAATCTTTGTAGAACCATCAATTTCGTGGTTATAACTTTATCCGCAACCTTCAGTACAGTGTATGACTGTTGACAAGATATTGTGTTTATTGTAGCTTGGTAGCAGTTACGAAAAGGCGGCACAAAGAATTAAGAATCAACGCCGCCGGTGTTGCATGAATCATTTATACAAACCCTGTATTTAAAAACTTTAGACGGGTGGAAGTCATAAAGCATTGCTGAAGGGTATCAAAGAGTCTCTAAATATTAAGGTAGAAGTAGCCGACAATAATCTTTCCTATAGGGAACATTTAACTAGATAACTCTTCTACTAATCAATAAAATAATATTAAAGTTCACTGTGAAGAACGTTCAAGAAAGTAATACCTTTAGGTCGCGATTTAATCCAATTTATAATGATAATGCAGACCGCAAAATTACCTACTGTAAACATAAAAAAACATTAATTTGTGTTAAAATATCATAAAATATAGCTTCAAAAAACGTATCTTTGACCTTTTATAGCAAGAGAATGACTCCCAGTACAAAAATAAATATTTTCCAATGGTTCATGATTTCTTTAAAAATGTTAATATTTTTTAACCATTTGTGGAATAAATATTTTTGTTCCATTTTACTCGTTAACCTATTACACGACTTTCTCTAGAAATAAAGGGGTTGCGCGGAGTGAAACTTTTTTTGTGGATATACGAGAACAGATCGTTTAGAATAAAAAGTATCAATCCGAAATCCTAAGTAAAGACTGGCGTGTAAAACTTTACTCGAAGGCTGTAGATTTTAAAAAGTAATACTATTTACAAAAAGAAATTGTTTGTACAGCTTTGCAATCTTCAAAGGGCGTTCTTAATATTTGGATACGCAAAATCATTTCACACGGTACTAGGAAACCGGATTGATGACTGCCGTACGCCAAACTTTTATCGATCAAAATCGAATGTGATCGAACTTCTAGAAGAATCGTGAAGCTCGGAAGCGTTTTGTTCCCGCTTCAATCAGTTTGGGCTATATAAACGAAATTGTGTAATTTTGTTTTAACTTTTCGAATAAATATGCGAGAAACAAAGCTGTTAACGTTTAAAAGATTGGTAACTGCGTTTTGCAGATTGGACTGGAATCAAATTGCGACGTTTTCGACATATTACTGGTTTTGGTTTGGGTGTTGGCTTAGCGTCATTCGGCGTTCTATATTTATCTCTATAATACTGTGGACAATTGAGTTCGAATTTTATTTTAATCCAGCAATAAGGAAATTAAAAAAATGATTTGCTAAAGCATCGCGAAACCATTTTGTTCGCAAATTACTATAACTTCAACCAAACTTAAACAAAGCAGTTAACAACACCACATAATTAAATCATATAGTACGCGTAAACGCCCACGCATGCGATATCATGTCACGGGCAAGGCTAATTTAAAACAATCAAATTTCAATTGCAAAATTCGTAAAAATGTTAAGGAATCGTACTAACTTATTTAAGCTACGTGCGTTTTAAAGCACTGTAAATGGATTCTGCATGAAGATTACCAAAATGTGAAACGGGCCCATCGCGCATTAACACGTGAGTAATCTTTCCCATACAAAAACAGTGATGCAAAATGGTTTTCCGTGCAACTTGTAAGTGTAGAAGTTGGGGTAAAAAAGTAATCGTCTATAGAAAACAAAAGCATTCAATTCACGACATGCTTCCAGTAGTGCAAGTCAATGTTATAGTTTTTGTTAGCTACGGGAGCATATTGATTATGTATCTGGCCTACCATATAAACTGTCACAATATTTTAAAACCAAATTGAATTTATTCAACATAATGACCTTTAAGACTTGTACATTAAGCAGAACGTTCATTAAGTAATTCTAAACGCGGAATAAAATTCTTTATTTGGGTCTGCAAACCACTTCTCAACAACACATATAACTTCATTATTCGTCAAAAATATTTTACTTTTAAAATATTTTTGAGCTTTGGCAATAAATGTACGCAGAAGCTGCTAAATCGTGGAGAATTGCAATGCAATCAACGACGTGGGCAGGGGCGTTATCTTACAAGTAGAGCACACCTTTATTGGCAAGTTATCCGCGTCGTTTTTCCGCTATTCTTTCGCGTAATTTAGTTAGTAAATTTCTATAATATGCTCTCGCGGCAGCTCTACCTTGTTCGAAGAAATCTAACGGAATTATTCCYTCCTTGTCCCAGAAAACGGAAGCAAGAATCTTGCCAGCCGGGTCGTGCAGACACGAAATGCTTATTCCACTCTTTAGATTTTCCTTTAGTCTCTGAGTCCTAGTAATACATCCATGTTGGGTTTATAGTGACAATGTGATCCAGAAAGTTTATGGAATCTTCAAAATGCCGGCACATTTCTTTCGACATAGTCACACAAACACGTTTATCAGAAGCGCTCAAGGATTTCGGAATCCATTTGGCCGAAACCTTTCTCATTCCCAAATCGTGGTGAACAATATGAAACACACGTTTGTAGCAAATATGTAATGTTTGTGCTATTTGTGTTAGCCGTAATCGTCGATCTTGTAAAATCATATGAATAGAATCGACATATTCCGGAGTGGTGACAAAAAGTGGTTTTCCTGAGCGGTGCTCATCTTTGACATCTGATCTTACTTACTGATCTTACTCCACAACCAAGACTTTTAATAGTGGAATATGAAGGTCACTGATCAACTAAGGTTTCCACAATATCAGCAAAAAATTAATGACCTGGTAACTCTTTCAAAAATATATACTTAGCTGACCGAAACTCGTTTTTATCAAAATTTATCTTTCTCTCGGACATGTCATTTTCAAAACTTCACAGGTTTGCCACAATTGAACTTTTGGATACCAAACTTTGACAGCTTATTTGTAAAACATCATAGTTGTTCCATATATAGCAACTAAATTAAATTTGTTTACTGGAAAGTGTCTAGGTCAACTGGATATCAATGTCGTCGTATGTAGATAACGTAGAAACATACTAGTACGCCACTGGTAAATGGGGTCAGTTGAGAACACTTTGGCTTATTAGGTGCTCTGTCCATCTTTTTTCCTTGTCTAAGCGTTCAGTCGTCACAAAATTGACGATGAAAAAATTCCATAAACGTGTTACAATTCAGTTCGCATTGAGCAAAAAAAGTTTGCTTCGTATGCTCACCTTTTTGTTACTTCCGTCCGGGAAAGAGGTGCGTATTTATGGGCTTAGCTCGCAGAATTAGAGGTCATAAATAAAAAGGACGTGTGAGAAGCGTTAGGAAGGGACAGCTTTTTAATACGAATGACGCTGACGCTATTAGGATCTAAGCGTGCCTTATGCGAGATGAGTTATAGCATAAGGATATTAAATATTCTGTAAACCTAGCATGTGCATTTGTTTGATGAAATCATAATGAAGAATAATTGTCACTTGATGTCAACTGCAAGGACTGGAATGCTCACATAAGCGATTTCAGACAATACGCTTATGACTTATTAACTGGTTACGTCGAAGGATTTTCTTTGGTTTAAAGAGATAATAAAAAAAACGTTAGTGACTTTTTAGTCGGTAGCTTTCATTTCGTTCTCTATTTTTTATGAGACATTTGCGCAACCCAGTAATTATCGTGTCCAAGGTGCTAGATGTTTCTTTTAGTAGTGACTTTAACTCAATAATAGTAACTAAGAGTGTTATTTTTTGTTCAAATTGATCTTTTAAACTTATGAAACTTGACGATAATCTGCTAATATAAAAATTGAGCGACTGTTCTTTCAAGGACTTAACTCCTGTGGATATTAAATTATTTTAGATACTTTTTTAGTTTGCGATATATTTTAAGCATTCTTTAAGTATCTTGTTAATTTTAATCCCTCATTTCTGATTCATGCAGACTGGCACCTTTCTATACTTCGCCAAAAGAGATAAATGCAGCCAATAATTCACTTCAGTTTCATCCTTAAGTACAAAATAATTTAAATCAACGGCGGCCAAAAACATTTCGATTGTAATTGCCCGCTTCGGGCCCTTTAATTCTTGCACACCCTCACTTCCGCAGAATCTGTCCCATTTTAACGACCAAACGATTACGAGCAGATCTGAGACTTTGCCAGTTTGTAAGAACATGGTGTTCTAGTTAGGGAACAATAAATCACGCATGCTTTCTTTCTTGTTGGTTGGCTCGTAACGAAGTTTTCCGATAGGGATGTAGGATAATGTCATTAATTATGGTCGGCATTGATACAGCTGGACTTTTTTCGCGATTCTGGCAAATTCTTATCTTGTTCTGCTAAAAGTACAACTGTAGAAATCTTATTATTATATACATACGGGTATAGATTTAACATTTACATATATCTGAAATTGCATAATAGTATGCATTTTATCAAATATACTGGGTGAGTCGAGAGGAATGGACAAAACTCCGTTGAATGGGGGAATTGCACGTAAGGCAAATTTGATGCTGGGATCTAATCGTTACATTTAATGCACTGAAATTTATTTTAATTTAAATGCCAAACAGTGAAATGTCGTTCTATAAGATACGACCTGACATGTGGGTGTAGGAAAATAAAATACCGATAATCCCAAAAGCGCACAATTCTTCGACCCATGAGATAATTGTGCGCAATATATTTCAGGCCACACATAAGCGCGAATTCAACTAAGTAATGAGTACATCGTTTATTCATCCAACTCATGGTCGTCACACCGATCTTGGTGTTCCAACTCTGATTGATCGCTTGATTCCAGTATCGCCGTTATTCATCTTTATTATCTTCTTTTTCTTGTTTCCATTGCTTCCTGCTTCCTTGTTTTGGTTATCCTTCTTTTCATTTTCATGTGTCATTTTGTTCATTGGAACTTGTTAATTTAAGACGTTTCCTAGCAGCCATACCTACTTTTTATCTCAACAGCTATTCTTTTTTTACCGTGCTGCTTACAGTTACAGTTATTAGCAGTAGCCCTAAGTATTTCTGAATGTTCCTTTGCCACATATTTCCTCTTCTATACATCTAACATCAGTTTTTGCATTGGAATCGGCAGTCTCGCTAATGTCTGCACCATTCTATATTTCTGTTAAGGTAAGTCTTAACTTGGTCTGATACAAAGTAAATTAGATTCGTCGATTTATCTCAAACAATTGTACGGATTTACCCATGAAATAAATGTATTTGAAACATCTACAGATTATTAGGTCGACATTTTGATTTAATTCAATTGTGGTTTAAATTTTTAATCAAAACCGCATGGTTCCAAGTCAATACATTGCAAGCAGTTCAGTAGTATACTGCTGATAGTAGAATTTATCTCGCTCGTAAAATTTTCTATTGGTATAACTCTCAAAGCAGGTACTTCTCCTAAACAAAATTCAAAATCCAATATACATCGTAACAATCGTTAATACACATTTCCAGTGACTTCACAAATTCAAACAACGATCACAAATAAATGTATTGATATTTTAACAGGACAACGTTTTTTCGGTCAGCTAGTTGTTAATAAATTAAATAACAAAAATAATTGTTTAAAACAATGCGAATGATATATAGGTAAAATACTGCACATCGTACAATGCACAACAAAAATTGTACAATACAATAACAACAAGATGCACATAGTTTCTTTCTTTTCTAACAATCTCATATACTGAGTAGTAGTGCTGTCAATGGTTACGGTTAACCGGTTAGGATATTGCAATATTATCCGTAATAAGCAACCCTGGAATAAACCGGTTAAAAATTGACCGGTCATGAACCGGTTAAAAATTGGCCAGTTACGAACCGCTTAAAAATTGAGCGGTTATGAAACCTGTTCAAAAATAACTAAATAAATTAGAAATGCAAGTATTTAGTTTTGAGCCCAGACTCAAGAATGCGCGGAATAAGACGCTCAGGCTTAGACTTGAAAACTACCATGTGCGCTAAGCACACCCCGCTAACGAAAACGGCAGAAGGCATAACCCTTCAGCCGAATACCTTAAAAAATAACCAACAAAAAGTTGAATGTTAAATCAAATGGTTAATGGTTGGTATGTTTTTAAGAAATTAACATTTTAAAATTGGGTGACAATTACGTACGTTACGAGGTACGTTCATCGCGTTAGGTTACCTAAACGCAAAACTGGTTCAAATTAAAACGGTTATAATAAACGGTTCTTTCACATCCATGTAAACAGGTTTTTCCTAACCGCTTAAATTATTAATATTATATATTGAACAAAAAACGTCATTTGTTAAATTTTCAAGTATGGGATGGTATAGAATACACAGTGTCCGCCACCTAAAACTCCCCAGGCTCGTATTTTCTTTGTTTTTTTAGGTACAACCTAATGTTATATGTCAAATTGTAGGTCTTTTTGAACTCTTTAAAAATAGCATAGTGAGGGTCCAACATTTTTTTTGCTTATTGTGATATTTTGCAAATAAAGTTAATTTTTGTAAATATTTTTAACCTTACCCCGTATAATAAATATTGCTTCATAGTTGGATGCCGATTTTTGTCTTCTTCAATTTGTGTCATTACCATGTATGCGTAATTCTTACTCCTTTTTAGTGAAAAACAAGAAGAACTAGTCGCCGCCATGTTTTCTTATAGGGCCGTTCACAATTTTTTATGTGTTAGTTTAGTAGCTTATTATGGTACAAATTATGCCTACATACCCATCATTGCGCACAAAACCCCAAAATTTTGAGTAACTTTTAATTAATCAAGTACAAAGTTCGTTCTAAAGAGAGCGAGGCCAGAAAGCGAAACCCTGCGATGAGGCTAGTTTGGTTTTCTACATCGCCTACTAGCTTCGCCACGGGGTTTCATTTCCTAGCCTCTCTCTCTCTCTTTAGAACGAAATTTGTACTTGATTTATTTAAAAGTTACTTAAAATTTTTAGGTTTTGTGTGCAGCGATGAGTATGTAGCACTGATCTCTAAATAACTGCATGTCGCTTACATACCAAAATGCATGTAAATTATTTGTGATAGATTTACGTCTAGCCGCTGGTCCTTGTACTAAAATTTCGACAAAGGTTCGCTTCTGCGGTAAATATAACGTTAATGATTGACGGTTAAAATCGTGAACTCATCATCTGTCTGCAGATTTCCAAAAGATGATCGTTGTAGTGTTTGAGTAAGAAACATGTACCGTACAAACTGTATGTTACGTTTACTCGTAACCATATTATATAGTTAAGGATCTAACCTAAAATTTGAACGCGCCGTTAAATTGATAGTACGAGTACCAGCGGCATGGTGGCTACTTATCACAGTTTTGAATGACTTATGCGACATCCAGGTATTTAGAGATCAGTGGTATGTAGGCACAATTTGTACCGTAATAAGCTACTAAGCTAACACTTAAAAATTCTGAACAACCCGATTTAAAGAACATGGCGGCGACTAGTTTTTCTTGTTTTTCACTAAGGAGTAAAAATTACGTATGCATGGTAATGACATAAATTGAAGAAGACAAAAGTCTGCATTCAACTGTGAAGCAATATTTATTATACGAGGTAAGGTTAAAAAATATTTACAAAAAATAACTTTAAACACAAAATATGATAATCTGCAAAATTTTTTTTGGACACCCACCAAGCTATTTTTAAAGAGTTAAAAAGACCTACAATTTGACATATAACTTAAGGTTGTACGTAAAAAATAAAGAAAATACGAGCCTGGGGAGTTTTAGGTGGCGGACCCTTTATATTAGCCGACTATGGATTAACATTTAACCGATTAACCGGTAAACTGAAACTGGTTTACCGGTCAATTTAAACCGGTTAACAGTCTTACCCCGTTTAGCCGTTTAAAGTAAACCGGTTAACCAACGGTTTGATCATTTTCATGAAAACCGGTTATTTTTCATAACCGGCTAAATTCGTTGTAACCGCCAAACCGGATACGGCGATCACTGTTGACAGCACTACTGAGTAGCGTCTAAAATTAAAAAAAAATGAATCCGGAGGGCCTATGAAAATTCGCACCTTCCACGGGCCAGCCCTATACTTTTGACATCTACTATTTTTAAAACACAATGTCATCCTATAAGCTTTAAAATAAAGATGCAAATATGATGCAATTAGTTTTAGTTCATTTCAAAACTCTAGCACTAAAAATTAAAAGCCCTTTACTTGTGCAACACTGGCATTATAAACGCTTTGTCGGTTTCTAGTCGCTACAACTTTGCGTCTTTTTACGCTTCACCTTATGACAATAACGATTAAACCCTATGTTGCGTTAAGTAATAAATCTCTCAACGCTAAAAACAAAACAAACTTGCGACGCCTTTATACAGCATAATTGCATGTTCGATCGTAATCTCGTTTACCATACGCTGCAAGAAGGCCTGTAATGAAGAACGATGAGGAGTTTTTGTACATGCGTTTCTTTCATCTTAATTATTTCGGCTAGCAGACCTGTCAGAGGCCAACACCGGCAAAAACTCCCTCTAGATAACCCAAATACTTTTTGCTCGGAGCCGTTTGTCCCAAATTCAACATACGCACATCTGGACGTAACAGACTATGAACAGAAGCTAATCCTTTGTCTGCGTGTCAAAATAGAGGTAAAGAGCAAACAGCTGTTTCACTGCTTTATTCGTTCTCGAATGTAGACGATTGTTGCAAGTAAGCAATGTATAACAAAAATGTAAGCCCATTTTCTTTCTTGATAATATATATCTGTTATCAGGGAAACATTTTACTAGGTAACTGTAACAGGTAACAGATATTTCAACCAGTCGATTTCTGCGCCAAACTGCTTGGCGTCACAATGCATGATAGAAGGTGGCCCTGTTATTCTGCTCACCCATTTGCCGGTTTAATTTGGAATCTTAGACGAAAATGTTTTTATCTAAATATTATATGGAAACCCCTTACGTAAATTAATAATACATAAATAAGCTAGATTAGTGTGGTAAGGGTTTTTCATATAATGTTTAGAACTTAATAAAACCACACAAAGAAGTACTCCATAAAGCAATATTATACAGGGTGTTCATTTTTCAAGTACCAAGCCAAACCTGTAATTTTTAAATAGAACCACGAATATTCGTGTACAATATTGAATGTATAACAAAAGGTTTATATGATCTAAAACTGACGGTTTCGAATATAGGCATAGGTCCAGTTATCGTACTCATCCAATTGAAGGCTATAATTGAAATATTAGAGAAATATGTTTCATATAAAAGTTACAGACCCAAGAAGTACGCCATAAAGAGATATCGCATATCGCACAAGGTGTTCAAATTTTGAGTACCGATCCAACCTTGCATTTTTTTAATAGAATCATTATACATAAAGTTCTAAGCAAAAACTAATAAAGATGTATAGGTATGGTCTAAAATTAATAGTTCCGAAGATATACACAGGGGGTCCAGATATCGAGTCCACTCAATAGAGGGCTTTATTTGAATCTTTCTAAGGCGAACGTAACGCCTGCCGAGTAAATTAGTTCGTATAATTTGATGCATATTTGAGGTTTGGGCCGTTTGACATATTTGTCGTTTATTACACTGATAAAAATAAAAAGCTATTACTATTGCTGTTACCGCAAGCCCAGTGGAGTAGCCAGGGGGGGGGGGCAGAGGGGCAATTGCCCCCCTCCCGGAACTAAATTAATTTGATAATGGAATAGCAGCTTTTCTACATTTAACAGTACAAATTTGTTGCAAACTATTGGTTTGTTGTATAATAAACATTTTAGCAAATTAAACATTAAAATTTAAGTCACACCTCTTCTGTTTTCTTCTTGTTAGTATTTAACATTTTTCTTGTGTTCGGAGCTTTGCCCCCCTCCCCAAGATACTTTTCTGGCTACGCCACTGCGCAAGCCTGTGACTAATACGGGCGTCGTTCATTCTGCAAATACTAACCGGCAAGGAAAGATTGGGAGAAATCACGGAAAAATAAACAGACAAAAATAATGAAACTCGTTTGACAATCGAAACAAGTTATAATTAATTTTGTTATAGCACCATGCACCACCGTGAGGCACTCAAACAAAAACCGTTATCGACTTACTTGACCCGTTTTTTATGAACGCCCGTTATATACATTTTTTACAATCGGGTGTTACAGCATTCTAAGTAAAGTTTGTTGAAGAAATTGCTGTAAGTGCTATCGTGCTAACCTGTATATAGTATAAATTTAATTAACTGTGAAAATTAAGTGTTTCATTGCAGTCCACTAGTAAAAACTACAAAACTAAAACACAAATATCGCCATTCACTTTTAACCTTTTAACTTTTGTTCAAAAATATTGCCGAAACGCAGATAATTTTCAGTTCGATCAATTCTTAGTGCCAATAGTTTTCCATCTACTTTCGCGTATAAGCGTTGGTTGCCTGGTATGCGCCCATAATAGTGACATTATAAGCAAAGTTGCGATGCTAGGCCATTGTTAGGAGTTACAGATTTATATTATAAACATCACACGTACACAAGTACTAAGAAGTACGCCTGTACCTACAATAAACTATACAACTGGACGAAAAGCAATAATATAATAATAAAAATAATAAGTCCTGTATTAAAGTTAAAAATCTACTAAAAATACATTTTAATCAAACAAAACAGTGTTCGCGCAATGCCTATGCGATGCTGCCTGCATCAGAAGAATATGTGGACAGCTATTTCGGCTTATTAAGCCTACTCAAGCACGGCTATAGTCCCAAAGCAGACAACACGCAGAGCAAGAATCCATATGTAGCCATCTGTAGGCTTAGAGATACAGTCTCCGAAAAGGCGAGTGGGCGACTAAGCCTACAGGTGGCAATCGCCCAAATGGATCCTTGCTCTTACAAAGCAGTGTTCATTGATTCATCCTTACATGATCACCAAGATTATCAACTTTTTTTACAACGAACCAAGATGTTATATTTTACAATACCTTCCACAAATTGTCTATGTAAAGTGCTAGGTAACGACATTAAGATAATTAAGCTATCTAGACAGATACTGGTTTACTAGAAATCTCGGCGTTTAATGCCCTACTCGGAAATGGAACGAAGGATTTTTTGTTCTTTTTTTGTTTTTGTTTTCCTCCCTGCTGAATTTTTTCGAACCTTTTACATTGCACATCATAAATATCATTTTATATGAACCACCCAACGAAAACGTTTTTATACCCAAGTTTTTTATACTCTGCAAAAAAAGTTTAATGCAAAAGGTAGTGTTTTCCGTGGATTTAATTTAAATTACGACTGAACTTCAACGTTATTGCTTTGGAAGGGAATTACTGTTTTGCTACTTTTAATCAAGGGCATTTGCCATAGCGCAATTGGCAACTAACCAAAATGTCAATGGAGCAGCGGTCTGGGATATCACCAGTACTCGTTCACGTCACCACGTTTATAGTTACATTCATATTATTTATGGTTTAATACCGATTCAGAGCATGTTTGTCAAATATATTCGTAATAACTTGGGTGTCCAGTCATCAATTTGTTTAATGGCTTATTACCGGAAACATCTGCAAATACGTTTAATCTGCCCTTTGAATTACAAAGCGAAATTTAGGGCACCTGTTGTCGAATACAAATTGGATCTCTCTGCACGATAGAGTATAATAATAATAATAATCAACCAGTTCAAATTACTATTAATTGAACACAAATTAAAGATAGTAATTTCCAGATTTTTTATTAGCTATAGTATATATGGCAAACTAAGAATTTATAACCGCGATTTGTTTGTTTGTTCACGTTAATATGGAAGCAATACTAAAGTCAGACGACAAAAGAAAATGTTTCGGCCTGCTCAGCACGGGTCGTGGGTCTAAATTAATAGACACCAAGCGGTATTAACGTTAGGGGGCAAAGTTAAAACTGAAGGTACCGTTGTAAGTGTTAACAACTAGTGAGTTAAAATTCTTATATATTTACGCTGCAAAATGTGTAAAGACCAGTAATATATTTGACCAACAACACTTTGCAAATAACTCATCAAAATAAATAGTTTGAAGCTGCAATGTCGCCAATCAAACTTAATTAGTGTAGTTACAAAGCTAACCTGAGACTCCTAACAAAAAGCCCGGCGGTTTATTTGAACATCCTATAGCTTTCATTAGTCTAAAAAAAACGAATTTCCCATATAATACTTGAAGAATTCTTCCAACTTATGGATTATGCTTCCGAAATATGGTACCCTATTTATAACATTCAGTCTCAAAACCTGGAGTATGTTCAATGGTAACTTTAAACCAATTTAACGTATACAACCATGTGAAAAGTGGACGTAATGGATAGATTTCTTTTATTGCTACTAGAAGTTAGACAACATTCAACTAATTTAATATTCAGTATTCTACAGAAAAATATCGTTGCTTTCCATCAATGAAATAAAGACGTCAAAAGACGAATTCATATATTTCAAGAGAGACGCAAGCTACCGCGCTGCCAACGCTATAACATTATTTGAAGGAAATAATAGGTATTCCTGCCGAACATCGCCTTTGAACTAAGAATAAAAATTTAGGAAATTTGGAACAATTTCAGCCATATCATTGTAAGACATAAGTGAAAGTGCATTCGTCAAATCTCTAACCGATTGTTAAATATAAACTTACCTTTTCCAGACAATTCTGTAACGCTTATTAAGCAAAAGTAGATCATAAATATTCCTGGTAACTCCGTGCATTTCATGATATCAGCTCCTGGTTTTAACGAACCATATCTTGCAAATATTAGGACCTGAAAACAACATGCAATAATTGTTCACTAAAAATGCAGAGATAGAAGCGTTTAATATTTACTTGCTAAATAAAAACCTAAMTATCATAAAAGGGGCTCGTTTGTATATGTTTTAGCAAGATTTCTTTAATCGACAGACACATTAAATAAAAGTCTGTGGAAATATAGTTTTATTGTTGCTTTTGTAGCGTATAGTGCCGGTATACAAAATTATGGATAGGGCATTACACGTTTACTCTTATAGAATTCACCATAAACAATGCAACAGCCAAAGATGAATTTGGAAGTAAGATTATAAACAAATTACTAATATTTCATTACTTTACATTACCTTACAAGTGATATTAATGTAAATGGAACGCATTATACAGGGTGATCAGTTAAGGCCGGACAGCGGTTGTATCTTGAAAACTAATCGTGCTAGAATCTTGCGGTATTTTTTTTTAACAAATATCCCACCCAGATTTCATTAAAAATATTTTGAAGTATGTAACTTTGCCACTAGGTGGCGCATTTAATATGACATATCAAAGAATCGTTTCTTTCTCCAAAAAGTTGCAATACAATGTTGGTCTAAAATAAACTCATTGCAATCTATGTTTGTTTCTTAATAAATTTTGTTTGAACATTTTTTTCTAGTTGCTATGGCAACGACTATAGTAGGGATAAAACTTTCAAATCATCAAAATGGCATAACTCAAGTATAGTTCAACCGAATTTTAGAGATGGCTAGTTTTAAAGTTAATTTTAAGCGTTTCAATATAATCATGAAAAACTTATAATTTATTGCAACTTTTTGACAATAGGGTTATAAAAAAAGCTATAAAATTTTCAAATACCTTTAAAAAATCAAATACAACCCTATAGACTTTTTTACTAGCTGATATAGTTTATTAATAAAGCAAGATAAAAGTCGATATCTTTCTTCGTTACTTGGTTATAGTAAAAAAATTGCAAATCCGTCTTTGACCCGTGTGAAAACAGCGGCCAGTTCCAGCAGCCAATTTTTACGGAAACACCCGAATACGATAGAGCTAACAAACTTTTTAGGTGGCCGTTCATTCATATAGGTAATTTGCTTCTACCTAGTCACCAGGAAATAGGACATTCTAAAACAAATTTTTATAGCAGCGCCCTTACAACGATACATTGCGAACCATCCCAAGGGGGAGAAACCGCCCTCTCGAACACTAAAAAATTTATATCTCGGTTAGCCCCCATAGTATTTCTTTGATATTTGCACACAATGTTGCTTATACCGATAGGCAAGCAGCGCCCGTACAACGYCTCATTGCAAATCTCCTAAGGGGTAGAAACCGCCCTCTCGAGCACTAAAAAAAATATCTTGGTTAGCCCCCCCAGTAACACTTTGATATTTGCACACGATGTTGCCGATACCGCCAGCCAAACAGCGCCCGTACAACGATTCATTGCAAACCGTCTTAAGGGGTAGAAACCGCCCTCTCGAACACTAAAAAAATCATATCTCGGTTAACCCCCATAGTAACTCTCTGATATRTGCACACGATGTCGCCCATAACGCCAGGCAAACAGCGCCCATACAAAGATTCATTGCAAACCATCCCAAGGGGTAGAAACTGCCCTCTCGAGCACTAAAAAATTCATATCTCGGTTAGCCCCCATAGTAACTCTCWGATATTTGCACACGATGTTGCCCATACAGCGAGGCAAARAGCGCCCATACAAAGATTCATTGCAAACCATCCCAATGGGTAGAAACCGCCCTCTCGAGCACTAAAAAATGCATATCTTGGTTAGCCCCCATAGTAACTCTCTGATATTTGCACTCGAAGTTGCCCATACCGCCAGGCAAACAGCGCCCATACAACGATTCATTGCAAAGCATCCCAAGGGGTAGAAACCGCCCTCTCGAGCACTAAAAATGTATATCTCGGTTAGCCCCTACAGTAACTCCCTGATATTTGCACACGATGTTGCCCATACCGCCAGGCAAATAGCGCCCATACAACGATTCATTGCAAACTATCCCAAGGGGTAGAAACCGCCCTCTCGAGCACTAAAAAATTCATATCTCGGTTAGCCTCCATAGTAACTCTCTGATATTTGCACACGATGTTTTAGCGCTCGAAAGGGCGGTTTCTACCCCTTGGGATGCTTTGCAATGAATCGTTGCATGGGCGCTGTTTGCCTGGCTGTATGGGCAACATCGTGTGCAAATATCAGAGAGTTACTATGGAGGCTAACCAAGATATGAATTTTTTAGTGCTCGAGAGGGCGGTTTCTACCCCTTGGGATAGTTTGCAATGAATCGTTGTATGGGCGCTGTTTGCCTGGCGGTATGGGCAACATCGTGTGCAAATATCAGAGAGTTACTATAGGGGCTAACCGAGACATAAATTTTTCAGTGCTCGAGAGGGCGGTTTCTACCCCTTGGGATACTTTGCAATGAATCGTTGTATGGGCGCTATTTGCCTGGCGGTATTGGCAACTTCGAGTGCAAATATCAGAGAGTTACTATGGGGACTAACCGAGATATGCATTTTTTAGTGCTCGAGAGGGCGGTTTCTACCCCTTGGGATGGTTTGCAATGAATCTTTGTATGGGCAACATCGTGTGCAAATATCAGAGAGTTACTATGGGGGCTAARCGAGATATGAATTTTTTAGTGCTCGAGAGGGCGGTTTCTACCCCTTGGGATAGTTTGCAATGAATCGTTGTATGGGCGCTGTTTGCCTGGCGGTATGGGCAACATCGTGTGCAAATATCAGAGAGTTACTATGGGGGCTAACCGAGATATGAATTTTTTAGTGCTCGAGAGGGCGGTTTCTACCCCTTGGGATAGTTTGCAATGAATCGTTGTATGGGCGCTGTTTGCCTGGCGGTATGGGCAACATCGTGTGCAAATATCAGAGAGTTACAATGGGGGATAACCAAMATATCAATTTTTTAGTGCTCGAGAGGGCTGTTTCTACCCCTTGGGATGCTTTGCAATGAATCGTTGTATGGGCGCTGTTTGCCTGGCGGTATGGGCAACATCGTGTGCAAATATCAGAGAGTTACTATGGGGGCTAACCGAGATATGAATTTTTTAGTGCTCGAGAGGGCGGTTTCTAACCCTCGGGATGGTTTGCAATGAATCTTTGTATGGGCGCTGTTTGCCTGGCGGTATGGGCGACATCGTGTGCAAATATCAGAGAGTTACTATGGGGTCTAACCGAGATATGATTTTTTTAGTGTTCGAGAGGGAGGTTTCTACCCCTTGGGACGGTTTGCAATGAATCGTTGTACGGGCGCTGTTTGGCTGGCGGTATGGGCAACATTGTGTGCAAATATCAAAGAGTTACTATGSGGGCTAACCGAGATATGAATTTTTTAGTGCTCGYGAMGGCGGTTTCTACCCCTTGGGATWGTTTGCAATGAATCGTTGTATGGGCGCTGTTTGCCTGGCGGTATGGGCAACATCGTATGCCAATATCAGAGAGTTACAATGGGGGATAACCGAGATATCAATTTTTTAGTGCTCGAGAGGGCGGTTTCTACCCCTTGGGATGCTTTGCAATGAATCGTTGTATGAGCGCTGTTTGCCTGGCGGTATGGGCAACATCGTGTGCAAATATCAGAGAGTTACTATGGGCGCTAACACAGATATGAATTTTTTAGTGCTCGAGAGGGCGGTTTCTACCCCTCGGGATGGTTTGCAATGAATCTTTTATGGGCGCTGTTTGCCTGGCGGTATGGGCGACATCGTAGGCAAATATCAGAGAGTTACTATGGGAGCTAACTGAGATATGATTTTTTTAGTGTTCGAGAGGGCGGTTTCTACCCCTTGGGACGGTTTGCAATGAATAGTTGTACGAGCGCTGTTTGGCTGGCGGTATGGGCAACATTGTGTGCAATTATCAAAGAGTTACTATGGGGGCTAACCGAGATATGAATTTTGTAGTGCTCGAGAGGGCGGTTTCTACCCCTTGGGATGATTTGCAATGAATCGTTGTATGGGCGCTGTTTGCCTGGCGGTATGGGCAACTTCGAGTGCAAATACAGAAAGTTACTATGGGGGCTAACCGAGATATGCATTTTTTAGTGTTCGAGAGGGCGGTTTCTCCCCCTTGGGATGGTTCGCAATGTATCGTTGTACGGGCGCTGTTATAAAAATTTGTTTTAGAATGTGCTATTTCCTGGTGACTAGGTAGAAGCAAATTACCTACATGAATGAACGGCCATCTACAAAGTTAGCTCTATCGTATTCGGGTGTTTCCGTAAAAATTGGCTGCTGGAACTGGTCGCTGTTTTCACAGGGGTTTTGGGTTTGGCAATTTTTTTCATTGGAATATAATTAATTTATATTAAACAAAAAGACTTACTCATAAATTACGACTTATTAGGTTAGGTTAGACGGTGATTTGCCAACAGCGGTGGACATTTGGAGGATCAATAATTATTTTTCGCCACCTAAAACTCCCCAGACTCGTATTTTATTTATTTTTTAGATATAGCCTTAAGCGAAATGTCAAATTGAAAGCCCTTTTAAACTCTTTAAAGATGTCATAGTGAGTGTCCATAAAATATTTACAGGTGATATTTAACAAATAAAGTGTTTCTTGTTGTTTTTTATCTTACCTCTTATAATAAATATTGCTTTATAGTTGATGGATACCGATTTTTGTCTTCTTTAGTTTGCATCATTATCACGTATGCCTCATTTTTACTACTTGTTAATGAAAAACAAGAAAAACTCGTGGTCGGCACACTCTGTTAACTATCTTTATAAATTCAGTACCTAACTGTCAGCTAGTGTCAGTAAGAATTTATATTGGAAACACCAGAGAAAAGTCATTATTAATGCGTAAACGCGTGACCTTTGTTTAATATAGCCTAATTTTATTTCAATTAAAAAAATAGCTGAACCAAACGACGGATTTGAAGTTTTTTTTAGTATAACCAAGAAACGGAAAAAGATATCGACCTCCGATTTTCAAATTTATCTTTCTTGATTAATGAGCTATAACAACCAACAAAAAAAGTCCATAGCAGTGGTTCCCAAACTGTGCGCCGCAGCTCCCTGGGGAGCCGTGGCGGTTGGCCAGGGGCGCCGCGAAATGTTGCAAAAATTCACAATTTTACTCCTGTTTTCAATTCAACTAAGACAAGTCTCTAGGAAGTAGAGATTATATTACTCTAGAACTAATATAAATAAGCCTGCCAGTCGAAACTATATGACTTTCTACAAAAGTATTAGAATATAGTCTAGTTTTAATTGGTTGTTTTGTAATTTCAAAAACATAGTTGCACGATTCGGCTATCTTTTAATCTTATTGCCAATATGTAAATTAACCTAAGCAGCAAGTCGATAATGTGGGCGATACCTAAAACATGAAAGTCCTCGTAAGCAACATTGGGAAAAAATACCAACGATTAGAACACGTTAACATGCTGGACCTGACAATTTCCTTGGAGTGTTCTAGAATTGAAGTTTCTTAGTAGAGCGACTCAGGCTACCAACCAAGCCACAACTTTTTTAACTTCAATCTCAGATATGACTTGGCACTTTTGTTTTTTTTTCAACATAAATTTTCTTCCTTAGCAGAAAAATATTTCCAGTTATCATTAGTTATGTTTATGGAATAGCTTTCTGGTGTTTTTAATAAAAATATTTTATTTTTTGGCATTGTTTATTTCCACCGCACATTATATGTTTGGTAAATCTTAACTAGTTTGATAAATACTCTAAAAATGAGAATATCGACAAGCTTACATGGATTGAAATTCCTTTCAATACCGGTGCTCCACTCGAATTTGAGTTGAGTTATCTTGCGATAACACTTTCAAAACGAAATGACCTAATTTTGGATTTCAGCATTTCTTAAGCGAAGATGGATTTTCGACGGTTGTGTTTATAAAGGGCAAGTATAGATCGAATATAAATGTTGTAATAATGCAGCTTTTTTATGTCTATAAAATTATTGGTGGTGTATTTTTTTGTGTGTTTTATTTAGTTAATGGTAGCTTAGGTTAGCGAGCCGTAGAAAACCCTTAAATTATTCAAGCGCGCCGTGACTCAAAAAAGTTTGGGAATCTCTGGTCTATAGGGTTGTATTTTTTTAAGATATTTGAACAAATATAAAAATTTTATAAGTAAAACTGTCGATACTCTGATTCATTTTTAGTAACAAATACATGCTGCATTTACAAATTCGTGTTAGACTAAAGAGCATTTGCCAAACAGTTATTACTGTCGTAACTAGCCAGTTCAAAACCATGAACTCACTCGCTGTAACAGGTCGTTAGCTTCTCATAACGATTGCATTCAGAGTACAGCTAACCACCATTGTTTCCAAAGCTTCGGAGATGCACACATCCGCGTATAGTTATTGCATGTGCAGGCAGTCGGAATACCAGTTGATACGGGCTGAAACGGTCGTATGTAGTTGTGCCATGCTCCAGCAACCTCTTTCCGTACCTGGAACGATAAATGCAATAATAAAAGGACACTGAATTTAGTATCTTGCGCTTTTAGTCTTAGCAGGGTTACTAATCGGTTTTTCTAAACAAAAGCATAAGTTTCTGCGTTTCATGTTCTGACATATTCAGCTAAAGTCCCTGCCTTATTTATTAAAATAAATTTTTATATGCAATGAATTGGTAATAATAAGTAGAAGTAGAACTTAATCTAACATATATTGAGCACTAAAATATAATTAAATAGACTGACTGACAGAAATAGAAGCACCTAGTAGAACTTGTTTATTTATTTGAATAAACTTTGATTCACGTAGTTGTTTTTATCAAGACAAAGTTCGATCAGTACTTACGACTTATAGATATACTGGTTTTGTGTTATCGGGTATTTTTAGCTTTATCTCCTTAATCAAATTAAACGAAAGTTACACTTGATGTCTGGCTACAGTGGCTTTTTTAAAACCTTCTTCTCTTTGATAATATGTATACAACAAGAAAACACGCAAATTTTCATATTTGGTAGAACGCAAATGGTGAGCTTGCAAAAGGCTGGTTTATTCTATTATATTTTATTGTTATGATATGGGTAAATCAGCGCCTGTGGATTAGGCAACCAGACTGACGAATGACGAGTGATTAATATTGKTACATGTACGTACATGACCTGACACCATCTTTTTTGTCAACCAGACTAATGTTCTCGAAGGTGAACAAATGCCCTGCGTTAATGGTGAAGCTCCGAACGTTCCATATAAAAAGCGCGACAAATAACGCTAAGCCAGTCTGATCTGAAAGGCGATGAAGTAAGCGAACAAAGTGTCCAAGTGTTATAAAGTGACTATAGTAAAGTCTACATCTGTTTTAAATAGTGGTCGCCGTAATGGTAGTGGCGGCCCAATTTAAGTGTATCTTTAATAATTTAAGCGCAATGGGACACAATTTGCTTTTTACGGGGTAAACGTTAGGTTTTATTTTCATTTCAAGTTATGCAACTACAAATACCAACCATTCAGTTTATTGTCATAAGTATATTATTATTACCGTATAATAACAATTCTTATTGTAATATAACAATTAAGAAGCTATGTTATACCGCACATTTATTTGTATTTCAGCTCTAAGTGACCTCAAGTTCCACCAGATCGAATGTTAAACAACAAATTTAGCTAAAATGAAATTATGATAAGTGCAAGCACTTAAAAAGCAAAACTTGTGAAACAGTACTTAATTTTAAAGTTATTTATTTGAACTAGTATTGGAAGGGCAAATAAGTAGAGGTGTATAATGGTTTCTGTAAACATTTGAAACGGGAAATGGAAAAAAGTAGAAMACTATATAACAAGGCATATATTCAAAATTCTGCAAATTCTGTTCGGGCGATGTGGAAAGTTGTAAAAAACATAACAGGTAGAGTCCATGACATCCCATTCCAAGCACAAAATCTGGATTTACATAATGATAAAGCTGAAGTGATTGAAAAGCTCAATACAGCCAACCGTGACCTAATCGATATGTGTAACTACATAAGGGATAAACCAAATACTAAAGTAATCCAGACAAAGTCGATTAAAGTTAGCATTTTTATGTACGAAACCGATGAGCAGGAAGTAAAGACAATAATATCCCAGCTAAAAAATTCAAAAGCGGTTGGCTATGATGGCATACCCACAAACATGATCAAGGCATGTACAGAAGAACTCATTTCCCCTATAACCCATATGATAAATATTTGTTTAAGTGAATGAATATTTCCAGATGAGCTAAAAAAGTCTGTCGTACGCTTAATATTTAAAAAAGGTGATAAATCAATGATAGAAAACTACAGACCACTTTACTAAGCATTTTTACTAAACATCTCCAAGATTTTTGAGAAAGTAGTACATACACGAATATATAATTTTCTAGTCAAACTAAACGTTATAACTAAAGTGCAAAATGGATATCTCAAAGGAAAGTCAACAAACACAGCAATCTATCACCTTTTGAAGGAAATAGTAGATGGAATTAATGAAGACAAATGTGTTTTGGGTATATTCATGGACCTGTCAAAGGCTTTTGACAGTATAAACCATGAAATACTGCTGACAAAGGCTGAAAGATCAGGAATTAGGGGCATACCATGGCAGCTTCTGAAATCTTATGTGTCCAACCGTAAGCAGTGTGTGTGGTGCAGACAGATGAATGCACGGGTGAGCTCAAATCTTCAGACTGGGCAATAGTTAAGAGAGGCGTGCCTCAAGGATCAATTCTTGGTCCTATCCTGTTTCTCCTGTACATCAATGAAGTTCCTGAAGTCTTAGCCAACTATAGTGTTACATTTTTTTGCGGATGATACATCGGTTGTGGTTAGAGTTCCTTATAAAGCATCTCTACCACTAGAAGTTAACAACTGTTTAAAAACTTTGGAAACCTGGTGCAGTAACAACGCATTGAAGCTAAATGTGGTGAAGACGCAGCTCATGCATTTCGAGTTCTTCAAAAGACCGCAGGAAACGTTTGTTTATCGAAACTCACATCTACAAACACAGCAAGAAGCCCGCTTTCTCGGTTTGGTCTTGGATCAACAATTAAATTGGATGGCCCACGTGGAGTGCCTGGTGAGAAAAATCTCCAGTTTCTGCTATGTCTTGAGAATATTAGCAAGGTCAGTCAGCGTAGAAGCGGCCTTTAATGCATATTACGCATATGTTCAGTCGCGTAMTAATTATGGTACGATGTTCTGGGGGGGGGGGGAATCTGTGGACGCGGACAGAGTTTTGATACTTCAGAAGAGGTGTCTTCGCTGCATTCTTGGGCTGAAACCAACAGATAGTTGTCGGGATAGGTTTAAGGGGTCTGGCATACTTACGCTTACAGGACTTTATATCCTTCAGTGTGTGGTGTTTGTAAAGAATAGCTATGAACTAGTGATAAATAATGAAATCCAACCTAATTACCTTACAAAAGCGGAAAAAGCAAAAAAAACTGGTGTTACCACTTACAACTAAATCACTAGTGTATAAGAGCCCAGTATCGCGCGTTATGAAAATATATAATCACCTGCCTGCCCGTATAAGGAACCTACCCCGTACAAAGTTTAAAAGTGAAGTGCGACATTTTGTAGAGAATCACGTTTTTTATAATGTACAAGAATTTTTTACCAAAAAAATTTAATGTTTTGTAATATGTTAATTTTGTGTACTTATTGTGCTCTAACAACTATTTTGTGATATCTGCTTATTTATTGACGTATTCTATACAATTTCTGTATATATGGAGTGAATATATTATTATTATTATTAAATAGAGCACCTTGTTGCAGAGCATATTGAAAGTTTATAGCAGATATTCCTATGTCACGTTGCTTGTTCATTATTATATGTTTCACTCTGAATAAAATGATAAAATGTCAAAATCATCCATCTACCGGTGCTACCGGTGACATTTGTAATCTCTATCCATCCCCTTTCTAAAAAGGGCCACTTTTGTAGCATTGCAGATGACAAAGTACGTTTTCCTTTTAAGTGAAGTTATCCGTACTTATACCACAGCTTATGTTATTCGACCGTGTCTTGCTGCTTCAACTTCCCTAATGGTCTGAAAATAATATGTTATCTTATGCAAATTTCTACTCCAAATGATGTCGATTACTTACAGGCAAAATCAGTTATTACCTGAAGTAACCTACTTTCCCACGAAAAGAACTTTCTCATCGATTTTCATTACTGGGTCGGAAATTTCGTTAACGTACACGAACTGTAATTCCGCCACATCGCGCTATACGTAGCCTCGGACATAAATTCCTATTATGCATCCACTTCTTGTCACTAATTAAGATGTATACTTTATGGAAGGCAAAATGAAACATGGCATGCGATTAAGATTAAGTGACATCATATTATAATGAAGCGTGCGCCGCTGTGAAAAGAAACTGAAGAACGAGCGGTGGAAGAAATTATACTTTATAATGGTTGAAAGGGGTTCATTTTGATTCTATCTTTACGAGATATTCAATAAATGACTCGAAATAAGAAAACTGGCAAGAGATCCCAACATACAATTGGATGGTAGACTGAACAAACTAAAGAAAATTAAAGGCTTCTCCGCTTAATTACATATTTATTACTAAGTCTGGTAGAGCGCTTTCAGTCTGAATTGGCCTCTTGCGTCTCATATATAAAAACCAGTTCAGAAACCAAGAAGCTGTAATTTAGGCTGCGAAGCGCTAAGGTGAAGAATGCTACTATTGCTAGTTGTGGCGATATTTGGTTGGCAGCCTCGAAACATATGACATTTTATAAAGAATAGGTTAGATTGCTTGGCTCAGTTTGGAAAGCTGCAATCGTACAAGTAGGAGGCAATTCTTCAGTTGAAGCTGAAGATACATTTAAAATTATGATCATACACCTAAAACAATGTTTAAGTTTAATGGTCATTTAAGAGCTGTTAAACCTGGGAAGATACCTTACAAATACAGCAAAAAATAATGGAGAATGCAGCAATATAAATAAATTTGAAGAAAATGTGTTAAAAGGATTACTTATCAACTGAAGCCGTTGTTTTGATTCTAGCCTTGATCTATAGTCAATTATTAAGGACTATCAGAACGCACTTCGTATAAAAGCTCTAGCCTAGTGGGCTTCTGAGGAGGATAGCTTTGCTTCAAGAATACAGTATTCCTTTCGCAATAAGTCGTCTTGGTGTTGCTTAATTATTATTTCTCTGGCGTTGTAAGGCAAGACATATCTCAAAAAAATGCGCAAAGTTGATCGAATCTGAGGACGTTTTTCGTCGAGACCCACATGTTCGAAAATTACAAATTAAGAGCGGTGTGGCAAMATCACCATTCCCAACACATGCCGCAGTCTAGCCCAAGTCGGTAACCGTGGATGTTTGTTATGGTAATGAGGCTCGTTTTAATGTCAGTCACACATGTAGCAACGGTATTTGATATCCCGGCTGCGTTTGATCAACGTACACCGGTGCCTTGATTTGTGACTTGTGTAAATCGACCGATTAGACTGAGCGTCAGATTAAAAGTTACAAGTTTACAAAAATGACAGATTTACGGAATCTATTTCTGTTGGCGGAGGATGCTCCATGTTTACGGCCGGCGAAAGGTGTACAACCTTTAATAACTTGTACAGCTGTTGATGTTAACTTAAATTGCAGGGGAGTGCGTTACCACTTCTAATTTTAGGACGCAATTTACGGTTTTATGGTTGCTTTATATTATTTTTCTGCGTATGGGGGAGATGATTTAGTATGTTTGAAAGTGGGATTTTAATGGAGCGTCGTAAAGGAACGAATGTGCGATATTGATACATATGTCTGTCACGCAGTGTTTTGTAAAATAACAAGAGACGTTCACCTCATAACATCAAAATTATTTTCTTAATATTTAAATTTAAATGCAAATATAATCATAACACGCCATTTAATCAGCAATCAAGTGCCTTAAATTCGACATTCTCTACACAACTTGCGAAAATTTTGAATTTGATTTTTCGAAATTTTCACTCTTCTCGTCAACGGCAAAAGCTATAAATTTGTTAAAAATAACAACTTCTTTCCTCCTTGGGATTTGGTTCAGTTCGGAAGTGTTTCTCACGTTAGGTTTGTACCACATTCCATACTCCTTGTTCCTGTCCTGATGATGTCCCTTACAAGTGCGGGCGAAACGTCGACCTTATTCCGAAATCAGACGCGATCTAACCCAAAAAGACTAAGATTTCAATCTAACTCTGGCCACGAAAGCCTACACTCTTACAACTTCTTGAAATATTTAGCTGGAATAGCCGGAGGATATTCTCTCCGCCAAATTCTCTATTCCCTAGTGTGGAAAATAAGAAAGCAGATTTCATCTTGCGTAGCAAATTCACATACAGTAATGTCCGCTAATAAGGAACCTCAAGGGATCTACGAAAACAGTTCGCTACAAGCGAAGTTCGCCATTAAAGATAAATACTAAATATCAGAAATATATTTTTATAAATATTTCTTATTTAAAAGGATATTATTTAAAAATATTTATTATTTAAAAAGATCTTTTAATTMCAAAGATCGCTTGGTTACTGTGAATACTGTGATACTGTGAAAACCATTGTACTTATTTACTGTGAATGAGTTGGACGGTACTGAAGCAAAGATGGTTAGTGTCGACATATATTTCCAATTCTACAAATGCTTAATGCGCAGTCGTTAAAATTTGGTTTTAGCACAAACACGCCCACCATATCTCATTTCACTTTTTTTATTGTAATTTTCTAGAGGTAAGCAAAATTTCAGCAAAAATTACGCTATAGTAAATAATTATCATTCTTCAAAGTAAAAGAAATTAGTGACTTTTAATAAGACGTTGTACTCGTTTACACATACAAATTTTTTCGAAAAGTCTAACAGGTTTAATGATACCTTTGTTTGTACTTTTTATGTAGATTGGTTCGCTAAACGAAAGATCGCTAAAAGCGGGTTCGTTATAAACAGACATTACTGTCATTAAGTCAGCGCTTTTAAGAGTAGAATATGCAGTTCCAAAATTGATTATTAATATTTTCTGAATTCAGTTATTAACAGTTTCAGTGTTATGAAATTGTTGTCGGTTACTTTCAGAATTTGCTCATATTCCTTCAAGGTGAAATTTTATAGATAAGAGGTAATTTAGACACAACGAAACCCAAGTAGCTTAAGAAACGAGTAACATCAGCATCAACGTGCCATAAATTAATATTTATTGTTGCAAAATATAAGTTGCTAAGTATTAAATACAAATATGTCTAATAATTGTATGGAATGTAGGTAACAGTTTTAAAAGCATCGTCGAGAAATAACAGCTGAACAAACAAAAGTTATCATCCGTAAATTATCAATTTTAAATTAATTTATATTGTGCAAGTGGAAAACGGAAAAATATGTAATTTGTTTTTAAAATTTAGACATAAACTGGAAGCGACACGTTCCTACAACGAAAATTTTCCAAGGAAGCAAAAAGTGATGTTGTGCCCGTCTAATAATTTCCATCAGAAAGCTTTCGTATGCATTTCTTTGAAGTAGTAGCGTCCTCATCACAAAGGCACAAAGATCCGTTAAAAATCGAAAACAATTGCCGCCGGAAAGAACACCACTGTCTCTGCGTCGCAAAACGTGCTCGAGTTGAGATTAAAAGTCAGCCTAGAAAAACAATACATTTTTGTAGACTCGTACCGTGGACAGGCAGCATGAAACACTTGAAATAACCAAGAGGGAATGTGGCAATATTGCAAGCAAGAAGGAGCTTCGATATTCCTAGGCTTCGCATTCCGCAATAAGTGTACTTCAACGTTACTTTTGTTTCAGCTTTTAATATTTATAAAGCTCTCGAGTTACTTGTTTAAAGCAAGGTCGCTGCTAGATAGAAGGCAGCTCAACATTTTTTTATGAAAAATACTGTATTTTTAATTTTATCAAAGCACCGTCGAACTATTCATTTAATATGCAACATACTCCTTCGCCAAAATCCTCCTTTGCTTCTCGCCACTACAATATGCTTTTCTATTTCAAAAGGACTTCAAGTGAAAATAAAACAATCCTTCATTGCACGATTTGATAGTAAATTAAGAAAAAGGTTGAATAAATCTTATAAGTAACTTCTACTGTATTCTTGTCAATGCAGATCCATGTAAATTAATGGAGACATTTTGGAATAAAGTATCATTGAAATATTGGTAAAACCAATTGTGCTAAGGCATTGCGAAAATTATTCGATTCACTTGAAGGCTCCGATGGGTTGTAAAAGTACGACTCATTTACATAAAAAGAATTACTATTAAAATTAATCAGTCTTACTAATCTCTTACAAAATCGCCAAAAACCACTGAATCATTTGTCCTATCGTGGCACAGGCTTTTAGATGCCCTCTTCAAGGAATTGGGTACTTGCCATGTATTTATATTTAGTAAATTGTATATTAATAGGTAGCATCTAGTCCACAAAACAGCTGTGACAGCTTATAAATTCGAAAAAATGGATCGTAAGGTGTATTTTTAATATTAAAAATGCGAATATTTAAAGGGACCGCCAAAACGCGAACATATTGGCCGTGACGTCAGGTGTCTTGTAAATGGCCGCTTGTTTACATCTGCGGTCAGCGCGTTACGCGTCAGCCTCAGCCCGTCAATTTATTAGTTTGTTGTTTGCGTTCATTTTCTGACAAGCGCATTAAAATACGCCAAGAAAAAATGAAATACTTATGAGTTATGACTTCTGAAGGCATGTTCATTGTTATGGAATTTGTGTACAGCGACGAGCGGTTCAACGCGGCGGAGATGAGGAACGTAGAAGCAAGTAAAGTAACAGCATAAGTGAACTTTTTAACAAATTAACGTAACATTATAATTTGATCACAGTGGGTTGTTGGATACATACTATTTGTGAACATAAAAATGTAAGAATCAAAAATGTACCCTAAACTTGACATTTATTTTATTGCGGCTCGTTTCCGGTCTGGCTAACAGTCGAATATATGGGGAACAACGTCGTTCTTTATTATAACATTTCTCTCTATCAACCTAAAACGCATATAATTTTTCATATCCTCTTCAAGCTATAACAAAATGCAAACTGAATGATAAATACTTATAACCCCAAAAAGAATAATAAAACTTACAGTAAGAATTAAGATGATCATCACAACAGAAAAACAAACTGCGATTTCGGCATATCACGTCTAGGGGCCTTAAACAACTTTTTCATACGTTGATAATCTCGAGGAACGGTTACAACCATTTTGTTTTCTGTACTGACTGAAGTACTTTTATAACCATGTACAAAACAACACTTGTTTTGTTTTCCATACATAACAGATGCTTGTAAAACTACACAAATCACTTTTTGGTGCGACCTCTTGTACTGTCCTTTCAATAAACACCACACAAAAGCTTTTCCAATACAAGAATGATACTACACCATTAAACAGCACGCTCCTCGGTAATGTTTACATGACACTTGACGTCACGAGTTGAATAACCTTGGATAGAAGCGTTTTGGCGGTGACTCCTAAGATTCGAATTTCAGACCTGAAATTCTCTACCTACAAATATTTTTTTGTTTTTTTTTAACATGACGTACGATATATATGCACTTCAAGATTCATTTTACGTAATTTTCAAAAAAAGTGATAGTGCCCAATTGTGCCGCCAACTCTGTCAAGTTACATTTTCTGGAGCTTTTCGTTGGTGGCAAAGCGTTATCTGCTTAACCATGAAGCAAAGAACAACGATAACAAGTAGGTTTATTGTAAAACATTACGTTGACGTTACGAAGAGGCATGTTTTCATTCAACATTGTTTTTATCCACGACAAAGCACGGCCCCACTGCGCCAACGTGACGACCATTTCAAACAGTTCATTTGTGAAGTTTTAGACCGTCAACCATATAATCCGGACTTGGCAATAGAATAATAGCCATTTTTGGGCGGTCAACGCTTCTTCACCAAGGAAAGATTTCAGTAGGCTGTCAAAATGTATTGACCTATTTGGCGGCACAGTTCCTTAAAGAAGGCATATAAAAAGCTATATCACGATATGTCAAACGCTGTGTGTGGGTGTGGCCATGTAAAATAAAGAAGAATCTGCCATCCATGCGGCAGTGCATTTGTCCGTCCGTGGATAAAGAGATCTCGGTCGCTAGGGTGCTGCCTGCAGGGTCAAAATGCCCATTTTCATACAATATTAGATATATTGCTTCTTGGATGTCGTTGAACGTAATTTTCAATGCTGATTATGATGGTACAAATCTTTGGATTGAGACTATGACAGTCATGCACCATGGTACATAAATGTGCTAGATATCAATTTTGCTTCAAGCGTGTTGTTGGGCGTGATTTTTGATGCTGAATATGATTTTACACGTCAAATTTCGACTAAGACTATGACGAACATGCATTATGTTACTTAAAGTTGCAAAAAATTTTGCTTTGTGAGTGTCATTATAAGATATGTTTGATCTCCGAGTATGATGCTACATATTAAATTCAAATTAAAACTATGACGGACATGCACCGTGGTACCTGAAGGTACAAAAATCTGTTTTGCTTTATTGGTGCCATTGAGCGTGATTTTTGACGCTGAATATGATGGTGGAATTTGGATTAAGACTGTGAGGGACGTGCACGCACCAAGCTACTTAAAATGCGTTAGACCGGGTATGTGATATTTAGTATTAGTGTAGTACGCATAATTTTAGTCGGTTCTTTCGGGTGCTCGATTTTAGATGTTTCTAATTTTTTTCATGCTTTTGCTCATTTAACCTAGGTATATATGCTGATGTGATGCATATTTTACATTCTGATTTGTAGACAGCTGAATGTATTTGTCAGTGGGTTCCGTATAACTTTTTTGTTTGTTATGAAGACAATTTTTTTGGTGAAATTATTTTCGCATGTATATGAAAATAGCCCCTTCCTTATTACTAAGTTTTGTCAAGAAAAATCATACCTCTTATGTAGTGTAATTTGTGTATACCGGGTGTCCGAATAAGGGTGGACAACGGCTGTATTTCATAAACGGCATATCGTAGAATCTACGAAAAAAAGGCTAATCGCATGTTCTTTAAAACTAAAAATAGGAAGAGGGGTTACACAAATTTTATCTGAAGTATTTTATTATACACCGTACGCGTGCGGCATGAGGAGGGGATAATCTACTAAAATAAAAATTGTAATTTTTAAACGGCGGCATGAGGAGGGGATAATCTACTAAAATAAAAATTGTAATTTTTAAACGGTTTGACATCTACCAATTTAGTCTTTTTTTACTAACTGCTAGCAGAACATTTTCCTTTATGAGCGTTCATTTCATTTAAATTATAGAGGATGCTTTTCAAAAGGTCTAAAATTCAAATAGCACGGTATATTACTAAAAATGAATTGTAGAAAGAAATCAATTTCTGATTGAAACAGTGAAAGCAATATGTTTATATCTTTTTTTAATGAACAATTGTAGGCAAAAAAGGGATTATCGAATATAATTATACCAACACGAAATAAGAAAGCTTTGGAAAAGCAGAGTGGTCTTTACAACAACATTTAGACACTAATAAACTCAAATGTGAGCAGTAAAAACAGGAAAATTCTATCTTTTTCTAATAAAAAATCATGACCACAAAAATGCGTACCCTACTTATCTTAATATAAAATAAGTGGGCCTTGGTATACAATAGTGATTTGCCTTAAGTAATCTGTGACAACCGTAACAAAACAATACAATTATTGAAAAGAAAACAAACCATTTATTGCAATGAAGATAACGAAGTGTACAATGTAGGTAAATAATCAACAGTAACATCTTATAGTAATAAAGATTACAATAAACGTTCAAAATGATTGCCACCCTGTTGAATGCTCCTTCAGTGTTTGCTGTTATAGCAGCTCCAATTTCATTTGTAAAAATTGATTTAAGTCTGATTTCTCTAATCATGTTTGCCAAGGTAGAAAGTGGTTTAACATAAACTATGTTTTTAATTCTTCCTACAAATAGAAATCAAGCACCGTAAAATATGGTGACCTGGTGCCTCAACATATCCACCTATTCGGAAAACGTTGATTTAAAAAGGTTTCAACATTTTGAGAGTGAGTAATCAGCAGGACACCCATCATGTTGGAACCACATGTTTTTAGTAAAGAGGTACTTTATAAAAATACCGGTAACTATTCTGTAAATAGGTAGCGCCGTTTAAAGGGTCTCCAAAAATAAATGGTTCCTCTATTTTTTTATCAATTTCGCACCAGCGATGCTTACTATCACAATATTTGATCCAGTGTGGATCGTTTTGCGACCAATAATGTTCATTATACGTGCCCCATCATTATTTGTAGAAGTTTTTTCGTCGGTACAAAACACTTGAAGCAAAAATGGGCCATATTGTTGAATCATATCACTATCATTGTGGTCTTCGTTTGTCAATGCTCGGTGCACCTCCAAGTGATGTATATAATACCGATACTTTTTGAGCATCTCGTAGACGCTTGGCTTTGGAACACCTAGGTGTGATTCCAAGGTACGAATGCTAACACTAGGCTTCAACATTATGCTAGCCCATCTCTTACAAGCAGCTTGCAAAGCATTTACATACTTTCATTTCAAAATTCTATTGGGGTATCTAAAATACAGCAGACATTTCAATCAGTAGTTTTATACTCCTCTTCATATTTCAAGTTTTACAGAAATTGAAATTTTTACATGGTCGATTGCGCCTCGTACGGCCAGCGAAGCAACCCGAAATTCTTTTTATCGACTTTCTTTTGGTCACTTAGTCATCAAAAATTTTTCAGAATATTCTACGTATGCTGCTCTTGTATCCGTTTACTGTAGTATACTAGGATATGGTAATCGTTTCTAGTTTTTAGTGCATTTTCTAATCAATCTAAGATGCTTTTAATGGAAGCCTATGTACATGATTGTATTTGTTTGTGTTGATTTCTGCAGAATTGTGTATACGATCTTGATGATTACTTTTTTATTGTACAATCTAGACAGTTTATTCGGCTATTTATTTATTTCTCTCTTAGAAGTGTATTTTACGGTTTTGTACGTTGCGTGTTGACGGGATTTCGTTTTCTGTGTTTAGACTTATTATACATGATGTTATCCATATGCAAAGGGAGAGGACAACTGCCTACTCCACATCCATACCCTATACAAGTATAGTCGGCTTCCAAAAACTTTCCAGTCAATTAAAGGTCTGCCTAAAAGTGAAACACACCAACAAATCCGATAATAATAATCGCGGAGCGTACTAACACGGTAAACCATATGAATCTTTTCAAATGAGTCGATTTGAAGACTTGTATCATATCTAATGAATTTTCTGTACAAGTATTAAACCGTGCGTTCCGACTCCACTGTTTATTCCGGATGCATCAGCAACGCTTCTTCATATGTATGTGTAATTTCCTGTAATCTCGACATATAGCTAAAATCCGTTCATTTATTTAACTACACTACTTCTACTGCCAATTTGATACAGTAACATTAAAAGCAGCAAGGATCTGTAAAGTAGCTTTAACACTCAAAATGAACCACTCTAAACGCGKGTATATTATTAAAGTAAGTTTTCTATAATGGAAATTAATAGCCTGAATCCAGGTATTACAATAKAGCTAGACCATCCATTTGATATCGACATAATTTTCCAGGGTTCAAATTCGTTTCGACTGTGCGTGTTTGATTGTAGGTCTGCGTGTTTGAAGGCCGTTTGTGGAGTCCTGAATGTACACAGATTCTAAAACATCATTCAGTGCGATACACGGGATATAATGGAGATGAAATGTTTGGGATTCAATGGGTTTGTAGCACGATTAGTCAAAGTAACTATACTGCAGATCAATCTATACATAGAGCACAGAAGCAGAAACCGCTTGCTTATTTTTTCATATAATAATACAAATAAAATTTTGTTTCAAAACTTTATAAATACAATAAAAAATGATAAACAAGCATAACATAGGTACTGAAAGGGCGAAGTTCAGACAACCCTCAAGAGTTAACTGCCCTTCCACTTAACCTTATAATCACACTATCAAAAAAATATGCTAGGCAATCATGTAGGACCAAATTAATGGAATGGTGCGGCAGCAGAGACAGGCAAGAAAATAGAATAAAATAAAATGCAGCACAAACAGGCAACAGAGGCATGCAAGAAAATAAGATGCAGTGGACAAAAATCATTTAGTGATCGTTTAGCAGTAACCAATCAGTTAATCGTAAGCGGAATATTCAGAGACTTAAATTTAGACGGCACAGAATTGTAGACCGTACGTTATAAGAGAATGATTTGATCTAAAAGGAGTGTTCATGAGGAGGAACTGCGAGAACATCCTTTCTTCGTATATTTAAGTGATGAACGGCTGTCCTAAATCTAATTTTGTTATGCAAATAAGAGGGTATTTTATGTACAATAATTTTGTGATAGAGACACGCCGCATGCAAAAAAAACGCCGTTTCTTTATATTCAGCCAAGGTATACACTTCAGTTTGTAAGTAATATGTTGACGTCTTCTAACACCGTAAATTAAGCGAAGGCAATAGTTTTGAACAACCTGTATTCTCCTTTCATCTGTCCGGTCCAGGCAGGGATCATACAACTTAGATGCATAATTAAAGTGCGGCAGAACCAACATCTCGCATAACATAATTTTTGTTTTAAAGCCAATAAATTTTCGAATATTATAAATTAGTTTTAGGTTGACAAGGTCCCTTTGTATTAATGTATTTATATGGTAATTTAATTTTAAACGCGTGTCAATTAGTACACCCAAGTTTATGCTCGGTAAACTTTAGCTGAATACCGTTGATTTGAATGTTTAATTTGTTAACCAACTGAGCCCGATTAAAACTACAAAGCTGACCTCCAAACAACATAAGTTTAGATTTTTGAGGATTAATCATAAGTGAGTAACGTTCAGCAGCCCTAGAGAAACTAGCCAAATCTTCATTCAGAGTGTGCTCCGCGAGTGCGTAATCATTTGCATTAAATGCATAATAAAGCTGAGTGTCATCAGCGTACAAGTGATATTTGCTAAACCTAATGCCAGAGACAATTGTCGAGGTGTACAGCATGAACAACAGGGGACCCAGAATACACCCCTATGGCACACCGCACAGCGCTCGACCTGGGCCAGACAATTTATTACCGACTCTTACTATCTGTATTCTATCATTCAGAAAGCTTGATTAGACTTGCAAGCAGAAGCTTTAAAGCCAAGATGATAAAGAATAGCTACTAACAGTTCGTGATTAATGGTATCGAATGCCTTCGAGAAGTCAAACAACGCTAGAAACTGATTCTTATCCATGCATGTTAAGATCTCATCTAACACGAGAAGTCAAGCAGATTCACAACTATATCCTTTTCTGAAAGCTGACTGATAACTAGGAAGTAGATCACATTTTTTACATGTATATTCATTTGATTGTACATTACCTTCTCGAGTATTTTTGATGGTATTGTCAAGATACTTATGGGCCTAACGTCATTAAAATTAGCTGGTGTGGTAACTTTTGCAATTGGATTAATCAGAGAAGTTTTCCACTGTTTCGGAAATATATTATGTCCCAAACAATAATTGACTATATGAGTAATGTAGGATACAATTACATGGATGCTGTGTTTAATAAGATCTATTTTAATATAGTCATGTTCACAATTTTCACAATCTCATTTTCATCAACGAACACAAATTCCATATTAGACTTACTTTTAATATTACATTTATAATCATTTATGAGCTGCGGATCTGGTGTGAAGTTTGTGTTTTGGACAGACAAGAAGTAGTTGTTAAACAAATAATCTGCCCTGGTCAGTTCACTCTCACCCTGCATGCATAACCATACATTCGGTGTGGTATTTGTATTGCGTAGTGCCGAGCTGTAACAGTAATTCTTCCGATAGAGCTTTATATGCAAAAAAATTTAAATCGTCGAAATGCTCCACATGTAAGGATCATCTTTATCGAAGAAATGTTTCTGATACAGCTGGTCCTTCATCTAGACTTACTATTTTAAAATCCAGAAGACGGCTTAGTAATCCAAATCAGATCATTTTACAGTTTAAAAATTACTCACAGTGTTGTTTTTGACAATGTAGTGGATAAATTGTTTTCAAACACATATTCTATTTCGCACATTAAGCAGAAATACTTTCAAAATTTTGTTTATTGTTATATTATAATAAGAATTAAATAGCACAATGACAGAGATACTGATAAATCAAGTGCAAGAAAGAAGGAATCCAACTTTTTTTAATTTTTAGATCTACTTGTATGTGTATTTTTAATAAACGATGACTGCAGAAGCACCACTTTTTTCCTAACACTCTTATTTGATATACTTCTGAAGTTTAGTGTGAAATAAGTATTACCGTCATAATATAAGAAATATATAGAGTAGTCGTATTTCTGCACTTAATTTTACTTCCACATCCAACGGATGGTAAGTATTGTATCGCGACAAAAATTTTCAAAATTTTTTATTTGCTCAATCGCTTTAAAATGCTCGAAAACGTGCAAAAACAGAATTTGAGCAAAAATTTCGTGTTTTATGTCTGTGTGTGGACGCGATAACTTTCGAAAGACAACATATGAACTTGAAATTTGGCATGCATGTAAATCTCAACTACCCAAAGCAACATGTTGTTTTTGGGGTGAGTAGGGTATAGGGCCCCCTTCCCTAAAATTGTGGGGTAACAACCCTTTTTGCAAACATCTATTTTTTGCCTTTTAGTATGTGGATTAGTAGTATAATTGCGAGTATTATTAGTCCCTATAAATTTTCGGTGCAGCAAACTGTTTAGAAGAAAAAACGGTCATTTAAAAAAGCCGGTTTTCCCCAAATATCTCAGAAAATACTAATATATTCACATATGAAAATACCATGTGATAGGAAATAAAATTTCTGACAGTGTTTAAAAAGTGTTTCCAAAATTTTGACATTTTCTAAATATTTCCAAAAAATGAATTTTGGACCTTGTCCACACAATTTCTTAAAATTTTGCTGTTATATAGAAAATTGAATTTCTGATCGAAAAGTACTCTTGCAATTGTTTTGTTTAATTAATAATTTTCGAGTTATTTAGAAAAAACCGATTTTACAAATTTATGGATTTTTGTTAATATCACGAGGACCGTTTGTCGTAGAAAAAAATGTCTAGAGATAAAAAATGCTAAAAATCTCATTATTGATGGTATAATATAAGAAAAAAAGCGTAAATTTCATTTTGACAACTTGATCTGGAAGTATTGATTCAATTTGCAGCGGATTTTCAATACCTGACGCAAATCTGTTCTAAACTTGTTGCACAAGTAACAACAGAATCTTATTAGTTCCACACTTTTTTAAAGATAAATGAATCATCGCTATTCGCTTAGGTAATTTTGGGAATTAAATTGATATTATCAACACAGCGTGCGCTCTAAAGTAGCCTTATGCAAAGCGGACCGATTCCCACTATGCTCTATCTCTCTCTAACGCGACTGGCTGCGGAATTGGCCCGCTCCACATGGCATCGTGCGTATACGTCTCTATCTACTACCGTGATTTGTAGTAATCCCAAGTTGCCGGGTTTTTATTTTGTTTAAAGCTAACAATCGCTCTATCACGAAGTTTTATCATGTACCTGATATTGTCCGTTATCGATGGTGATTTTTTGCGTGTAACCCGTGACGTTTTTACAGGAGCATGCTTATTGAAAAGATCAATAATATTCACATTCAGAAACCCTATCTTAGAATCAACATCAGGCATGTCATAAATAGAATTCCAGTTTACTGTATGCTCAAAACTACATCCATCAAAATTTTTAAAACTGCGATATGTTAATTTTACTGATGCTTTGCCATGCCCTGTGGTTACTGAAAGCTCGCAAGCTACCACAGCATGATCAGATATATGATGGCAATCATCAACAATGACATGATCAACTAGGTCATTTTTAGATGTAATAATGTGATCAATGAGAGACAAAGAAGATAACGTTATACGAGTTGGTTTGCAGACTAACTGTCTCAGGTTAAAGGTTTCTAATAGGCCTTATAGTTGTTACGCACTGAATTATTTTGACGCTGTTGCCATTTGTTTCTTTTTCTAATTTAGCTTAATTACTTTATCCCCATTATAACATTTTTTACAAATAAAGCTTTGTTTAGCCATTTCCAGTACAAATTCGTAAGAGCGGCATAACAAAACGGTATATAATTAAAACTGGCACAAATTTTATCATCTCATTCAAAATTCACCCTACGCCACTGAAGAATGCGTCTTCATTTTTTTCGACATATGCCAGAACGTAACATCAAATGCGTTACACGCGTCACCCCTTGTGTCACCGTGCGAAAATATTACTTTCATATTTTCTCCGATCTGACCAATTTAGAACACATCTCATAACGAATTTCCTCTGCAAATACTCCGACGTGCCTTGGGACCGGAAAAATGGAACTTGGGATTATTAGGTTTATCTTGTTTGATTTGATTACAATTGATTCCTCGCGCACTTGAGATTTTTGAAATTTGATTTATGATATGGATTTTCTGGGTTGTACGTGACCCCCGTTTTTACTTTTTTCCGGCGTAAAATCGGCGGACGAGTTAATAAAATGGCAGGGGTGCGACATAAAGAAGCTTCTGACAATTTGCCACGTTACATTTCGTTTATTCGATTCGGTTTGAAATCTGTTTTCCTGAGCATAACTGACGTAACATGTTTGACTAGACACACAAAAGCGAAGAATTTCTCTGCTTAGCACTACCACAAGAACATTCTCAAAACTAACCATTTCAACGAGATTAAATGTTTTACACATCCCGTTCAAGCTGATCGGATTTAAGAAACCTGAACGCTTGAAAAATGACATTAAACTTCGACAAGGGAAAATTATAGAAAATAGCAAACGCTTTTTATTGTTCATAAGTAATATTAAACCGTTTATTCTCCATACGGCGTGTTAATCGAAGAAATATTTTAGCATGACCATTTTACATCTCTGGATCTTCTCACGCTAGTGAAGTAACATGTTACGTATTTTCGACCAATTTTGTCATCGTATGGAATATTAATTTTGAGATTCCCTCAAAAAGTTTCAAGCGGATAAAAAAAAAGCTATTATCTAAGAAACTAAAAAGGATTTTATCTTATTTGCTTAAAATTCTGTGACGTGACCTGCGTCCTTGATGGAATGATGATTATATGAATTAATTATGAGTCCTTTTAAGACAAAATGAACAATAAATACTATTTTACTACTGCATGAGCTTCAATTATTTCTTATAAAAACAAAGTCTAGCTTTTCAGTCTTAGAACTTCATAGCTCCATTTTTTATCTACAATACCCAAACTTCTTGCTACAGATAAAATCAATTTTTAATGACCTCATGTTTCAGTTCCTTCAAAAGCTTCCCTTCTGTAATCTTTATGATATTCTTCTGACTAACTGTACAACCGTACAGCTGCCTTTTCTGAAGAGTACGTTGCTTCTCTCGTACTGCTTCAATATCAGGACCCAAGCTTCCGAGAAATGGACTATCCAAAACGTCTTTTCTTACACCACTCCTCTTTTTACTTTGTCTTTTTGGAGATGCAGAAAGACCAACCTCAGATACACTTTGTAGCTTACTAAAACTTCTGTCCGTCAGCGAAGTGGTGGTAACGCTCCTTATTCTTTCACGTTCTTGCTCATTGTGCAAATAGTCAAAATAGAAGCTTTCGGTGTCTGGTTCTGCCGCTTGGGCATCGTGGAATACTTCAGTGTCTTGAGAATCCATGCTAGTTGCTGTACGAAAGGTTAGATCACCATCAGTCCCTCTACAAGTATCTGGAGTAACGTTACTACCGGACGAATAACCGATTTTTGAGTGGAATATCCGTAAATAAGAATTTGGTTCTTTGACGGTTTGTATTGGGGAACTGATTTTTTTCTTACTAGACCTTGCTTCTTTTTTACCTTCTACCTGTTTGAACAACTTCTTGTCGATTTCTCCCGTGTAGAGAGGTATGCTTTGCGAATACTCATTTTGAAGTTCCTTTTCTAACTGGTGCCAACATGGACTGGTACTTACGGCGGTTTGTAACTGCGGGTTTGACATGAAGTTTGTTTGTCGTGAAAATTTTGGCACGCTTCAACTATGACAGATGATGAATAGAAAAGTAGATGGCAATGTCATCTGTCAGCAATGAACTGATCCGATAACAAAGCCACCTAGCTGCCTTAGTGGGTACTATTTCCTAAAGGAAGTGACAAATTGGCATGCACCTGCATACATCAACCTAACAGCAAGGGACCCCACAGCACTTTTTGCTGACGGACAAGCACCGACATACATAAAAATGCATGTCTATGCTACGCTGTCTGCACCGCAACCAATTACAGATAGATCTATTTCGCTATCATTGCAGCTCATCAGTGTAGTTTAGGTCTAATGCAGACAGCATGGCATGGAACTGGTTTTCTCTATATATCAAAGGCTTGGTATGATATCAATACACTCTTGCTTATGATTTTAATATTAGATTATTAATTCCTACTCTATTACAAATCAATGGAAGCGACATCGTCATAGTAATTGCAGAAAGCCTAACAACATTAAAAAATAAATAATTGCAGACAGCTCCAACATAATTCCTCCATTTCAACACAATAATAAAAAACTAAATGCAAATAATTTATGTCTGTTACACATTATCGAATGCTTTTGTTCCTGAGAAAACCACCAAATTCAAGTATGTGAAATTATTTTGTTTTTTATCATCTGGAAAACTTATTTTATATTTTGAACGCTGCTCGAAATTAATTTTAGCCTTATTGTACATCAATATAACTCAATTGAAAAATATCGTTACATCTTGAGCATTACTAGAAAAACTGCTTTTGAAAACAAATTTTGTTTCATCACCTCTCGAAAATCGTAAAAATGGGTTACTTTCATGAGTGCCATTTTATCCTGAGAACAGAGGGGTTTTATCCAAGTTCGATTAGTGACTTAATTGTGAATTGATAGAATTGTTTTATTAGTTGACTTGGGATTTCTACCCAGACATTTCGCCTCAGGGTATCTATGATTTGAATGTGTCGAAGTTCGTTAACATCCATAGCCATCAATATTTAGTGCTACCCTTGAAATGTGGGTGTAGCTACTATTTGTAATACAATGGCCATAATTCTGATTCTGGAATTCATCATGTATAAAATTACAAATTTTGGTATCGGTTGTAGAGCCTCTATATAAATAAATATTCCCGAAGGACAATCAAGACTACTGACATTGATACATAGCAGCGTACAACCAAAAATTTACTTTTTCCTCAGTGCGCGGCTAAAGTTACTCGCACCTCCTCCCTAAATATTGAACACTTAAGTTACGTAGTTGTTTAGGATTACATATGAGTAAGATCGTCGAAAAAATAATGTTTCACTTTTCATCTTTGGGTAAGGTGCATTTGCGTACTTTTGCTCAAAAATCCAAAATAATGTATCGGTTATCCGCGTCAATTATTATGACTGCTATATTATGCTTCGATTTTCCTCGTTACGAATGAGCAAGACCCAGTTACGCGTAGGTAGCTAGACTAACTAAACAAATTGCTGATTTAACAATAATATTAGCACTGACTCTTACCAATACTGATGAAAATGTCTACCTTAAACTACTTGGTAAATACGCCTTTCGTATATTACGGAATGTTTCTCGGTTGATAAAAGCGCATTTCTTTATAAGTCTCTGCTGCACTTCTTACCGTCTGAATAAGAAAATAAGATATTTGATTCGGCGTGTCTTTACAGAAATATTGAATCAAGCTAAACCCAGAGAATTGATTAAATAGACAGTGTCTAACCTAAAGGTTATTTTTTTATTATTAATGACCCTGCCAGCTTAGGGCAATTAGCCAGCTCATTACGTGCATCTTTATTATGATATTAAATTGTATACATTATATTAATACATATTATTAAACATTCGAAACACCCGGTCCCTAGGAGGGACTCGAACCCGCGGCCTACCTGGCCATAGGAAGCCGCGCTTCTGCGCTACCCACTACCAGCTAGGCCGGCATCCTAAAGGTTATGGTTATCTGATGTTATTTATTGAACTAACACAGGCATATTAATTTTATAATGCAACAAGGCGCATTAACCAAATTCGTAATTACTTGATCTTTTTAATATTAATTTGTAGTTAATGCAAAATATCTGGGCACACCACTGAGTGGCAAGAGAGGGCGTCAATAGTGTGATATTATAGTAATCAATGAACTAACCAATATAGATTGATCTACGACCGTCTTCCTGTTTTGGAATATTCCACTAACGACTGAAGTTACCACATATTTTCTTTTTTAATTCCTAAAATAGCGTTACGCAAATTTATTGAATTTATTGTTATATATTATTTTATATATAATTCTCGGTTTGAGAGAACAGTTAGATCTAAACCGTAAGAGTAAACACCCCTTATCTTGCAGTGTATCTTTTCATATTGCAATACTTGAGAGATAAGATAATAGTAACACAGGCGAACAGTTTTCAGCTCAGCGCACTTCCAAATTAATAAAACCAGTTGCAGACCCTCCAACTCCCAGCAGAAGGAAAAACAAAAACGCTTTTATTTCGGAGAGGTGAAAAATGCGAGCCGCAAATTAATAACGGGCGCATTCTCTGTTGCTGCCGTTTTTACGTGAAATGTTATTTTTCAGCGGCAACTGCCGTGGTGGTTCCTGACTCCCGGGAGCTTAAATTCGGTCAACTGCTTTACGATGCGTTCATCAATCATCGTGCATTTCGTTAGACCCGCACTGATTACTTGTATCCAAATTAAATGCGTTATTAAACCTAGTTAAACAGTGAGGTGTTAAGCGCGCGAGAGTGAATTATTGCTCACGTGAGGAGAGCAGTTCTAATCGATTACACATTACTAATCAGCACACATCCGCTAAACTATAATTGAAATCATGAAGAAACGGTCTTGCCAATACCAAAAATATCGGAGAAATGAAGTTTAACAAAAATGATTAATGCAAAACGTTGAGTGGTGGATTCACTTTTTTCCCTATATGGATTATATATGTATAGCTTCAATGTAGTTTTTTCGCCATATTTCAAGTTTAGTAAAATATTTGTGTTGATACTTGCAAAATATTCTGCAGCACTTCCGTACACGCAATATTTTGACTTACTGGAAAATTATATAGGTACCTCTGGAATATAATTAAATATTTCGTATTACACAGCACCTTAAATTATAAGTACAGCGTTTGCTATGCATCCAAACAAACAAAACGTGTAGGTACAGAACGAAAGATTTCCATATGACGTTGGTCTCAATGCTTGATGAAGCAAGTTATATACCTTAAAATCTTGGTCCTTTTGGGTTAGACCGCGTCGGATTTTGGAAATACGGTCAACGTTTCACCCACTCTTGTAAGAGCTTTATTAGGACAGGACCAAATCCTAATATGCAGGGAGTTGGGTTGCACCAGGTTGTATACAGGCGGCGGGGATGCTTCACGGTAAGGGAAAGAGAATATGAGGGTGGAGATATCCGTTAAATGATTGGATTTCATATACTAGAGAGGTGATAGCCCTATGCGTGGTTCAGGTTGTTCTGGTGTGGTGAACTTTCGAGAACAAATAAAATATCGTGACTGGTTTCATGTTGATGTTCAACTATAGTATTGCCAAGTTCTTGGGCAATCTTCTGAAAAATTACGCAGTAAAGACATCTTCACATGTTCTCAATTCAGTTCGCTTTGTAGATACCCGCTCTCAACTCGGGGGCATTCTAGTCAGTCTTTTACAAAGATTACAGGTGTAATCGAAACGTCAGACTAATAACTTTTTGTCAGTGTTTTCAAGAGACAGCGCTCTTTCCGAGAAAATATTATCTTATTTATGGGCGCTAAAAGCATTCACCCTCGTAGACGTAATTTAAAATTCTGTCAGTAATGTTTATACCTCCTTTATCTCCTTTAATGAAGAAATTATTACAAATTTCGAGATTTGCCATATGATCCGCTTCCACTCAACATAATTCTGAATGTAATTAGTGGTTGAATTCGAGATTGGACTCAAAATTGAAGAAGGCGGTTATAAGATTTGAGTCCATTATGCCTAAAAGTAAGTTCCCTGTAATAAAAAAAAAACACTGTAAGTTACTTCATCTTTGCGTCAAACATAGATATTCAAATTTTGTGTTTCTCTTTCACAAAAAGCACTTTTCATGATCCGGTGTAATTATTCTTCGATAACATACGTTTTTCTGGTATTATTTTATTTAAAGCAATTAAAATCAAGTGGCATATAAGTACTGTAATGAGAAAGTTGCATGAATTTTAAATACTAGTAAATAGTTGCTAGCCTGAAAGGGAATCTAATTTGGGGTTATAATGTCGGAGGACAAAATTAAATCCATGTTCAAGTAAGCTTACAATATGAACTAGAAATCTGAATTAAAGCCTAACGTCACATGCCGGACGTGTCCGCGTTCGGTGCGGGTCTTAGGTTCTGATAATCCCGTTGCTAGCAAAGACGACTCGTTTCATTCAACTACCAGTGTTGTTCCTGGTAGCATTTTTCTGTGTACTAGGTTGGCAATACGTTGGGTACTAAATTCATTGTTTGAGTACTAAATCTCTTTCTCGATAGATGCCGTTGAAAATTTTGGGAATATGGCAATTATAAATTAAATACATTAAAGTAAAAAAGACATTAATTTTCTAAAGGAAAAAACAAGTTTTTAAAGTAAAAAACATATAATGCGTCTGTTATATTCATATTGTGTAATTTGAAGTTAAAACTAGAAGACTCATCTCGATTTGAAGAAACAACCTTTTTAGTAAGAAATCTACACAAATAAGAAAGTTAACATTTCACACTTATTTTATACTAATTATTATTACCTGTCCATATAATAGAGTTGTTGAAAACGGTTATCATTGATTTTGTTATGTCCTTAAGATTAATGGTTTGTAATATGCTTATATGTTMGCAGTACGGTCCGGTTTACGGTTACGGTCTGACATCTGACACGCTTATTTACGCTCACATAGGGGGCGGCACTCTTTACTACCAATCATTAAATTCAAAAAGTTACTAATTTTATTTTAAAAATATTAAAATATTATTATTATATGAATGTTTTTGGAAATTGAGTTTGAGTACTAAACACGGTTGAGGAGTACTAGTGTACTAAACGCAAATTAAAAGTACTAAATCTAGTACTAAAGTACTAGATTGAACAACACTGTCAACTACTTACACGCATAATGCGTTGGCTAGTAACCGATTATTACAGGTGTTATGTTGGAACTGGACCTGTTACAGTGGAATAGGTACGAGCTGGCAGTTCCGCGTACCTGTTCCGGACAAGCTGATGTACCTATTACGAGTCCACAGTCTCGCATCGGGCGTGGTGTGAATATAGGATGGTGTGCCTACGCGCAGCTGGGCGACCACGTGACAACTGCCAGTGACGTCAGCAAGGAGTAAATTAAATTCTTCGTATGGCAGCCGGCAGCTCGCGGTAGCATACAGATAATAAAAGTCTGTATTGAAACAGAATTGCTTTTTAACTAGAAATCTACTTCGGCGTTGTGAAATTAGGCGATTTTTATATCTGAATTAATTACATAGGTACTATTTATCGTACAAAAGTAGCCATAATGCCAAACTGTAGTGTTGCTCCTTGTAAAAGTCACAATAAAATGAAGGGCTCCTCTAATATTAGGTTCTATACTTTTCCAAAAAATAAAGACCTGGCCATGCAATGGGTTCACGCTTGCAGACGTGAAGATAAGATAAATTTGAAGAACGGTAAAATTGATACTCCTTATTGTAGAGGCGTAGTTCTTTTAAAACGTATACTTTTTATTTCATCTACTATATGTTCTAAACATTTTGAAAGTAAATGTTTCTTTGTACCTATGAAGTACAAACTTTTAAATGAAACACCACCAAAACGGTTTAGAAATTTAAAAGAAGATGCAGTTCCAACTTTGTAATAACAAGTAATATAAATATAAATATAAATATAAAGTAATAACAAGACGGGTGGTTCTAGTACAAATTTGTTACTTAGAGAATAAGGAAAAATCTGGGTACCTAAATCATTTCTCAATCCTTTTTGAATTAATATCAGATGCACAATTAAATTCATACTTTGAACAATTCGTTTTACTCGGTGCGACTCTCTGTATTTTTCTTTTAGGGATGAGCTACTAAATAAGCTGGAAGCTATGAAAATTAGGATGACTTCAATGGAAAAAGAAATTGAAACATTATTATCACAATTTCGTGATGCTTTGAATAACTCCTTTACACCAGGACAGGTGAAACGGCTACTTAATCCACAAAGGAAATTTTCATCCTGAGATTCACAAGATATTGCTTCTGCAATTTCCTTGCGAAGTGTGAGCCCAAAGGCTTATAGGTATTTAAGAAAGCATGGCCTTCCTTTACCAGCTTTAAGTACTTTACGAAGATGGGCTCTGAATCTCGAACTAAACCCTGGTATCTTAAAACTAATGAAACAAAAGTCCGAAACACCAAGTGACATAGAGCGTTTGTATTGCATATCATTTGACGAAATATTTATCTCAAATCGGGTATGCCTTGATCAAAAAGAACAGTATGTGCTTGGTCCATATAAAGCATGTCCAGTGGCTATTGTAAGGGGTTTTTGTGCACGTTGGAAGCAACCAGTATTTTATAATTTTGATACACCCATGACAAAAATGATCTTGACTGATATAATAACACAGTTACATCATGCTGAGTATACTGTTGTTTCAATAACTTGTGATATGGGCACTAAGAATGTTTCTCTTTGGAAAGATTTAAATGTTGGACACGACAAAAATAGCTATTTTGCACATCCCATAGTACCAAATCAAAAAGGATTTGTTTTCGCGGACATACCACACTTACTGAAATTATTGAGAAAGCATTTTATTGACAAAGGATTTCACATAAATGATACATTTCTCGACAAAGGCTGCATAGAAAAAATTGTATCTACTTCTAGCGACGATTTCAAAATTACCCATAAAATAAACAGTTATCATCTGAATTTAAAAGGAACCGAAAGTTTTAATGTTTTAATTGTCTTAATAAATTATTTGGAAATTCGATTTTATTTTTCTTAGCTATAATAGTGATTGCAAGCCGAACATAACTTAAGATTTTTAACATAATCAAATTAATTGTATACGTCTTAAGCCCCAAGCATTGTAAGACTGCCAAAAATACTCGATACTGACGTCACTGCGCGGCCGATACGGAAACGCGTCGGGCTGGCGAGCACACCATCCTATATTCCCACCACGGCATCGGGCGTTTACGATTGGAATAAGTGCGTAACTGGAGCTATTACTGTTGCGTTGGAACTGGACCTTTTACACTGGAAGAGGTACGGCCTGCCAGTTTCGTTTAGCTATTCTCATCGATGCGATATACTTGTTGTTATTAAACATCTACCTAGTGGTTTGACAATCAACAGTTAAACCGTTTGGGATTGGAATTTCAGAATAGAAATGCATGCATAAAGCAATATAGTTATTCTAATTTCCAGTAACGTTAAGATTACTTATTTGACAGTATTTTGCTATTTTCTAGCAAGTACAAAGAGCGGCTTTTGCTATATCKACGTTTKTTTTTGATAAATATTCTAGTTAGAATTTTTAGCTATTCATTCTTTATTAATATTTATAAAGGTAATAATAATAGTTGCTCAATTTATGAGTAATGTACAGAAATGTGAATCAAAACAAWATGAAACCGCTTTTGACAAAAGTATAATACAATATTTTTTGTACAACCTCCCTATTTTGATAAAACAATGATACATTAAATGCATCTTAAGTTTGCTTTGAATAACATTGTTTTGGCTACTAATCAATATTTGCTACAAATAGAAAAAACTTTAATGAAAATGACTTTTTATGTATTGTTGATTACCTATTTAAAACGCTGGTCCATAACAAAATTATGAACAGAATTCCCCGATTCTAAAAGTTGCCTTGTCGACACCACATACTTATATATAAGTATTTATAAGTATGTGGTCGACACTCGATACAGTTACCGTAGAGGTGTTGCGTCGGAACAAGACCTATTACACTGGAATAGGTAGGAACTGCCAGTTCCGCGCACCTGTTTCCGAGGCGACGGAGTATCATCATGAACAAGACCGGAACAGCTTGGAACTGGAACAGGTATTTGGAATAGGTACGTAACTGGAACTGGAACAGGTCGTACTAGGTACATAGAAAAGCTATTCCGTAACACCTCTACCGATTATCTGCATCGTGCACGGACCCGCCCGGCATATGACGTCAGAGTCGTTTTAAAGGCGTGGCTTTAATTTAAATTTCTAGTTCATAGTATGAGCTTACTCCCCAAATTTAAATCTCTTTCGGGCTAGCGCGTTTCTGAAAAATGTGTAACTCCTTCACTTTAGATAAAAAGAAAATAATATCGGCAATATTATTGGCAACATTTCTAGCTGTTTTACAAACATTCTCGTTTATAAATGTGTCGCTTTTCTATTTTTGCAAGGCTAGATTGAAAGTGCAAGTACACAAAATACTTAAGCGGTAATTAATAGTATCTTCATCTATCTGCAGAACAATTTATTCTTTGACGGTGCATGCACCGTAAGATACTCGGCGGTTTCAGCAAGATAGACATCAAGCTATATCAAGTAAACAAAGAGAAACACGCGTATGTTTAGAGCTTCAGATAAGACATCAAGCTTTAACGAGCAAACATCTGGAGATGCACACCGAGACACCTGCCTGGCGTATATTAAACCACATGGCTATAAAAGAGCATGTTCTAAAGATTATAAAGCAGGGATTATCAACAAGTAGGGCGACGAAACGGGTTAAGTATAAAACTATAAAACTTAAACAAGGTAAAGCTTTAAAAATATAAATTGATCTATAATTTTACATGAATTCTCATGGGTGTTGTAGGAAAATGTGTTCAGCAGAATTAGCTCGATTACACTTTCTCTTTGAGCCTATAGGGTATAAAACGGCTTTTCCTCTCATAAAACATCAAATAATAACTCCCCTTTCATTCAGAGATCAAAGAGAGCTAAAGGAAAAATTAAATAAATATTTATAAACTCGTAAATCTCCCTAAGTAGTTTCAAAGCCGACTTAATTGGTAGTATAAATCCCGCCAGATGCTTAGGGCAAAAACGAACGCTATGTTTATCAACGTTTGCAACTGAATAATTCATTTTGCCTTTTACATGTAACTTCAAAAGAAAGCATATGATATGACTTATATTACTTATATAATAGAATAATATGATATACAAGCAAATTACCAAAGAAAACGTCAAACATTCATTCTGCTAACCTGATTTGCCTGCTGACTTGATACATTATGACTAATTGGCGAGTATGCGCCCTTTTCTTTGATTTGAGCTAGGTAATCTTTCCAACAGCAAATAATAATTTTAAATAATTGTCTGTCAGAAGGTGGTCCATTTTCAACGTATCAGAATTTTATCTAAAGTACTACAGACACAGATCAGTGGCGGCTCGCCGGTTCGTTGCCGCCTTTTAAGTAAGGAAGGCGACACCTGATGATCATAAGTTGTAAAGTTTTTGTGGTCTTAAGCGAAAAAGTCTCGCTCGCGTAAATAAATAGTTGCCTATTTTACCACAAGGTATGCTACAAATGAAACCACACGTGAACTATTTGGATCGTGGACACAAAATTGCACAGATTGATCTTTAAATTAAATAGAGAATATTCGTTAACAAAAGTGACATTAGACTTTTCTTCCGCAAATCTTACAACATTAAATACATTATCTGAATTTAATTGGATGTAACTATCTTGCTATCCGATAGTCATTGGTGTTCAATGAGTTTCCAAACGTTGCATCCACAAAATCAGATTTTTACACCTGAGCACCAATCAAAATACCTGGATAAACTTACGTTTTAGCTATTTGGGCCATAATGTCCGCGGTCAATTTATCCTTGTTAAAGGACCTGACGTTTCACCGACGTCTGTGGTCTGCATCTTCGGAGGATGATAACACATTAAAAGTTAAAAATTGTCAATATATAACACCGACATCCAGCACATCAAATCCGTGCGTGTACGACCAAATAAACCCGGCAACCCAACGCTAATAATTTTCAAAGCCTCGTCTCTCCTGTTAAAGTTATTTTGTTTGTGTATTTCAATAGCTTCTCTGTATAGTCAAGGATAGAATGTATCTGTTTTGCAAATTAATTTCGTGTTATTAAATAGAAGATTATGTCCAGGCAATGAAGAGTGTTTGACTGAACAGCATATTTTTCTGTTTAAGCCTACAGCAACGCATATACTCAGCAAGACGAGTGTGAACGCTTCTCTTAGTTGTTCCTGTATAAACTACCACAACTGCACGGTATCTGGTACACACCAGCCTCACAAATGGGAGCTCGTATATCTTTTCCAGTTCTTAAATATTCCTTAATTTTTCGAGTAGGCCTATAAACTGTCTTTATTCCATTGGCCTCGAGTAAACGGCCAATTCTATCCAAAACTCCTTTGGCATAGGGTAGGAAAGCTTTTCCTGTGATAGTTCTTTGTTCTTTTGGCGAACGATGGCGTCCCGTTCGCATAGCGCGGCCAATATCTATATTGACATATTCTACTACCCCGTTCAGTCAGCGTTTTTATAATTCCGACTTTTTTCCTTGGATGATGATTCGAGCTTTTGTGCAAGTATCTGTCCATATGGGTAGGCTTAGGATAAACACTATAAAAAGTAGGCCATAATATTCTCATAAGAACGTCCAAAAAAGGAATCCCACCGTGTGATTCATATTCCATGGTAAATTGTATGTTGGAATGAATACCATTTAGATGTAAAAAAACTGTCCAACATACTTCTCTCATGGGGCCAAACAACGAATGTGTCATCAACGTAGCTGTACCAAATCTTTGGTTTTAACGTAGCGCTATTTAAGGCCTGTTGCTCGAAATTTTCCATATACATATATTAGCTATGGCCGGGCTCAGAGAACTACACATAGCGACACCATCAATTTCTTCATAATATCGTCCATCCCACCGAAAGTAGCCGTTAGTAAGACAGCGATCAAACAGGTCCTTTAACAACGATAAATCAACGACGGACATATGGCCCAAATAGCTCAAACGTAAGTTTAAATGTTGTCCGCAAAAATCTACGAAGTTACAATACCTGGATAACCTTCAAACACGTAAACCAAGCAACCAAGCTCACAAGCACTAAATCACTCCAACATAAGGTTGATTTTCCAATTTCCACTGCAAAACAGTACAGTATAATACGTTTATACGTGTACAGACTGAAGCCAGAACTTCCTTGTAGCCGATTACGTCCGACGTTCATCGTTAGCGACCGACCATGTCGCCTGCCCAGTATCTACATTCACGAAAATTTTGCTACGTCAGCTGTTTTAAGGGTGTTGATTCTGTATGTTGTGAAGCAAAATACAACAGAATTTTAGGCGGTCGCGTAGAGTCGCTTACTCACATAATAAAGGTTCTTGATAAAAGCGCGTTTCAAAATTTCGAACCACATGGGTTGTACAGGCTTTCTATAAATGATTCATGCATCCAGGCGCTTATGGAAGTTATCGATTAAATCAATTTGCCACTTCTACTTGTCATCTGTCGACTGTCGAATTATTTGATATATTTTAATATGAGAAAATGCATGGGTGTGTGTATTTCCAACATATGCTGTAGTGTTTTGTGGTATAAACTTCAAGGTTGCAGAAAGCTGACATTTCGAACTGTGGTGTGATACGGTTTCATAATTTTTAGGTTATGTGTCGTAATTGTGAGATTCTGTCTATAGTGAGCCTGCTAAATTGTACTGTGATGAACTAAAAGATGTTTTTAGCCTGTCGCTACGGTAAAATTCACAAACTAAGTAGCAGTAACGTTAACTGCACTACACAAAACTTCCACAATCCACGACAGTGGAAGGGTGTAGACTGTAAAGGTCACTACAAACCCACCCTACCAATAATTATTGTTATTTCTAACCTTTGAAAGCAATATAGAACCATAAATTGTTGGAATTTTTTTATAAAATCGTCAGTTTCGTGACTATAACTTGATTTGCAACCTTCAGCACAGTATATTTATATTGTAGCTTGGCAGCAGTTACAGAAAGGCGGCACAAAGAATTAAGAAGTCAGCGCCGCCCGCGTTGCATGAATCATTTGTAGAAACCGTGTACAACAATGAATATCGTAAAAGCACATGTTTTTATATTTGTTAAAAGTACAATTATGAATTATGACGTAAGTTGTTCGTTAAAATATAATTTCTAAATTCTGGAGGTATATCTAAATGTAACGCCGATTTCTCAATTCTGGAGGTTAATGCCCGGGAGGTAATGGATTTGGTTGGTATCCCAATAAAAATCATTTAATATTAAGATACTGGAAATTTTCTGAGTTCTGGGTTATTTGACTGTGAAGCAGATCGAAAACCATTTAGGAAAAAGAAATTTCTAATATCTGAGACAGACCAACAAAATATCATAAGGATGTCTACTTGTGAGGACTTATTTTTTTGGAAAAAATGTGTTTGTCTTTATGCGAAAATAGAAATAAAATAAACCACCATTGATTTCTACAAAAAGAACACACTAAAACTTCCTCAGCTTTGTGGGAAAAGTTCTCTGCAGTCCCATGTCAAGAAGGTGCAGGGAAAGTAATTAATTTATGATATAATTGACACATTAATAGCAAATGTTCTACAATCGGGCAGCCATTAGAAAAGCCGTTCAATCCTTGCTTTATGTTTGCCAATAAAAATATCAATGGTAAATAACCCAAAAGGGCTTGCCAGTTCAGATATTGTATGTTAGCTGAAATTATGTTATCTGCAGACTTAATATGTTATGCGATTAATATTAATTTCTGCTTTCATATCACTGCTAAATTTTCCGCCTCAATAAATGCTTCTTTGTAGTATTTTGTAGTACTTTGTAGTCTCCATGTCTGTAGTAGTATCGGTGATTAGGTGTCAGCTATTCCATGTAAATTTCTACCCATGAGAACGAAAATAATCGTAGCACATTTCCTGTCCTCATATAGCTGCAGAGCAGCTTATCAAAATTGATGCATGAATCATGTGCTTTTTAACACGTTTTTATTAACTCTCTGTTTGTCCGCTCAGTTCGCTACAAATTTTGAAATGGATTTTAAACTAACTTCCTGATGAGCTACAGACTTGAAACTTTTTAAAAATAGTTTTAGAACTGGACGATAATGCAATATGAACTCCCTTTTTTGTATGTTGATACCGATTTTTATAGTCTTAATAATAAAAACATCTTGTTCATATACCGAACAAAATTAATTGACAAAACCTGTTTTCGTTCGATCACGGAAGTTAAGCAACGTCGGTTTCGTCCAGTACTTACAGGTTGCTGTCGACATTACTTTTTTTCACCAAACCTTTCTTATTAAAGATCATATTTTTAATTCAGATATGATTAAGTGACAATAAACAAATAAACTAAAATTTTTGCATATTGTCAGAAACAAATAAAGACTTATTTTTAATTTACCACGGTTTTAAATTGCACTAAAGGGCACAAAATAATTTCTCCTAGACCTATACAGATTCTTAACCCTATACAGATTGTCCAGAAAATTTGTGATTATGAATTTTTTAATAGCTATTGAAATACAAAATACGTGGGCGCAACCAATAGATAACTGATTTTGGTATATACGCCCCACGTTCTTTGCTTTAAATCTTACATTTCCATAGCTATTAAAAAAATCATAATCACAATTTTTTTGGATAATCTATAATATGGGGTTATGAATCTGCATGGGGTTATAAATCTGTATGGTATTGGGTTAGGAGAAATTATTTTATGCTTTTCAGTGCAATTTAAAAACGTGGTAAATTAACAATTATGTTTTATTTGAAGAATTATTTTTTATTCAAAACTTTATTTAAACGGTACTGAGTTGGCTGTTTCACGACTAACGTTGAAATTTTGCAGTGCCAAAAATTTTAACCGTTTAATAAATATTTTTGTGAGCCATCAAGATTATCTAACGGGATTTAGCTCATAATCTTTATAATAAAATAGTTATATAGTATTTTCTTTACACTAAAGTTAGTCGTATCAATTGAATTATGAATAGGAAGAGTGGGTTATCCAGTAGACTTTTTTGGTCTCTATCAAGTTTGTTGTGCTGGCATTGCCCGGAGTTGCGGAACTTTTGTGATCTCAATGACGAGGCGGGAAATATAACTGGCATTCATGCGTGTAAAAGTAATTCCAGTTTTTTTTCTAAATTTAACGTTTTTTAGTTACTATCATATCTTACGTCTGTTTTTGTTAAGTATTGAGAGAGGATAGTGAACTTAATTGTAAATGTTACGACTCATTCAGAGATTAAAGAAGGATCTTAAATAACAAACCCCGTACCTTTGGTCATATTACGTTGAGCTGCTCCCGTTTGATCCTTCTTTGAAATTAGTTTACTGTTTAACTTGGTTCACGGTTTGCAACTCCACACGAACGATACCCGATAGCAAAATTTATTTTCAGAATTAAAGACGACGACAGCGCGAACACACGAAGCAGATCCAGCAGCACACTAAAGACTAAAGCCAGATCAGCGGCAAAGGCGATGTGTTACTATAAACAGCGAGGGGTAACGTTGATTAGGCAGTCACTTAATAATGTAAACAATCGTTTATTTTAGATGTTATGCGCGGTGTACATAAATCAGTGTTTTTGTAGCTTTAGCCATGACGAATGCACCAATAACTGCAGAAATATTTCTACAAATCTGCTGAACGTTCTGGTCAACTAGCTACTTCTGTTTTGCAGATGGTATAATTGAGCGCCACTACATCAGCCGAACGTAGAAATTGTTCTTTGTGTCATACAGCAAGAATGCAATTTCCTCCATTAAACAAATAATATTTCACATACTGTTCAGAGCTACAATAAAGATGACCAACCTAAGCGCAAGTATTTGGTTTATTTATTTTCTTGTACTAGTCCACACTTACAGCACTCAGGAGATTATTTATATTCAAAATAGCTACCCACAATCAAAGGAATTTTTAATTTTCCAGTACGATATTAGGCTCTTATTAGTGACTTTAAAATTCGATTTGAAAGACATGCATCGATTTACAATTTACAAAAATTGCTTTTTTACACAAAATGCTTCTATAATTATAGTTCATGTCCATGTGTATGCTTCTCGTTACTTGGGCTATGTTGGGATAAACGGTATAATCCAAGTGATGATTACGTAAAAATCTAAAAAAGGAGATAAGATACCTACTTTTCATCATGTACCAAGTTTTTACAAATAACCTACCGATTTTTTTTATCATACCTGGATTGATTTTAGGAAAGGCAATGGCAATACACTCGTTGTAGGGCGCTTCTGTAGTTATCAAAAAAAGTGAAAGGCTTCTTTATCAATGAAAGGATACAACACATAAAGATATGGTAAGTTGCGCGTGTTGTGGTTATCCCTTGAAACCAATAAATAAAAATTCAGTAGTGACATTTCATAGGTAGGTGTTTTAAGTACTAAATTTGTTAAACATTGAAAATATAAGCATGTTTTGTTTACATGAAATTTTAAGGTTCGCGATATCATAGCCGTCTTTAGTGACGGCTACGGTGGTAGGCATAGGCGTAGCCAAATTGATTAAACATGATAATTTGACACGGACCTAGTTTTTTCCCCTAAAACAATATAATTACCCTTCTTGATAATTAACTTCGTTTTTCAGTACTCTGACTTATATTTCTTCATTAATTTAAGGTATAGAAAATATATTTTATGCAATAATTCATTGTTTCAAACATACTTCCCTACGCCACTGTTAAAGCGGAAACAGAAGTCGGTCATACGTAACCTCCATTCAGGTCCCAGGAATCGAATCAAATGCTCTTTTCTTTCTGTCAGTTTTATATTCAAAGTGTACAGGATGTTTCGCGTTCAGAAACGGTTGGTGGTAGCCGCAACACGACATAAAAAAGATTCTGTTTTGGTACTTGTCAGTTAGGTAGTATGTCAATAATTTTTTATTGAGTCCTATTTTTGCCTCAACTGGTGACCCCGACGTCATCCCTTAGGCACCGAAGTGGTAAAAGGCATGCGACGTGATCCCAAGGCACCCGACGTGATAGCAAGATATTGTACTAGAAATTGCGTAAGTGACCTACAATGACGAACACAAACAGTGACACAATGTTTGGACAGGAATCCCCACGGCAATCTACCATGAGCAGCGTATTCGAGGACGGTGAAAGTGTAAGAACTGTAAAGATACCACCGCTTTGGCGCTCTTTAGTTTGCGCAAAAGAAGCGCAGTTTCTGACACACTAGGTTAGATAACGCCGTCATCGCTTCCGTAGACTGCTGTGCTGCACTAGGTATCAGAGTTAATAACAAGCCCACCACCTGATACGAAGTATGTACGAAATGGAGTTAGACGACCAGCGTCCCACCCAGCTTTTACGCCGAATGAAGACTTTATCTGGTGACATTTTAGAGACATTTTGGTTGTAAAATATGCCATCATCCGTATAGCTAGTTCTTTCAGCGAGCTAACATGCAGACGCGTACAAGAAGGCAGAAATAGCTGACAAGATCATTGAAATAAGTAGCAACAGTTCCAGCGCCTCCGTTACGCGAGCAGAACCGCAAAATTCGTAGTACCGACCGTGACAACAAAGCATTTTTCCAACTACAGTAACAACGCTAGCAGCGTAGCAACAAGTATTCACGCTAACTACAATGGTAGAAGGACTACAATGCAATTACCGACCAAGACGCACTCAATCAAGATCTAGATGACATTCCCAGTCTAGAAACCGTACACCAAGCTCTACTACAGAATGTTAACTATCTCGGATCMGGTTTAGCTGCAAGAAAATGCACCKAGCCATGCACTTTCGTCAACGCGTTCGAAAACGGCGACAACCACCTTCAAAACCGCTTATTCGAAGGCGAAGATGTCCACTTAGATGCAACGCTTAGTGTGCGCGAGAACAGTAGAGGACGGCTATACTTCTGTCGCAATCCTACGAAAACTAGCGATCCAAATAGAACTTAACTTTAAATAAAAAATAGGATGGAAATGTTTTATTCCTAATTGCAGAAGCGGTTACGAATTTATTTTCGTAACCGCTTTTTACAAAAAATTGCATATTTAAGAAATGAAAACCAGTTAGGATTTTAACGTTTATTTTAAGCTTCTTCGTTATTCCAATATTTCTTCAACATTACTAGCTTTGTTACTATATAACATGATTGCCAATTAAATGTCGAAGGACTTGGCAAACCCCTCAAAACTCCTGCTAGACCAAAACATTGATATGGCCTAACGGATAACTCTAGGAAACCCACATATAAAACGAAAACCAACAACGGTGCAATGGTAAAATTCATGGATACGACCTTCTCAGAGCCACCTATCGCTCATTTATAAGCAACCATAAATGCCCTGGCTCACTAGCATACTGTCACCCTGCAATGTATTCAGGCGATCTTAATAGCCAGGAGGAAGGTTTTGGATGACTTTCTACATAGTCAACTGCTTTTTGAGCTTGGAATTCAAATACCGATAATTAATTCAACACCAAGGCCAATATGCAATTTTGGGAAGTGAAATAAATTTGCTGCATAACTAGACAAAATCGTTAGATGGATGCTACCGAAAAGCAGCAKTTACAATAGATTCATCACAGCCATTAAAGCAACAGCTAAGGACTATAAAAAATACGTCCCAGGATTGAATGATGAAATAGAACAGCTCGCATGAAAATTTTAGAACGCAGCAAACACTGAGATAGCAGACTAGCGCCTTAACCAATTGGCCCAGAATGACGTAGAAAGTGGGAAAAAAACGACAAATGATTTGGACTGCAAAAATAAAGTTGGAAAGCTTGGAGTTGGACAATTCGAACAATTAAACAATCTACCCGAGACTACCACAATAGCCCTTTTAAGTTCATGCTATAGGGTATTTCTATTAGAACACAAATTGTTTCATTATGTATTCATATTAAGCAGCTGCGTTGACCAGATACTCAGCCTGACAACACATATACAGACTAGGTTTCAGAGACGCCTCAAAACGGTCATGGTGTATGTTGACTTAACTGCCGCATGCGATACTCTGGAGAGGAAGCCTTTTTCATAAGCTCCTCAGAGCAGTACCATGCAGCCGAATTATATTCCTACTCAACAACACGCTCTGTGATGACTATTCCAGATTACAACAAGTAAAATGAAAAGCAAAATGCGACATCTAAATAATCAGAGCTGGGTGATACCGGAATACTTGGGTATCCGGATACAGTATCAGTACAGTATGTTTTGGGGAAAATGCATTGGTTATCCGTTTCAGCCATGTGATAATTAAGGTTCTAGATACTTTTTAGGGTTAGTTTCATAACCACACAAAAGTCGCTTCTAGACGAATTTTTTGGATCATACTACACTTGCACTTTACATTTGAATTTCTTAGAAAATGGGTTTCACTTAAAAAAGTATTCATATCCGTTATCTGGATAAGTATTCAGATACATGTATTTATAATAAATTTTGCAACTAAATGTATCCGTATCCTTTATCTGGCATCTGGACCCTATTGCTGGTATCAGTATCCGATATCCGGAAACATTTTAGCAGTATCCGAACCCAGCTCAGTAAACAATGGACTGACCCAGGGTTCGATGTATAATTTATACATATCCGACATGCCGCGTACAATCAGCAAAATTTGGATATGCTGATGACCTCGCCCTGGCTGTCCGCACCAAAACTATAGAGGGCAGCCGGCGCCATCCTATCAGAGGACTTGTCTCTACTGGGATAATTCTGCTGATTGGAGACTATCCCTAATATGGACAGGGACTACTGGGAGGCTTCGAAACCAGTTCAAATAGCGCATACCATATACCCTACTGCACAACTGCCAGGAATGGATGAACTGCCTCGCCAAGCCTGGAAAACACTAAACAGAATGGTAACATCTCATGGCATCTGTGGTGACACATCCCACATTTATGGAKTACCCGAATGACCGATTTGTAGCTCCGGAGAGGCTCGCCAGACTGTCCGCCATATTGTAGGTGACTGCCGCGTAACATCATAAACAGGAGAAAGGAACGATTTTTTCGATGTCACGGTCTCGCTGTTAGACTCGATTAACGGCATGGATTTTAATATCTAACGTATAATACACATAATAATGTACCTCCTATTGCAGGGCGTGACAGTAATATGTAATATAAACTTTCAATATGCTTCGAACAGTTACAACACGGAATAGACAAATAAATGTGATGTAGTACTTAGCTTCTCCATTGTTATTATACGGTAATTTCATGCTTCTGAATAAACAAAATGGTTGATATTTGTAGTTTTATAACTTGAAAGGGAAATAAAACCTAACGTTTACCCAGTAAAAAGGATATGGTGTCACATTGTGCTTAACTTATTTAAAAATTATACACTTAGGCCCGGTTGCACAAACGCGGATCAAAGTTAATCCGAGTTTAATCTGCGTTCGTTGCTATAGCAACACCAATCAGAACACAGAATTCATGGCGTTGCTAGGCAACGACCGCGAATTATATTCGGATTAACTTTGATCCGCGTTTGTGCAACCGACCCTTAGTGTTCCTATACATTAGAGAGTACAGTCATTTATGTTATCTAGTATCCTAGTAAGTGGAGCAGGATTAAGGTAGTCTGGGTCTATGGTAGTGCATATCCGAGTAAATATCAGTTTAGAAAAGTAATTTTAATACTATTTGAGATCATTTCATGTATTTACCTGCCTTAATCTATCTACTGTTTGTTGTAAAAACTATTTTGTTTTTTATATTTCATAAGTTAAAGTAAGTAGGATAATTTATAGAAAATCTAAACCTACACAAAAGCTTATGCGTATGTTAGTAATTGAGATTGTTGTATACATATTTATTTTCAATACAATAAACTACGTAAAAGTAAATTCATTTTTGCGGTAAAAAATAAACATATTTAGCAATTATGAGTATTTCTAAGTTACCTTTAACTCCACACTCGGATCGATTCTTTTTACCCTATTATAAGATTAACAAACAACGCTCTTTCTCTGATTTCTTTTATTCTAGTATTGCTAATTATAGTTATCCTTATGAAGCTTTGTTTTTCTTAGTCTTTGCAGGGACGACATAGTTTCCATCAGGGTCGGTAGCAGTTGCGTCATCAGGTAACTGTGTAGCTATTGGTGTTTCCTCGTCTGTACTGATCCGTCTTGCCTTATCCCGCGGATTGGCGTCAGCCTTCAACTGTTGCTTCGTCACCAGGGCGGCTTGAGGACGTGCTTCGCCTTGACTGCTGTGGGCACTAAGCAAACGTGCTAGTGGTTGCGTGTCTGTGTCCTGCAGAAGAAATTTTCAATACGAACAGAAAGTTGTTAATTTGGAAGAATTTTTGTTTCATTTGAGTAGACTTTCACATTTATTATTTAAAAAATTATATTTCCCTTTATGTCGAAACATTTGTAGCTTTTTTTGGATGCTGGAAATATTAAAAGCACATCTACCATATCATTCTCATTATACCATACAAACACAACAAAACTTTAATTCCTGAACATTTTATATATCAAAGAAAAATTCATACCAATTTTGCTCTTATTGCACGTACCGTAAAATGTCAACCTTTTCTTAATTCTTTTTTATAAATAGGACAGTTCATTGTAGATTTGCTATATCACTATCGTTTGGTAAATGTGTAAAAAAAATCAAAATAATCTGAAATCCAGGAGCAATCTAGACATTGAGTTGTGCGTTATGCTTAATTTTAAGTAGACTTTTGATATTGGATGATTTAATTTTAAAAAGGAAATAATATGACCATTTCGCTCGATAGAGGTGAGGATTCGCTAACCACAGTCTATACTTGGTCTATACTAATCACGTTCTAGCACAGAAAACCAGTAAACTGCCAGTATTTTTTACCAAATTAAAGCTAATCACGGATAAGCCCTCATACAGATCAGTAGTTCATATTTGTTTTGGTCCAGCTCACGATTTAAAATAGGTTAAGTAATAGAATAGGTTGTGGCAAAGTCCATTGAAAATGCTGTAAGATTTGAAGATTTATATTCGCTTAGTTGTTTTAATTAATGTTATTATTAATACTTATTTTTTTAAATATTTCAGTTAATAAACAGAATTAGGTACTCTGGCGTTAACTCGATTAAAGTCAATGGTGTTCTAAAGATTAGTTTGGCTAAATATTCAGTTGAGAATGAGAAGTAAACCGCTATTCACAGAACTTTAAAGTTACGTCATCAATTAGGTAGTGTGAAGTCGCTTGTCTACATTGTTGCCGGGTGTACCAGCTAAGTGAAAACCAAGCTATACCGAGTTTAACTTCAGAATTGGCCCTAACAAACAACATATCATAATGAACGCGAAATGTCAGATAATCCTTATAACACGTTATAGTATTGTTACAGGCATGCAGTTCAGTCGTGCCATGTTGTACGTACACCAGAAACACCCGAGCATAGGAGTACACACTGCAGCGGAAAAAGAAGTGTCGATTGTCAGTGTCGACTTTAAATTAAATCTATCAATATGCTATGAACAAAAAGTATTTGGGAACATTGTACAACGATGCCAACTTAAATCAGTTTTCTCGTTCTCTCTGCGTTGTGCTCAAGGATAGTTATATGAATAGCGGTTTAAGTTCAGTGGCGGCTCCTGTAAAAGGGCTCTAGGACGTCGCCCTCCCCTAGGAAAATTAAATATATAACTACATCGAACATCGCATATTGCTGCATGTACTTTCCTTACTGGAATTAGATTTTTTTAAGTCCTGCGTCCACAGTCAGTGTTGCCGCATTAGTACATTTTCAGCAAAAGCAACAGGTTGCAGCGTTGTCTTTTAGGTTTGGTATGATGGTACTAGCGTTGGCTGAACATTCAGACAACGGTACTAGCGTAGGTATAGCTATTTCGCTGCCTGTTCCTATTGGTTGAGAATATAATAACTAATTCACAAAAACAGAAAAACGTTACAAGTAACTGGTGATTTTAGAGGGAAATGTGTACAAACTAAGAGTTTGTTTGATAGTATTCCTGTCGTTTGAGCTATTTTTTAAACATGTCATTAATGCTGTTTTGATTTCATTAATTTTTCTTCCAATTTTGAACATTGTGTATTATTAAGTCTTGTTGAGCGCGTTCTACTAAAAGGTAAGTCGGATACTGTTATTGGGTTTTATTGTCATTGATTTAGATTAAATTACTAAGAACTAGTTTCCATCAGATTACTAGAATTTACAATTGCGTTCAACTATAATAAGCATCTACTAGTTAATTAATAACGGCCAACCTCCGTGAAACGTGAAGAGGATCTTATAAGTGACAATCAGCACCTACAGTTCAGCTTTGATAGACCCGCTCGTTATCAACTTTGATCTGTAAACCAGCGTAATAGAATGCCACAATTTTAAGAAATAGTGATAAAAGTTTTTTTTCGAAAACACAGGTATCTAACAAGACATGCGCTTCTTTGAGTTGAGCATTTAATCTTCTAGCTTTGCTAGTTTCCGAGGCCCAGTAATGGTCATCGGGAACAGCTGGGACTGTAAAAGACCATTTACAACATATTTACCACACCACCAATGCAATACGATCTTTATTAAAGATTTTTCCTAAAKTACTCTATAATAGTAAACACTATAAYCTAATGTTTGTGTAATGTTACTTTTTATAATTTAATGAATGCATGTGAATGGTTTATCAATCGAATGTGTCCCAGAATCCCTACACGCAACCATACATTACTAGACTTTGCAATATCGCCTACTGCAGGTAAATTGCACACGACTACAAGTAGACAACCAACCCTTTGAAGAAAATATTATTACACGATTTCTCTAAAACATCTCTTAGACATTTAATATCTATCTTCTGCTTACATGACCATATGTAAACGTACTAATTTCACTAACAAATATAATAATAATGAACGTACCGACTGGCCTTGGTCCCTGCTTGAGCCAGCTTTCTCCGATGGTGTGTATGCATACCACTGATCCTGCTTGATTCCAGATATCTTTATCCTGGCTTTCAAGGGTGCCAGAATTTTATTTATCAAGGATTTGCAGGCTGATGACACCTTCGGTTCCCTTGGAAAATTAACTTTATTGGATACTTGCTGAAATGCAGTGAGAATACAGATCACAATCTGAGACCCTCAGATATTCATCGAATATAGTATATTATGAGATAAGCCCAAGCACTTAGCTGTATAATGCTAGGTGAATTTTTTTCTTGTGTATTGAATTGTTACGCAATAATAATTAAGCAACCCGCTGTAGTGTCAAGTTTTGATTTAATTGACTATTTCATATGCAAATGTTTTACCAGAATACATTTCTGAGCTGGAAATTCTAGAAAGTGAATTATTGACTTAAAATGTATACCTGTATTGATGAATTTTAAATATGTATTTTGTATAACTATCAATGCTGAATGTTGTGTTGTATTGTACAAAACTATACAAAGCAATACAAATAAGCATATGTGATATTTTCTTGGGTTTTGCAGGCATAAGATGAAATGAAAAAGTATTGTCCTTGACCGAGATTTGAACTCGGGACCTTTTGAATATCAGTGAAACGCTCTATCACTGAGCTATCAGGGGCCTATTCAGAATCGAGGTCAAGGCGGCATATATACATCAAAGTTCACATGTACCGCCTTGACCTCGATTCTAAATAAGGCCCAGATAGCTCAGTGGTAGAGCGTTTGACTGGTATTCAAAAGGTCCCGAGTTCAAATCTCGGTCAAGGCCAATACTTTTTCATTCCATCTTATGCCTGCAAAACCAAAGAAAATATCACATATGCTCATTTACAATGAATTTAGGCGATAATATCTTTCAAAGCAATACATATATAAATAAGAATGGTACCACTACCAAGAATTATTAATTATTATTATATATTAATTAATACAAAGCTTGCAACTTTCTACTGCTGGTATAACCTCTCGCAAAGAAATATACATATTGCTTAAAAAGTTGTCTTGTATGTACTCGAAATAACGACATAAATAACTGATAGCATTAGTTTTGTTACTTTAATAATGAGTATTTTGTTATTTACGTTGTTTAGAAGGAATGGCTGCTCACATATGATCATTATGTAAGCAATATCGCACAGAGAACCTACTGTTTCAACGAAATATAGAAAAGTACGTACTTACTTTAAGCAGTAACGCATAATTCGCATCGTCAAATGGCAGCCTCCCAAATACCATTGCAAACAGTACGACGCCCATAGACCATATATCCGATTGCTGTGGTTGATATGGGATCCCCCTCAATATTTCTGGCGATGCGTAGGCATAGCTACCGCAATAAGTTTCACTTAACGGTATCTGTCCATTTTTTGGTTTTAGGTGACCACGGGCAAAACCAAAATCTGATAATTTGATGTTGTATTCGGAATCCATGAGCATATTCTCGCATTTTATATCCCTGGAACTTTTGTTTCTTAAATTTTGATTCGTGTTGAAAAACAAAAACATATTATATATTTCATATCACATACTAATAGATATTCCGCATGCCTGTAGGCTGAACGCTATAAGCAAACTTAAAATACCTATAAAATTTCATTCAAAACTAGCATGATGGGCATTGTTTTGATTTCTTTTCCCATGGCGTACCTTTTCTATAAGCTGAAAACTGTTTGCAACAGAAAAACGAATGCTTGTCCTCACTGAATATTTTACGTTATGATAGTTGTGTGCTTTTACATTTACTTATTTTCTTGCAGTTTCTGACAATAATTACATTTTTATTTTGACAATTAGTATTATAACACCAAAATATTACTATATTGTAGCGATAGGTGTGCTGGTTAAATTAGAATATGAGCGACCAAATTTTCTAACCAATGCACTAGTCAGCAATGACGTAAAGACCGACCAGAAATATTCTGCGAATATTGTTTTGCTTGTTTAAGCACTATTACGGCCCGACTGTAAACCCTCATAAAAGTAATGACGCCCAGATGTTTAGAATAGATATGAACGATATCTGTGAGGATATTATAACTCAGTATTAACATGAATACAGATTTACCTGCAACCTACTTTTAATTATGTTCTGAGACCAGTGAAATTGTCCAAAACGAAAAAAGCGTTCTCCCATGTTCGACTCCAACTCGATCAATAACGATGATTAATATTATTATTACCTCACGGTAAAATCAATGGGAGAACGAAAACGATGTCTGAGAACGTGCACATTCCGACAACATCTGGTAGCTCCGATCGTGGTCCACGCGTAGTTCCAACCTACTGACGTTAGTGCACGGCGATCTGTTTTATTTTATTTTATTTCTTATACTATACGATTGGTAATCAGGTTTTGAGCATTTTTTCTAAGACAAACAGTCCTCTTGATATTAGCAAAAATATATAAATGTTTAAAATCTGTTTTTTCCAAATAACTCGGAAATTATTAAACTTAACAAAAAAATTACAAGTGTGCTTTCTGATCAGAAATATGATTTTCTATATAATACCAAAATTTAAAAAAAATCGTACGGGCAGGGTCCAAAATAGGTTTTTTGAAAATATTTCGAAAATGTCAAAATTTTGAATAAATTTTCTTACACTTTTTGTGAGAAATTTTATTTCCTATCTGATGATATTTTCATTATTTGAATATATCAAATATATTCGGAGATATTTAGTAAAAACCGTTTTCTTTAAGTAACGCTTTTTTGCTAATATCTTCTAACAGTTTGCTGCACCGAAAATTTATAAGAACGAATAATACTCGCAGTTATACTACTAATCACATACTAAAACGAAAAAAATAAAATTTGCAAAAAGGGTATTTACCCCCAATTTCGCCCTCTTCCCGATACCCTACTTACCCCACAAACAATAGGTCGCTTTGGGTAGTTGAGATTTATATTTCAAGTTCATACATTAGTCTTTCGCAAGTTACCGTGTCCACAAACAGAACCAGACACACAGACAAGAAATTTGTTTTCGCTCAATTTTTTTTGCGTTTTCAACCATTTTAAAGCGAATGAGCAAATGAAAATTTTTGAAAATTTTTATCGCGATACATTACTTCCCATGTGGAAGTAAAATGTGGTGACCGTTGAATGGGGTGGATGTTTCCCACCCACAAGAAGGTGATATCAACGTAGAGGTTGTTGAAGAAGTTGAAATGGCGAAAGATGTTTTTGACAATAATATTGAAAATTTTGTACCCGAGGAGTCAAATGTCATTAAACGGAAGCATAATCTTTTGCCACCTAAAGCTAAACAAATAGTTTTGAATGTTTATGAATACATCAAAAATGCAAAAGGAGAAAGTGCGGCCATCGCAAAAACCAGTAGAATGACCAAAATTTTACAATCAACTGTGAGAAATATAGTTCTGAATGGAATTCAGGACAAAAAAGTGCGAAAAGACGTTGGTTCGTCGAAAGTTTTCAAAGACTCAATTTTAATACAACGTATGATTCATGAGGCATACAAAAATAATTTTATGTTGACAATTGAATAATTACACAAGAAAATTCAAACTGCGCTAAAAATTAACTGCTGTAAAGACAGTTTACGAATTTTTTTAAGAAAAATGGAATTTCATTATAAAAAAATAATATACTCCGAGTGCTTATAGAATCTCCAAGATTTCGGAATAGCGAGTACATTACTTAAACCAAATTAAAAATTTTCTGGATGAAGATATGTCGACAAAACTTGGTACGACACCCATGACACTGTGAAAAAAGGTTGGAGTGATAAGAGTTACAAATGCGTGGTGAGTGTACCGGCGTCACATGGTAAAAGAATAATAATTATTCTACATGCGGGATCTAAAACCGGATGGGTAGAAGATGCATTATTTCTATCTGCTAAAAATATGAAGGACGCAAAAGTACATTACCATGAAAGTATGACGGCTGAAGTTTTTGAAAATTGGTTTGAGAATAAACTGCTTTCAAAGCTTCCGCCTAATGCAATAATTGTATTAGACAATAAGACGCATTATTCTGCTCAAATTGAAAAAAATCCAAAAACGTCTTCAAATAAAGAATAAATCAAAAATTTTATTTTAAAACATGACTTTTTGTGGAATGTTATACAAAGAAACAACTCTTGGAGGTTATAAAGACAAAATGTTTTGATAAAACATTCCGAATTGATAGTTTGGCTAAAGAGCATGGATACACAGTTTTACGGCTACAGCCGTAACACTGTATATTTAATCCAATTGAAATGATTTGGTACAAACTTGAGAGTCATCTGAGGAGGTAAAATAATGCACCAAAATGTAGTGATAGCATCATACAAACTATCCAAGAAGTTGCGAAAATCACAGCACAACTTCTTGCTGTGTGCATCATGTGATAAAGAAAGAAAATTTTTAATTAATAGTTTTTAAGAAATATATGGTTTAAGCTTAAGTTATTCCTTAAATTTTAATGTTGCGGTTAAAAAATTTCAAATACGGTCTTGTATAGCGTACGATAACCGCCTGGCAGACAAATAGTTTTACAACGATCTGTAGTTGAGTATCGTAAAAATTAGGGAAAGTTAAATAGACCATTAAGTTGTATTCGCAGAATATTTCTGGTCCACAACAATTCCACTGCAGTAAAAATCGTCAAATGGATAGCTGTTTGGTAAAATACATTTCGTTCATTGCCGGATATAACAAGTGAATTCGAATCAAAATTAGTATATTGGTATTTAATACTTTCAAGCATTTATAATACGTCATGAGCCCAAAAATCCCGCTCACTCAGTGTATCGGTAGGGTTGTCACATGTGTCTGAAATATTGCACCATTTAGGTATTTAGAGCTATATTAGTCAAAGAGAAAGAAAAAAACATCAACGCCACCTGAGCGAAAACCCTATACACTAGGTAGTAGTAGTCTGGTACGGTCAATGCATTCGGTATTCCTGAAAGTCCCAACAAGGACGAAACTACCAAATGAATTTATCAATTATCAGGGTAGATGATATTTAATTAATGCCATGGCTTTTCAATGATATTTCTGTATTTCTCGTATCAAAATAACTTTACCTTTTATAATATAAGCTAAATCATCAGTTGAGGGTATGCTAAATCTGTTCTTATTCATTTGCACAAATGATAACAACCGTCAGATTTGAGAAAACTTCTTTATCAATCAACAAAAACAAAGTACTACAAACTATTTTTCTATTTTGCGTTTTTAATGAAGCCATTGCGAAACGTAATTTACGTTCCGTAACAGAGCCATTTCGAAACGGATTTTTTTATTTTCCAATGTTGGTTTCACTCAAGGTTAGTAGACTTTATAGGTTGTCTGGTAACTAAGGCCAAAATTTTTGAGAGTGGGGGTTGCGCGTCATCGAGGGTGCCAGATGCCAGACGTCAAAAACTGTCAGTGGTCTGATGCTTGGTGAGCMTCTGTTCTTTGTGCTATTTTGCTTGCTAGAGGTCAACAATAACGTTTGTGTCAGAATTTGTGTGTTGCAAATATCATTAGGTAAGTTTTTATCATATTTTTTTGTGATTGAGAAGTCAAGTTAAAACTATTATTATAGGTACCTAAATAATAACAGATATGCCTGGTGGAACTGTTTGTAGTGTGGCTGTCTGCAAGAATAATTCGAAAAAGGCTAAGAAAAAGGAGGAAATTTAATGTTGTTTACGTTTCCTAAGGAAGTTAAAATTCGAAAGGAATGGGTCGGAAAATGTTATCGTAAAGATAAATGGACTGCTGACAATAAGAAGATATAATATGTTCATTTTAAGCCATGTGATTTCGAGGATGAAATGCGAGCTAGGTTATTGAATTTACGACCAAGAAAGCTAAAAAGGGATGGTAAGAATGTACAAAGTTATGCTTTTATTTGCAGCAATTTCTTTCCACAGCTATTTCTTAAATGGTGCATTTGTCAGACTTTTTGTTTTTATTTATTTATTTATTACTGTCTTATAAGCAAATAAATCGTACAAATTATTGTTGTTTTTTTGATTTTTGATGGATATGCAACAGCAGTGAGGCAGAAGTTATAATGCGGATAATGAAATTTACACAACTGCCCAGGGTGTAGAAAAGCAGTAATAGCATACACAAGAAAATTCCTAATGACGAACTTGATTATATTTTATGTCTTAATCCAAATTATCTGATTATTTATTCTGGTAATGACTATGCAGTGTAATGTGTCTTTTGCCATTATCTTCTCTTAATTACATAGTTGTCAATAAATTACATGAATTAGAAATCACACAGTATATGATGTAATAATATAAAAATTTCAAAGTATAATGGCATAAAACAAAAAAATGGAAACCTTATAGGTAATAGATATAATGCTTACTAATACAGTTTGTTACTTTTGATCATTATTGAAGTTGAAAGAATACTACTATGCTGAAACTTAATCACATAATCATATCTTATTTGAATTTCTACTCCAGTACCTAATGTTACTTCAACATGATGTACTTTGAGCCTTTGATTATAATATTTCATAATGGAAACGGAATAATAAACCCAATGCCTTCAGCCAATTGAAATAACTTATAAATACTACACTTTTGTGGGCTTATATTCATATATATGCTTTTATTTTGTACCCTTCGTCCGATAATGAGGTAACGTTTAACCTCAAGACCGATCACCAATAAATAAAAGAAAGGAGCTGAAACATTTTATTCCACTTATTTTTATTATAGGTTAAAATGTATGTTTTCTTTAACCATGTTAAAAGCTACCCGTAAACGTACACGTAGTTTTTCTATCCCAGGTATAGATTGCAACATTTTAAATTTATGGAAGTGTTTGTATGAAAATTTGTAAAATACTGCAACATTATTATTATAATACTCGGTAGAATTGCAAGAATTTTAGTTACACTTATTATTTGGCATATTTAATAATGATTTATCCTATTCCAATGCATAAGAATTTAAACCGGCACCCCTGATGACGCGTTAGGTGCCGCATGCTGATTGGTTAGAAGTTACCAGACAACCTATCTATGTTTAGTAACCTTCGGTTTCACTAAAAAACTGAGGTAACATTGAACAAACTCCATCTCGTAACGTCGCAACTGTGTCATGGGTCTTGTGGGAGTGGGATGAAATTAAAACTTTCTATTGGTTTTAAGAAACTTCAACAATAATCATACTTATTGCTCTAATAAACGCCAAATAATTCAAAACAATACAGCCTGTCGTAATTCTTTTGCAGCTCTTAAATTCTAAACAATCGTACACTATAGTGTCGTGTTCTGAAGCTTTGATTATGCATTTTGGAACTATAGATGTTCAATAATAAAGTAAATCCCTGCATCAGTTATGTAAGCACACATTGTTGAACTGTATCTATAAGAAATAAACTGTAAGAGTACCTGTGCACTACTCCTCTATCATGGCAATATTCTACAGCTTCAACAAGCTGGCGAAACCACTTCCTTGCTCTAGTTTCATCTATGTAAGAATCTCGTCGAATGATGTCGAGTAAACTTCCATTCTCTGCATATTCCATTACTATATACACTCTAAAATTCGGAATCACAATCTAACAACAACAAAACACGAACATCTATTGATGGCACCTGTGAGTTGTCTCTATGGCTTGGAGAAACCTTATAAGATTTGGATGCTTAAGCCCTTTAACTACTTCTATCTCCCTGGGCAAGAACTTCTTCAAGTAGTCAGCGGGGGCAGTAAACTTGCTTACAATTTTCACAGCCACGTTACCATCATGCCTCTCACTGTGCGCCACCTTGTAGTCGATGAAAACAAATTCAATCTTAAAATCCCCAACTGCTGAGCCACTTCAGGCAAAAATGCACCGCTTACCCGCACCGTCGCATAGGACCCCGACCCGATGGTCTTGCCCAGGTAGTACCCATGGGTTTCCAGGACTGTTGGTTTCTTCTCCTTCGGGGTCTCTGTGCCGATGCCGTGCTGATGCGACGCCGTCTGCTGGTGCACGCTACTGACAGGCGAAGGCATATTTTATGGCGGTCGGTAATATCATTTTAAATTTTGCTTGCTTTCATTGTCCCAGTTCTGTTTTTGGCAGGATGATTTTGTGAAACAAATGGCAGGTAGCTACTTGATGGTCCATTAGAAGTCTGTGAAACGTGGTCCATTTTGACTTTTTTGAAAAGCCACACAAAACGTCATTTCAAAATAACGTGTTTTGTCATTCTAGCAATTTGACACCGTTGAAAAGTAAACGCATTGTAATTGAGACGACTGATATAAGGTATTATTTATGAGATGAATGTTGAGCCTCACGTCATACATTTAAAGCGTATGGTTCAAATAGATAAAAAGTAGCTGCCAGATTTACTCAGTGGAGTGTTGTTTAGCTGACTATAAATTATACATGTGTAGCACATGTGTGGGCAAGCTCTTGATATTATACCCCACAATTTCGATTTTTAAATGTGCCCAAAAACCGTCCGTTCATGCTCGCGTTCAAAAATATCTGTTTCTGCTAGATTTTAACCGTCCGTTTTTAAACGTGTTCGTTCAAATCTGCCTGTCTATGTGACGACGCAGTTAACGGCGAATTTTTCCAATGTCGGGTGTGTTTTGCTCTAACTAATCAAAAATCTACCGAGTATTCTAAAAGAACCAAAAAAAATAAAGCCTACGACGAAATGATAATAAAATTACTAGAAGTAGATAACTCCGCAACCAAAGAATTAGTCAAAAAGAAAATTGACGCCCTACGTGGTTGCTTCCGATATGAATTTAAGTCTTGGAATCTACATAAGAGATCAGGTTCGAGGACTGAGGAGGTGTACAAGCCCAATTTGTGGTGCTACGAAGATATAAAATTGTCTTTGTTTACATAACCACTCTTTAGTCCATCTTGAACGCTTTTTTATCATTTTACTTTTATAGCCACTACGGCCGCCACTGCTAAAAATGTTGTCGAAAGATGCATCACGAATCCGATGACGATAACGACGCCACGATTTCAATAAACTGAACGAAACAATGCTTAGCGTGTGGATATAGTCGTTCGTGTTTACCCGTACTGTTTTACCCGGATGGGTAAAACTGCTAAGAGAGAACGACATCTGTGAGAGCCTTAACGGTGCTACTTCTTCGATTACTCATACCCATTGGTACCATCAGTATCAGTTGCTTGAGGTACCGGACAACTGAGCACTGAACTAGTGCGCTCCTCCAGTGCAAGTGCCCACATATGGTCAAACACATTTGCTTTCTTTGGCATTGCCCTCTTCGCCAATGTTTTTATCATAATATTGCTTTCCCTATTAACAAAATTCCAACAACCTAGAGTACAAACAACAATTAACGCGCTGTCTTACCTGTACTCAGATAGGATCAATGGCACTGAACTGGCAGTGGTACGGCGGCAGGCGAAGCACCTTGTTACCATGCTCCATAAGGTACTCATCTACTGCATATTGCTTAGCCGGAGCATGTTCTTTAGCCAATGCCAGCAGCTCGGCCTTAAGTAAAGTGTTGGTCACGAGGATGTCATGCATCTGCAACCACTCGCGCAGCATTTATGTGCTTCACCCTTTTGAAATACTCAAGTTTCATCTATAAACACAAACTCATTTGATGGGCGAGTACGCCAACTTACACAAGTTATTTTATTATAAACTACACTAACTAAAGGTTCAACTAAATGTTCAAATGTTTGTAAGACCCCAAAACAAACCACGAGGCAATCACTACAAATAATGCAACGCCACTGATGAAATGTCAATGATGGCATTAGTTGACGAAATACATTCGCACAGCATCTATATCATGATCGCTTCTATTAGAGAGAGAGATAGAAACGGGCACGTATGTCTAATCCGCGGGGGACGTACGTCCAAAAGCCACTCCATATAAACAACTAAAGCGCGAACAGTGCAACAGTAAAATTAGTTGTCGCCAAATAGTGATGTAAGGTTCAACATTCATCTCATAGATAATATTATTACGGCCGTAGCCCTTCAAACATCGGTGCTCGGTTAGTTCACTGATCAGTGGGTTAGTTGTGGGACACTGAAAAAGGTGGGAAGGAAATAAGTAGGCATGACGTACGGAACAGCAGTCAGTATACTGGTTTTTGGAGGGATAAAAAGCGAAAAAGAAAAGAACGGTCAGAGCGTAAAGCAATAATTGTCGACATTGTGTAGCCAGATTGTAAAAGCTTTAAGTATGTTAGCACCTTCTTCTTTTAAAAATACACCTCTTCATCAATAACACCCTTTATTTTAAGTTTTCAAAGACTTTTACAACCACCAAACAACGTTTTACATATTCATCACTTTTTTCACACCTCTAACTGTTCTTGCCTGTGCCTACTAAATTTTTCCCTATCAATGGTGTTTACACTCGTCCATCCTGACAGTATGCGTCCTCGCACCACTAATTAATTTGATTACATCAATCGGTTTCAACTAAGCATTCATTATTAACAGCAAATAAAACATGTCACCTTTGTTACATCAACATAATGAACTCTTGCAAAAAATAATATGAACCCATATTGCCTCAGTGTCACTCAGCAACAGTGGTAATCTCTCAACCTTGTCGGAAATTGCCTTTTTCTCACCGGTCTTCCTGCATCGTGCTCTTCATCCTCTTCTGCCACTTGTCGTTTCTCTTTGCCCTCCTCTAACTTCCTTTCCTCTGGGTTGTATGTCATACCTGCTCCCATTACTTCTTTAAGGTCTTCCTGTATTTCTCCTTCTTCTGAATCATCATCTTCGCTTTTGTTTGGATTATAGTAGCCCTTCAGCTGAGATACATGAGCTGTAGTTGTGATTTTTCTTTGTCCTTCACCGCAATTAATCTTTTCTAGCAGATATGTATCTGACGGTTAAGACCTTTATTACCGTAAATGGACCTTTATATTTTTTTTGTAATTTTGTTGAATGTCCGGTCGCAACTGCTGCTGCTTTAACAACTACCACTTCACCCACATCATAATGAACTCCAACATATCTCTTTTTATCGTATTGTTTCTTATATCTATTCTGTTCTCTTTGAATCCCTGCTTTGGCTTCGTCTTGTATTTCTTCTGGCGGTCGCCACGTTGCTCCAGATGTTAATCCTTCCAACTTAGCATTTTCTTGACTTGCGTTATACCCATGCAGCATCTGAAATGGTGTTTTTCTTGTAGTCTTATTCTTAGATGTATTCATATCGAACAATAATCCTGGCCTTTTCCCTCCAGGTACTTTATTAGCTAGGCATTCCATACATCCCGCAATATGTCTACGTACATATCGTTTCATGCTTCTGAACCAGTCCGCTCTAATATACGCGAAATTGTTCTGTCAACCGAAAAATGACCGGCAAGATCATGATTCTTAACCACTATGCTTTTACGCATGCTCTTTGGTATCACAAACAATCTACGGTCTTCACCGTCTATGTTCTTATTCTTAAACAGTCTACCACCGTCGTATTCATATTCGAGTATTACCTGCTTTTCTTCTTTTGTTCGTGTACTTGGTTTTTGGAAAATTTTTATCAGTCGAGTTAATTCCAAGTCACTTCGCTGAATCTTCGCCATTTGTTCGTTTTCTGTAAAGGTCATCAATACTGTAAGTCGTTTATCATTCACATAATCTTCAGTATCTTCACTTAATTCCACGGGTGCTCTACTCAAAGCATCTATATGTGTCATCCGTTCTGCTTTTCGATGTGCAATGGAGTAATCATATTCCTGTAAGGTCGCAAACCATCTTGCTATCTGCGGATGTACACTTTTCTTACTGTTCATGTACATTATCGCCTTACAGTCCGTAACAATTTTAAATTTTATTCCAATTAGAAGTCCACGTAGTCTTTCCACGCACCAAACTATCGCTAGTAGTTCTAAGCGCGTTGAATGGTATTTACTTTCCGCCTCTGTTGTCTTCTTTGATACGCAATAAACTAACCTCAATCCATTGTCCTCATCTCTTTGTAAAAGCATTCCCGCCAACCCAATTGAACTTGCATCAGTATGTAGCTCGGTTAGAGCCTTCGCATCATACAATTTTAATACAGGAGTTTTTGTCAATATTTTCTTCAATCTATCAAATGCTCTAATTGCATCCTCATTTAGTTCAAACTCACAATCTCTTCGGGTTAGATCACTTAATGGTTTTGCTATTTGCGCATAGTTTTGTACAAATCTTCTGAAGAAGCCTGTTAATCCTAAAAATCGTTTTATTTCATGCACATTCTTCGGTAATGGGAACTCTCCTACGGCAATTATTTTCTTTTTCCCTGGCCTGAGTCCTTCTTCTGTCACTTCGTATCCTAAATATTCCACCTTATCCTTTCCAAATTCACATTTTCTTAGGTTCAATGTCAAATTCGCTTTTTTGAAACATTCCAAAATTAATCGTAATCTTTCCATAAGTTGACTCCAGTTCTTCGCCGGTATGATAACATCATCTAGGTAACAACAACAAATTTCATTTCTCAGTGGACCCAAAACCAAATTCATCATTCTGACGAACTCGTATGGTGCATTTTAAGTCCAAAAACCATCCTAGTAAATTCTTCGGTTGTGTCAGGAGTGATAAACGCTGTTTTTGGTTGTGCTTTTTTGGTCAACGGAACCTGCATATATCCATTTGCCAAATCTAATGTTGCAAATATTTTTCCGCCTACTAAATACTGGAACTGTTCGTCTATCCCAGGTACTGGATAATTCATCTTAACTGTCTGTTGATTCAGTTTGCGATAATCTACAACCAATCGTGGTTCTCCATTTTTCCGTTTTACTAACAACACTGGCGATGCATAAGGACTATTTGTTTCCTTAACTATTCCGCAACTTTTTAATTCATTAACCAATTTTGCTATTGTTTTTCTGTCCTCCTCTGTAGTTTTCTATGGTCGACATATAACTGGTATATCATTATCCACAATTTCCATCTTTACATTTGTCCATCCTAGTTCTTCTATTTTTAACGCAAAGCATTCCCTATATTCATTTAACATTGACACCAGCTCATTTCGTTCCATCTTTCCTACCTTCTCGTCAAAATTAACCATTTCCTCTTTTATTGTTTCCCGATTCTTCTCATAAAAACTTAGCTGCTTATCATCTTCAGGTTTTGGCAACTCTGTCTCTTTGCGAACAGTCATTAACTCATCACTGATATTGTATACCCTCATAACAACATTCTGTCTCCCATCCGTGAAATTTAAATTCTCTGCTGATTTTTCATAAATTGTAGAATCTTTTACTGCTCTATATCGCCCCGCTATTGTTAATTCTTCAACATCTATATTGCAAAAAGGATAGTCCTCTGCATAACCAAACATAAATTTGTTCTCTTTTCGTATATAAGCAATATGTTTCAATTCTGTGTATGTTCGCCCTATTAATAAATCTATCTCTTGTGCATCATCCGGTACAACAAGCACCTGAACATTATCTGCAACGACACCATTTATTGCAACGCTTGTGTTTACATATCCAATCGAAAACACTGCCGCTATGGTTTTTCCACCATATCCATAAAGAGGTTGTTGTTCTCGTTGTATTTTTAAATTTAACTCCGAAACAGCCTTTTCGCGTATCGTACATACTGCGCTTCCCGTGTCAACAAATCCTTTCAAAACATAACGCCCATTTATTACAACATCATGTACAAATTTGGTCCCAATATCATTGTCGATTTCCAAAGTCTTAACGTTTTGTCTGTTTGCGGAACCTCTATTTTTTTCCTGAATTTCCCTTTGAGGGCAATATGTGGCAATGTGCCCTGCTTTTTTTACATACTGCTTCTGCGTATTTACATACGATTGATTTATGGCCGACCTACCCGCATCTATAACACTTAACTTCTTTGATGTCGCTCGCCACCGATTTTCTTGCATATTCGTTGTGCTGGTATCTATCGTCCCTCCATCTTTTGTTGCATGTTCGTTCCTGTTCTTCCCTTAATTTTGTCGCGTTGGTAATTTGATGACGAAATGAAAATTCATTTCCTTTCTCCTTATTGTATCCTTTGTATCTTTCAACTGCATCCTTCTCCTTTACTCTGCTTACCGCCATTAAATCATGTAACAACATATCGTAATCGTTATGATAAACAGTGACTAAATTTGCAGCCAAATCGCGCATGTATAGTCCTGTCAAGATTTCTTCTTTCGCATCGGCAAACGACAAATTCAGCCTCTGACATAATGCCTCTTTTTCATAATAGTAGGATTAACAGAGATTCTTCCTTGCTTTGCTTCCGCTTTTTCATTTTTTCGCATCTATCTGAAAGTCTACCTACCGACCCGTAACTGTTCTTTAGTTCCCTTTTAAAATCTTCCCAACTGTTTATTTTTCCACGTTTTGTTGAATACCAGTAAACAGCAGCTCCTTTTAGATGTGCTCGCGCTGTTTCCAAAATATACGCCTCCGGCCATCTATCTATTCATTCTCGCACTTGTCTCGATATTTTCTATCCAAGATTCTGCCCGATCAGCGTCCTTGTCACCATCAAAGTATATAATTACACCCGATAAGTCTGGCATTATATGAAATGACTCGTTTTGCGGTGAATTTACATCTCCAGCAGACGAAGTAGTCATTAACCGTCCAAAAATGTCTGTTAACATTGCATCCCTTCGCTTATTTTCTTCCAACATTAATTGGAACATACGTTGCATGCAAAAATTATTGTCGCTAAAGTGTCTACCTTGCTCAGCATAACCATTCGGTTCACTTCCTTCCGTTCTTTCGTCACCTCCACGATTTTCTTCACCTCTTTCGGAAGGTTGTCGTCTCCCTGCCACGACACCAATTTCTTCAGCGCTGAAACCTCGGAAATCGTTCTCTACTTCATCACCTCCTACTGACATCTTTTCGCTTGGCATTCACAATATCCCACTTCTGAGAAAATGTTAGCACCTTCTTCTTTTAAAAATACACCTCTTCATCAATAACACCCTTTATTTTAAGTTTTCAAAGACTTTTACAACCACCAAACAACTTTTTACATATTCATCACTTTTTTTCACACCTCTAACTGTTCTTGCCTGTGCCTACTAAATTTTTCCCTATCAATGGTGTTTACAAGTATTATAAAGTAAGTGTTGTAGAAGGAATAAATAAATAAATTTGGGAATTTGGCAAATCTGTGACATTTGGTGTCAGAAGTGGGATTTTGCAAAAAAAAGACGCTCTTAGTATACTGAAGGCCAAGGTCGACGACATTGAGAAAAAGATGGTAGAGAAGGGGAGCGTTCCTAAATTTAAGTGCTGGGAATGTGGCAGACTGGGTCATCTCCGACGTGACTGCCGACGTTACAGGTAAACTAGATAGGACCGGTCTTGGGGGGCGAAAGCTGGCTCACTATTACTACTATGCCCCACATGAGATCATTACCGCAAAGCTTAATGGAAATGGTTCCCCCTACATCGAAGCAGTTATTCACCAACGGAAAATCAAGATGCTGGTCGACCCGGGAGCTTCGAGAACCATTGTTCGATCAGGTATTATAGCCGAATGGGAAGTCAGAKCACCGYAGAGAAGAATGGTGTTAACAACAGCTATCGGTGAGAAAACCCATATCAAGGGAGAATCCATTGCAGAAATCCGACTGGGAGACGTGTGCTTGCGCCATGAGGTACTAATTGCAGGCATTTGTGACAATGCGATTCTCGGCATGGACTTCCTTGAGACTCACAATATCAGGTTAGATCTTGGTAATGGAACGTTGTGTATTGGTGACCAAGAATTAGTTATGTCAGTTGGCACGAACAAGGAAACGATCTATAAAGTCTTCATTGCAGAAGATCGGCTGCTACCAGCGTATGCTGAAACCGTGGTTCCGGTGAATATAACAAGTGAGATTAGTGTTCAGGCTGTCGGGATAGTAGAGCCAGGCAACCAATTTTTAACCGAAAAGGGACTCTTAGTAGGGCAAACGCTGGTGAGGACTGGAGAGAATAGAATTCCAGTGCGAATAGCAAATCTGAAAGGCTTCGAGCAGAAGATTTCGAAAGGGACAGAGCTGGGAAGATTTGAGGTAGTAACAGTAATTCAACGGTGCAACGTTGAAGAAGTTCCTCCGAACAGGTGTACCGATAGGTTGTCTCCGTCTCCGGCTCTTTTAGATTTAGTAGACAGGTGCAAGCCCCGTTTGGACCAAAACCAAAACACGAAGAGGTAGATACCCTGATTAGACATGTACGAGAAAAACGTGATAGAACCATCACAGAGCCCGTGGGCGTCCCCGATTGTGCTAGTCAAGAAGAAAGATGGATCCACTCGATTCTGTGTCGACTACAGGAAGCTCAATGAAGTTATACAGAAAAACAGCTACCCCCTAACGAGAATAGATGATACTTTGGACAGTTTGAGCGGTGCCAAATGGTTCAGTACATTAGACCTGAAGAGTGGATACTGGCAGGTGATGCTGCACCCGGACGACAAGGAGAAAACTGCATTCACCACAGGTCACTGGTTATGGCACTTCAACGTCATGCCCTTTGGATTGTGCAACGCACCGGCAACCTTTGAAAGGCTCATGGATGCAGTACTGCAGGGCTTAAGCTGGAAGGTTTGTCTGGTGTACCTGGATGACGTTATTATTCTGGGAAAGTCATTCGACGATCATCTAAAGAAGGTGAGAGAGGTATTCCAGAAACTAGCTGCTGCAAAACTAAAGCTGAGCCCGAAGAAGTGTAATTTTTTCTGTAAGGAAGAAGTACCTAGGTCATATCATTAGCGAGGAAGGCGTGACAACTGACCCAGAGAAGACGGCGGCTGTACGCGATTGGCCCACACCGAGAGACCAACATCAGCTGAGGAGTTTCTTGGGGCTTTGCTCGTACTAAAGGCGCGATTTATTAGAGGATTTGCAGACATAGCCAGACCGCTACATAAGCTAACGGAAGGTGGCCAGGAATTTGAATGGGACGACGATTGTCAGCGCACGTTTGAAGTCTTGAAGAAGGCCTTGATTTCGACACCAATACTGACATACCCACGTTTTGATGAGCCATTCGTGGTGGACACTGGCGCAAGTAACGAAGGACTTGGAGGTGTGTTATCCCAGAACAAAGACGGTAAGGAGAAGGTCGTGGCATACTTCAGTAAAACACTGTCTAAACCGGAAAGGAACTACGGTGTCACTCGCCGGGAGCTCTTGGCTGTAGTAAAAAAGCTGGAACATTTCCAAATATTTGTATGGTCGAAAGTTTTTATTGCGTACTGACCATATGCTTCCTTAAAATGGTTACTGCAGCGGCTACAAGAGTGTACGAATTCACCATAGAGCATCGTGCTAGATAGCAGCATAGAAATGCCGACGCGCTATCGCGAAGACCCTGTGCGGATGATAACTGTAAACACTGTGCGCGGGCGGACACGAAGGAAGGTTTAGAAGTGGTGACATGCCATAGAATCACAGCACAACCCGAATGGGAGTGGCAAGCTGACCGGTTAGCTGAAGATCGGAGAAAAGATGATCATTTAGAACCCATCGTGCGTTGGAAAGAGTCTGGAGTAATTCGTCCACCAGGGGCTGATGTGAGTGCACTCAGCACGGAAACGAAGTGCTACCGGGCTCAATGGGATTCTTTGGAAATCCACGATGGTGTTCTTCAACGCATCTGGGAAAGTCATGATGGTACGAGGAGAAGATTGCAGACTGTGTTACCAAATAATCGCCGAGAAGAGATCCTGAGAGAAACGCTTAGTGGCGTAGGTGGGGGACATTTTGGGGTTGCCAAGACATTAGAGAAAMTGAAAGAACGTTTCTACTGGGTAGGCMGCAAGGGGGATGTGGAAAACAGTGCAGTGATGTATGTGCTGCAAGKAAGGGTCCAAAAATGAGAAGTCGATGAAAGATGCGGCAGTACAATATGGGTGCTCCGTTCAAGCGAATAGCGATGGATATGGCAGGACCGTTTCCCGTGACTGAAGCAGGCAACCGTTATATCCTGGTTGTCATGGACTATTTTAGTAAATGGCCCGAGGTGTACGCCATACCCAATCAGGAGGCGATGACCGTGGCGGATACATTGGTTAACAATTGGGTTAGTCGCTAAGGGGTACCACTGGAATTACATTCAGATCAGCGTCGAAACTTCGAGTCAGCTGTATTCCGCGGGATATGTGAGCTGCTGAGAATAAGAAAAACCAGAACGACTCCACTCCATCCGCAGTCGGATGGCATGGTTGAAAGATTTAACGCAACGCTGTGAAAAAAATCTGAGAATGTACGTAAACGAACACCAGACCGACTGGGATCGCCACATCCCTCTATTTCTGTTGGCATATCGTACTGGAAGAACTCCAGCCAGCATTCTGTTTGGTAGGGAGTTGAGGCTACCAGTGGACCTCACCTTTGGGCGTCTAGATGACCAACCCTTGGCTACTGACGAGTTCGTACGCCAGTTACACTAGCGTTTGCAAGCCATCCATGCCGCGGTAAGGTCGAAGATCAAGTTTGAAAGTGACCTGATGAAAGCATGCTACGATAAGAGTGCCAGGGGTGGCGGTTATCGGGAAGGAGATCGGGTATGGTTCTACAACCCTGTTAGGAGGAAATCCAAAACTGCAACAGTCCTGGGAAGGACCGTACAAAATTGTGACCAGAATAAACGACGTTGTTTATCGCATTCAGAAGAGTGAGCGAACCAAAAAGAAAATAGTTCACATCGACCGTTTAGCCCCGTACAGAAGTAACCTAACTGTTCGGTACGAACTAAGAGGAGGGCAGTGTTACGGCCGTAGCCCTTCTAACAGCGGTGCTCGGTTAGTTGTGGGACACTGAAAAAGGTGGGAAGGAAATAAGTAGGCGTGACGTACGGAACAGCCAGTCGGTATATTGGTTTTTGGAGGGATAAAAAGCGAAAAAGAAAAGAACGGTCAGAGCGTAGAGCAATAATTGTCGACATTGTGTAGCCAGATTGTAAAAGCTTTAAGTATTATAAAGTAAGTGCTGTAGAAGGAATAAATAAATAAATTTGGGAATTTGGCAAATCTGTGACAATACACATTCTTTTTGTGGACTGGTCCAGTCAGACATAGGATATAAGCACAGTGCAAATAAGTCATTATCGATAATTCAGTATTTTGAAGCGAAAATTTTAGATCAACGTGCATCCTTCTAAGGATCTAGGTCAGTAGGTAATGTTTCAAAGATATAATACACATCGCTTACTTCTTACACTGTTAGATAGCTTGAGTAAGCATTTAGCTGCATACATTGATCTGACAGCAGGCCTCCACAGCACTTTTTGCTGATGGACAAGAACAAACATACATAAAAATGCATGTCTATGCCGTGCTGTCTGCACTGAAACCAACTACAGATGGATCTGTTTCGCTGTCATTACAGCTCATCAGTGTAGTTTACGTCTAATGCAGACAGCATGGTATAGAACCAGTTTTGCCTATATTATATTCGATTACAGCAGGTCACTTCCTTTAAAAAGTAGTACCCAATAAGGCAGTTAGGTGGCTTTGTCATCGTGTCAGTTCATTGCTGACAGATGACATTGCCATCTATTTTTCTACTAACATCATACCAAGCCTTTGGTATATAGGAAAAACCAGTTCTATGCCATGCTATCTGCATTAGACCTAAACTACACTGATGAGCTGTAATAACAGCGAGACAAATCTATCTGTAGTTGGTTGCAGTGCAGACAGCATGGCATAGACATGCATTTTTATGTTAATTTATTATTTTTATTTAATTTTATTAATAGTATGTTCAGTCAGTTTACATCTCGTATAAACAAGTCTGGTAAGTATAGGCGCTGCTCACTGTCTGCAAGTGAAGGTATTGGATTGAACTCTTTCATAACTTACGAAGATGATGTTTTTATAAGATTGACAGCACTCAGGAACAAGGCCAGTTTTGTACCTTCCTGTGCTTCTAGTGTGGTTGCGCCTAGTCTTTAATTAAATTATTTAATATATCGTTGAGATTAAGGGTCATTCCTAATGTATGGGGTTTCATTCATAATGCCTATTCATATAAGTGGTAATAAAACTAATATCTTGAACTATAGAGGTATGAGCACCATTTCAGCTATTCTGAAAATATTTGAAACTGTAGTATATGAATTTTAAATTCATATGCAAAGCAGCATATTATTAGTGAACAATATGGTTTTATACAATCTGTTGCTAATAATTTTCGGTGGCAGAATAAATATCATCTTTTTATTTTGCTGGATTTTTTAAAAATTAATATATGATTTTTTCCTGCTGGTATATTTAACATTGGAGAAATATCAGCAAGAAAAAATCATATATTAAAGGCTAATAATGTTCCTCAGGTGACAGTCACCATCTCTAATGTTACACAACCACTGAATTGGAGGAAGAACTTGAATGAGCTCTCCATTTTAGATGCGTTCTAACATGCTAGACTTTGCTACAAATTCAGTATCACTATTCCTGTCTTGCATATAAACACTTATGGCCTTCATGTGCCATGCTCAATAAAAAGTAAAATAAACCGCACATCAATGTGCCTAAAATCATGTGCATTTGGAATTGGGCAGCGATAGTTTTAATCACAAATAGAGTTTAATAAATAGAATTTAGCTTATTTATTTATATTGTTTATTCAAATTTGGATTACTAAGTTAAAAGATATTTTGGGATAGCCTCAAAGAATAATATACGAGCCATAAACGGTACCAATTCACTGAGGCATATTGTACATTTATTTAAAAAACAAATCACTGAACGTGTTTTATATGAAATGACAAGTATTCAGTAAGTAGGCAAATATGCAACACAAATGTTGCACTAATAAAAAAGGTTTATATACAAAAATATTGCAAACAGTAAAGTAAAACAACTCGTTAAGCCTTATTGCCTAAAATGCATGTCTATGCTTCTTGTCCACTTGCAAAAAATGCCGTGGGGGCCTGCTGTCAAATTGAAGCATGCAGGTGCATGCCAGTTTGTCAGGCTACAGATCACTTCCTTTGGAAGCAGATCCCATTATGGCAGTTAGGTGGCTTTGTCATCATGTCAGTGTAATGCTGACCGATGGCATTGCTATCTAATTTCTTACTTATATGTTTCTTACAATCACGGTGAAGCCTAATACATCTGCAACATAGTTTATAATTTGAATTTAATAAAAAAGCATTACCAATATCAATGACTGCATGCCATATGCACTAATGCCAATAAAAAAAAATAAAAATTACTTTATTCACTCTAGTTGCTCACAAGCAAAATAACATGTGTAATCGAAATCTCTATTACATTATGCAAGTTTGTATATCTGCTTATGCATGGTAAAGCAGAACATATTTTGTTAACTTATGTCTAATTGTGTGGGATGATTGAGACTAACAATGATCTGTAAAAGCACTGAACAATTTTGTACATCTGATGGGGAAGAAACTCAACCACCCATTTACTTATTAATAATTCTGGATTTTATAGCTGTAACAACATATTATTGGTAGCACCATTCAATCAAATGAATAACAATGTCAAAAACCGTGACTTAAGTTTGGATATAATGTCGTACAAAACAAAGATACTTAAATAAACAAAAAACTAAAATTTACTGCAGAAGAACACTAATATTAGGTAGCAATATAAACATTTGAACAACTAAAATCACAACTGTGGACTATTTTATATCCCATATTGCTTAATTGCTCAATGAATTAAACTCACCTAAATATCCGTTTAAGCCTATGCATTCAAACGAGAGAGCAATATACAATTTTACAACTGCACTGTTCTACCGCACTGTGGCTCGGAAATTTATTCCAGCAGCCGTTGACCGTGCTCTATCCAGGCTTACCTCCACGTCAGAGTACACAACAGTTTCATTTAGGGCTTTTATTATATATGAACCAGTTATTGCAGCTTTTTTTGGGTACCTCTTATTTTGCACAGATGATATAAAATTGTTTAGGATTGTCAACTGTCTTGAAGATATTTTGTTGCTGCAGACTTAAAGACATAGTTAACAACATTGATGGTAATATGGACTGCATTGTCCATTTTCATTTTTTCTCAAAATCACAAGCAAATTGTTGTCCTTTCTTTTTCATCCAACTTCATCTTAAATTTAATGTCACTAAATACTTTTGGCAAATAATAAGACCTCTTCGTAACATTGCAAAAATTTGTTTGTTCTGCAGATTGCGTAATAATTTAATAATCGTTACATGTGAAGTTCTTTGGAACAGCCAAATAGGCATTTATTTCCTTTTTTTGTTAAGCAATTTAGGACTAGAACTATTTTTATTTAAGAACTGGCAAAAGTCAGTATTAGATAAAAAGTTAAGAGTATAATAATTGTGTTGACACAAATAGGATTAAACTGTAAGAAAAATAAAGCAGTGAAATTTAATATTATATTAAGCACATTTTCCAAAATGAGCAGTACAGTAGTACACGGTCATTATAAGATTATCCAATTTGACTATAATAAAAACATGCCGAATTTAATAAAATATGTTCGATTAATAATATGTTTTATGTTCATACATAGGTAGACGACTACAAACACATACCGATCATTTCTGGAAAGAACAGTTGCCCTTAAAAATCAACTGCTGAAACGAAACAACTAAAAATATACAATGGTACACTCGAAAAAAAAGAATAACATTTACATCAGCAGCTATAAATATACACTTTGAAAATAAAATCACAATAAGTATTTGGTTTATTACATAAATTAGAGCCTGTACCATTACACTTAAGAAAAAACATAACACCTGTAGCGTATAACTAGTGTGCAATAGCAAAAACGATAATTTATGTAATAAAAGTATGTATCTAAACCGTATGAGAGGTTACACCAGTAACAAGACTTTTTTTCCCATGGAATTCCAGATGTTTAGCAGCATCCGCTGCCTTGGGAACCACTTTGGCTACCAGCACCAGGCAATGATGGATTTGTTGGTGAATGCTGTGGACCAATCTTGATTCCATTTGCCTGGAATATTTTATCATAATGAAGCAAAAATACATCATACTTAACATAATATTCTTGCATGAACCTTAAACAGTAAGTATTTTTACAAATTAAAAATAACCACTAAGGCCCAGAATCTCGGACCTACAGGAAATGGGAATTGCAACCACATGTAATAGTTTGCCTGAAATAAATAGCAAAAGGTGAAAAAAAGTTTGTTCAGATTGAGTTCTAAAACTGAACAGTCAAATACTTTTTAATATTTTTTTGTTTGTGTTGGTAGCTTCAAACAAAAGATAATAATTTTATTATTAATCATGCTGTCTACACCTCAACCAACTGCAGTCAGAACTGATTTGCTTTTTTCTTTTAAAGATCATTTATTTTTACGGTTATTAAAATAGGATCATTACTTTAAGTGTTACATTTCCAATTTCTTTAATTCATTGCTGTTAAATTATATTTTGTATTGTAGTAACCCGCAGGTACTCTAATTTATTCAACATTTATTCAGGGTGTCTCTAAATTCGATGTCATAATTTCTAGTGTGTATCACTGACGTGAAATCATGATGAAAAGTCTATATAAACATGTGTCCGAAAATGCTTCATTTTTGATATACAGAATGTTGAAATTAAAAACAAGATTTCGATTTCTTTTATTTTTTACAGAACGGTTTTTTGAATCTACGAATTTTGGGAGAATGTTATAATAGATCACGGCTAATAATCTGGCATAAAAATTTGTTCATATCTGTAACAGAGGCGGCGTAGGGGGAGGGGCAGAAGGGTTTTCTCTTTGAAAAAAAGTTGTGTGTGAGATGTCAAAAAGCTCGTCACTATTTTCAGAAAGTGCAACAAATAAGGTACAAAAAAGGACCTCTTATTGCATTTCGCTATAACAAACCGCTTTCGAAAAAATCCACAAAACCTGAATTCCTACAGGTTGGCGTAAATACACCAAAAATTAACTTTTTATATTTTCCAAAGAAATTAACGTTTATATGGCAACAATTTTTTTGAATTAATTGAACTATATCATGATAAATGGTCACACACAATGATTACCACTATATCTAAACAGTGGCGGTAATTTAGAGGGGGCAAGAAGTCTTTTTTATAAAAAGATTGTTTCCACATTTTTAAAACAATTTCAATAATTATAAAGACCAGTAAAATATAAAAAAGAAAAATTTAATTAATTAATTAATTAAATTAAACTAATTATTTTTTAAAGCTAGATATGCAACTTGCATTTGGCGTTATTAAAAATCTTTAAAAAAATGCAATTTCTTAATTTTACAACAATGGCTTGTCTTAGCAGTTTGAAACAATTTAAAAATGTGGAAACAATCTTTTTATAAAAAAGAGTTCTTGCTCCCCCTCCCCAAATTGCCGTCACTGTTTAGATATGGAAGTAATCCTTATGTCTGATCATTTGCAATGATAGAGTTCAATTAATTTCAAAAGGTTGTTGCCATATAAACGTTAATTTCTTTGGAAAATAAAAAAAATTAATTTTTGGTCTATTTGCGCCAACCTGTAGGAATTCATATTTTCTCGATTTTCTCGAAAACGGTTCGTTCTAGCGAAATACAATAAGAGATCCTTTTGTGTACCTTATTTGTTGCTCTTTCTGAAAATAGTAACGAGCTTTTTGACATTTCACACACAACTTTTTTTCAAATAGAAAATCCCTTTGCCCCTCCCCCCCCCTCCCCCTACAGAGGCGGCTCTGTTAAAGATATGAATAAATCTTTTATGCCGGATTATTAGCCGTGATCTATTATAACATTCTGCCAAAATTCGTAGTTTCAAAAAACCGTTCTCTAAGAAATAAAAAAATTCGAAAATTTTTGTTTAACTTCAACACTCTGTATATCAAAAATGAAGCATTTTCGGACACATGTTTATATAGACTTTTCATCATAAATTCATGTCGGGAACACGCAATAGAAATTATGACATCGAATTTAGAGACACCCTGTATTTTGCAAGGATAATGTTGTTTGTATTTTATGCTATGCTGTAACCATCTAATGTTTATGATGTTGACATTTGCCTTTTAACCTTTGATACACCTATATGCTATATTTGCCTTTGATATTAATATTTGTCTTTTACATTTGTTGTTGATTTATGTCATATCTGATGTGTTCTTGTTTGCTTACATATTTGTACTTATGACCTGATTCATGATTTCATAATGTTCTTGCTTGTTAATATTTGTGCTCATGATTCTTGCTTTTGTCTCACCTTGCATATTTCTTTACTCTGTTGTTGTGTTTTATAAATGCAAACTGTTGCACATCGAATACATAGATTTATTATGCTTAGCACCATAGTAGCATGTATGTAGCTTGCCATAAAAATGTGTTCATACTAATCTCCAATATTTATACAATAAAATATGTAACGGATTGGTATAATACTCTTCCAAGTTGAATATTCACTTGACGTTATGCAGGGCATACTTTTAAGTGAGGTATGGACCTTACACTCAATACAAAAAAATCCTTTTATTAACATTCACGTGGTACTTGGCGAAACATTTTATACTGTTTTACCTGTTGGTGTATTTGTAAAACTGTTTTATATTCTTTATGTCTTTATACTCTAAAGAAGAACTGAAAGATTCCAAACATATCTGTAAGTAATTATAAAATACAGTGAAACAACTACGTGCTTTTATTTTATCTATAAATCCTTTTATGTGCATTGTGTGTTTCTTTCTAACCTAGTTTTCACAACAGTATAACCCCAAATGCAAAGCAGATAAATTCAACAAAATAAGGTGTGGATAAAATTTAAGTAGACGATCATGCTAATTTTAAGTATACATAATTACTACCTGTTTTACTTTTTACTTATCTACCAAGGAGACCTTTCAGGTAGAACTTGCATTATTCAAGTGTTATTAACAAATCTTAAAWGCATGGGCGTWGCTAACATAATATTTAGGGCGGGCTTGAGTCGTTCGAGTAGAAATAATAATAATTATCAACGATGGGTAATAAAACATTAAAAATTAAAGTTGACCTTTTCAGTGGAGGCAGTTTTGGCGACGGCAGTTTTACCGTATTTCATTGATTGATTGATTCGTAATATTGTGGTCTGGACTCGTTCGGATAATTGAAAGTGTGCACTCTAATATATATATATATATGTAATGTACATTACATATATACAGAGTCCGCCACTCCCCAGGCTCGTATTTTTTTTTTTTTTATGTTCAACCTTAAGTTATATGTCAAATTGTAAATCTTTTTGAACTCTTTAAAAATAGCATAGTGAGTGTCCAAAATTTTTTTTTGCAGATTGTGATATTTCACAAATAAAGTTAATTTTTGTAAATAATTTTTAAGCTTACCCTGTATAATAAATATTGCTTCATAGTTGGATACCGACTTTTGTCTTCTTCAATTTGTGTCATTACCATGTAAGCGTAATTTTTATTCCTTCTTAGTGAAAAACAAGAAAAACTAGTCACCGCCATGTTCACAATTTTTTAAGTGTTAGTTTAGTAGATTATTATGCTACAAATTATGCCTACATACCCATCGCTGCACACAAAACCCCAAAATATTGAGTAACTTTTAAATAAATCAAGTACAAAGTTTGTTCTAAAAAGAGAGAGGCTAGAAAACGGAACCCTGCAATGAGGCTAGTTTGGTTTTCTACATCGCACACACACGCATCTGAACTACCCTATTTACAGAACATGGCAGCGACTAGTTTTTCTTGTTTTTCACTAAGGAGTAAAAATTAACCATACATGGTAATGTCACAAATTGAAGAAGACAAAAGTCGTCATTCAACTATGAAGCAATATTTATTATACAGGGTAAGGTAAAAAAATATTTACAAAAATTAACTTTAGATACAAAATATGATAATCTGCAAAATTTTTTTTGGACACCCACTAAGCTATCTTTAAAGAGTTTAAACAACCTACAATTTGGCATATAGCTTAAAAAAATAAAGAAAATACGAGCCTGGGGAGTTTTAGGTAGCGGACCCTGTATGTAGATTAGTGTATGTATATATGTATGCACTCACTGAGCAGCAAACTTTCGGTTAACGAAATCGCTTATTGCTGTAAAATGGGTCCCGATAATGGAACACCTCAGTCTCTTTGCCGTATGAATCATAAAAACACACTTTTATCAACTTTGTCATGTTTGGGCAGTTTCGTAGTTTTGCGCAAGGACGATGATGATGTGAGTAGACTGGTACCACTTTTCAATGTTTCTCCGGTTCTTTCTCCAGTCTGCAACAGTACACCCACTCCAAAKTCCCTTGCCACATTTTTCAGAAGATTACCACTATCTAGACGTCTAACTGCCAGCATTTTATCTTCCAAACAGACCTCCTTTCGTTTGCAATTAGTTTTTTTTTCCTCAATTATTTTTACTGTCTGCTGTGACGCCGACAGGTGAAAACCACGTAAAAACTAATGTGTGTCTATGTGTGCACTTTGCAGACAGTTCAACCTGCGCTGCAACACTTGAAATTACCAGCTTATTCTAGTTCATTCCAGTTAAATGAGCGCTCAGTCAAGACAGTTTCAGATAAAACGGAATATTTGAAAAGGTTGGTTATTCCGGACAACGCGGCGTTCCTATTAAGCTAGATCTGGATAATCAAGCTTGTACTGTACATATAACAAATTATCATATTTGTACCTTAAGATATATTTTTAGGGGGTCTTAGCCCCCCCCAAGACCCCTCCTAGCTACGCCCATGCTTAAAAGCATTCACAGAGAAATTCTGTAGACAATAATTTTAAATTTGCGACAAGCATGAACCGGCGCTGCGCTTATATACCCTGTTGCCGCCTATTACTAGATGCTTCACGAAAACTCTAGAACACACGGTGATGCTAATTTGCGCGCAATGAAATATACGCTTTATGCTCCAACAACTTAAATGTTAAATTTATTAACACCACGATAGTATTTTGTTTTCTTTATATAAGAATGAATGTTAGAACTTTATTAATGTTATATATACCTCAACAAACATCATAAAAATGTTGTGAGATCAACCKTACACCATAACAACTTTTAATGATCACTGTATTGTGAGACCTCAATAGTTGGCTGCCACAATGAGTTAACAAACACGACTCCTTCTGCTTTTAAACTTGAATATGAAAATTATATCAAATGCAAGAGAAAAAGGCATAGGTTTGTCGTAAAATAACTTTTAATATTATTGTTCATTAGCACTACTGGTATTCAATCTGTTAAATCACAACAGAAATAAACTAAAATTTTGTACTTATCTTAACTTCAAATTTCCCTATTTACATTAATAACAAGTTCATTATTCATCATAAAATAGCTTAGATGCTAGATGATTATGTAAATTTTGAAAAGACCTGTTACATTATTTAGTTTTTGTAGCAAACATTACATGCAGCAAGCCTCTGGGACATTAATTTCACTATAAATTCAAATGATCGTATTAAAAACATATCACTCACAGCATCTTAGAACATGTTTCTGAAATTTAAGTTTGGGTTGTCTTGTAAGAAACTTGATATTTTAATATAGAAATTTTCTATAAAAAAAAAACTCAGGAAAGACATACAATTACACTAGTTTAATTTCTTTACAGGCAATTAAAAGAAATGTTCGTCCATAGCATTCTTAAGATAACTATTATACCAGCTGGAATATTCCAACAATTATATGAATAAATTACCTTATTGAGTAAGGTGGTATTTTAGAAAAGATCAAAATAAGCCTGTTAAGAGCAACATGGTAGACTCCAGGTTCAATTATTTTTAAATAAACATTTTCAGATTGATTAAATATAATGTCCAGTTAGGTCATTAGACTTCGACCCTCAAAATGTTTTCCCTCGAAACATCTTATGTCAACTATATATTCGAAGCACAGGTAAGGTAAGAAATGTAGTCACAATTTATTGTCATTGTCAAATATGGTAAAATTATTATAGACGACACTGCATGAAAATAGAAAAAGATAGGGAAAAAAAATAATATAGGACCCAAAAAACTAGCAACAGCTTTACGATGATTGATAGATTTAACGATGACCAGAAGTGAACAGGATATGAGAAAACCAACAAAGGATATGTGGAAATTAGCTACGTGGAGCATAAGAGGGCTGGCGGGAAAGGAACTGTAGAGGTGGGTGGTGAATTCGACAAGACTAAAGTTGAGATACTAACACAAAAAAGAAGGGATAAGATATGCAGATAGTAGAAGAGGGACATCTGCTAATATGGAGTGGAATTAAACAGGAGCAGATAGGAGTAGCGAGAGTGCCATGCCTAATACACAAGGATTTGTCACAGAACATACAAAAGTGGGAAGAAATATTGGAAAGACTACTAAAAATACAACTAAAGCGGAAAAATAAGGAAAAAATTAGCATACTGGTAACACACGGACCTAATGAAGGTGCAAGCAAACAGATAAAGGATACATTCTGGGAAGAACTGACAGTGGTGACTGAAAACATTAGGGAAAACATATGTAACAGGAGATTTCAATGGAAGAATGGGGAGAAGAGATCAAATGTACACTGATGTAATAGGAAAACACGGAGAAAAGATTAGAAATAATAATGGCCGGAGATTATTAGAATATAAATATACAGGGTTTCTATAAATATTATATAAAATATTGACAAACGTCATATCGACTTGGAGAATGGGGTTCATCGGATATAATCACTTACCACTATTTACAATAGCTGGAACGTTTTAATTCTAATTTAATGCTATCTAGATATAATCTAAATACCTTTTGAAAGGCGAAAGCATCAACTAAAAGTCTGCACTTTCATGATAATGTTGTACACATTAACTATTTCTTGTGATATTTCTAACAATTAACTGACATGGGATAACATCCTGTGAATGAAATACTAAATTTGAAACTAATTAAAAAAATTATGTGCTGGTCATTACTTAACACTGTATGTAATAGCAAATTTACTAATCAAGTACATAGTGCATAATGAGCAATTTACTAATAAAGGAGTAGAAAAATGCTATTAAACACAAAAAAAAACAGACAAGGTGATGGAATGAAATAAAAGGACAGGTGAAAATTAAAAAGGATAAATGGAAGACCTACCTAAAAAAGAAGGATTATAGAACTTACTCAGAGTATAAAGACCAAAGAACGAAAACAAAACTATTATTAAAAGAATCCACAAAAAGTGAATGGAGGAGTTTGGTAACTACATGTAACATAACAGCAACAAAACCAATAATTGTTTTATAAAGTCCTAAGATAACACACGAAAAATTGAAAATTAAGAGTGGCAAGATGGTAGAACATGACCAGATAAGTGCCAAAATGGTAAAAAAGAGACCTGAAGGAATGAAGATGATGTTGAAGCTGATCAACTAAGTATGGGAACAGGGAAAAATACCTAAAGACCAAGAAATAGGTGTAATTATCAAAACTATCAATGAATTACCCTGTTGTGTACCATACAAAAATATATGAAAGAATACTGGAGAAAAAACTTAGTAAAAAAATTCAAGGAGCTTCAAGCTCCTTGAATCACAAAGTGTATTTCAACGTGGACACAGTGTTCAGAATCATATATTTGTATTTATGCTAAAACAAATAATTGAAAAACAAGGACACATGTTTACTTCTGCTTCATTAATTTAGAAATGGCTTTCGATCACGTAAAAAAGCAAGAATTTTGGGAATGTTTGGATAAAAAAGGAGTAGATGCTAAAATAAAATAAGGTATAAAAAGCATGTATGTAACTTCCAAAAACTATGTATGAACCAGAAATGAACAGTCCCAGGAGTTTACCACACATGGAGGATTAAAACAAGGGGGTGTGCTGAGTCCAACTCTTTTTAACATTGTATTACATGAGATACTATAAAAATACAGAAATAGAGCAAAAAACTTACATGTAGGATACAGAAACATGCAAGAAGTGCCAATAACAGTATGCGTTTGCGGATGACCTTGTAATTTTGCAAGTCTGAGGAAGACACGTAGACAGACATGGCATGGTGGACAGAAGTGATAGGCAAATACAATATGAAGATGAACATAAAAAAAACCAAGGTGATCCACATAGGTAAAGAGCTAAAAATATGCAGCATACTTACAAATAGGCAAATAACAGAGACAGCAGAAAAATTTAAATACCTAGGAGTCCTAAGTGGAAGCTATAACACTGAAACTACTACAAGAATAAAAGCAACAATAAAAATACATCACACAATGAACAATAAGCTTATAAACAAAGATATCTGTGAATAAGTCCAATACTACTGTAATGAACTGAAACTGAAACTTTGGGTACTGAACATCACACTCAAAAGTGCAATACAGGCAATGGAAATGATGTATTTAGGAAGTCATGGGAATAACATGAATAGACAGAATATGTAACCAAGACATTCAAGAAAATTTGGGGATGCCCTCGATACTGACTGCAACTGAACAAAATCAGCTGAAATAGTTTGGACACTTGTGCATGTTGGAAGCACTAGTGAAAAGTATTTGGGAAGCAAGGGTGATACATCGGTGAAGAAGAAGAAGAAGATTAAGCAAAATATAAGATGAAGCGATGCAAAGAGTGTTGGAAGGAAGGGGCATAATATGCAGGGAAGCACAACAAATGGCCAAGGACAGGAAAAATAGATACAGTTTATTAAGGAACTAAAGAGGGACAAACTATACCCTTACACCATGAATGGTTGAACAAATGATATAAACAAATGCTCAACCAATTTTACTTACCTCATTATTGATATCAAAAACACCCTCTTGAATTTTCTCATATATTTCCTTGGCTGTGTTAATAAACGCTTCCTCTACATTAGCTGCAGTTTTTGCTGAAGTTTCCATGAACACAAGACCATGTTCACGAGCAAAAGCCTCACCCTCTTCTTTTTTTACCTCACGTCTCGTTTCTAGATCACTAAAGGACACAATCACATAAAAAGTTCATAACTGTCAATAACCTACTCTCATACGCATACAGCACTGATCCCAACTAGAAATTGCATTGCTAATAACACAATTATGATTTGAAGCAAAGTAAATATGCACAGTAGCCAAATGGATCGGCATAATTAATTTGATAATGTAACTTATATTCATTACTGTATGAAAATGTATTCACCGATCTTCAATGCAGTGTATAAATATGATCAATTTAGAATAATGTAGGTGCATCATACCATGTGTTAGATGAAAATCAAATGCATGTTCTTATCATATTTCAAGTGCACATCTTAAAACAATAAATTTCACTACTTGCCTGTACCATTAACATTTTAATAACTACGATAAAATTTAAGCCTTTATCATATATCAGTTAAAATAAAAAATATCATAAGATGATCAAATTCACCACAAATGTGAGGCTCTTATTAACAATCCAGATCTAAATAAAGTTCAGTGGCACATAATTACAAGAGTAGTAATAATACAATTTTGAATAATGCTTACCTCTTGTTACCAATTAGCATTATAACCATATTCGAGTTAGAGTGCTMTCTGGCATCCTCCAACCAAGTAGTTAGGTGATTGAAAGTCTCTCGTCTCGTAATGTCATAAACTAGCAAGGCCCCTGCTGCACCGCGGTAATAGGACCTGGTAATTGAACGGAATGCCTCCTGACCAGCAGTGTCCCATATCTGAAGCTTGATTTGCTTGCCGTCAATCGTTATCATACGAGCACCAAATTCCACCCCAATGGTCAAGTCGTGGACCGGTTGAAATCTTTTGTCCGTAAACTGTAGTAGCAGGCATGACTTTCCAACACCTATAAAAGAGATAACAAGGCTATCAAAAAATCAATTTCTGGGCAAATGATAAAAAACATATTGCAACACATTATTAGATAACCCTTTCATTTCTTCGTTTTGTATTGGCACAGAAAACCACAGAATGGTGCATACTGCTTTGTCTGTAATCAGTAATAGTAAACAAGACCACTAATGAGTCGTCATCTCTATTGTCTAATCACCCGTACTAGGAATTTCATAGCAATATTTCCACGCCAAATTATCTAATAATTCCCGATTTCTACACATTGAACTAACTTACCTGTATCTCCTATGATAATATATTTAAATAAATACGCGTAAGACATTTTCTTGCTAAACAACTAGCGTTCGATTTTGATATAGTTTTATTATTGGTTTCAATGTTCACCTGTCAACTACACTGTCAACATCTATACACATATAGAGATAACCAGATAAGTGACAGTTGTAATGACAGATGGAGTAGGGATAGTGCTGCTTACTGTTACTGCGTCATTTGGAGCAGGAACTGGTATTATCACTCGGAAAATTTTATTGTCAGATTAGATTTCACGCGATTATTATTATAATATATAGCTGGATACTGTCAGTAATATAATATAATATTTTGTTGTAAATATTAGCCTATTTATTTTTTGAAGTATTCAAGCAAAAGTAAATTGTAACTATTTTCCCGGTCTTGTTTACCCCTATTGTCACTGTGACCAGGACAAACTCGTGAAGTTGGCCGCCAATGCGGTCGTCCTCAATACAAATGGCTGACAAAACAATATTTATCACACAACCCCTACCGAAATCTATAAAGATACAGAAATGGAAAGTCTCAGAAGGAAGTACAGTGTCGATCGGTAGAGTTATACTATTGTACGATTTTGAGGGGGCTGCAAATAAAGAACGCAAATTAAAATCCACATATGCAGGAACGGTGCACAAGATAKTCGCGCAGGAAGGCGCTGTTGTGCGACCCGGGTAAGCCGACTAGTTTAAAAAGAAGCGGGAAAAGCAATTTCGTAGAGAAATGTTGCAGACAGAAATTGTTTGAACTGAAGTCATGTATACATCCAACTGTGATGAAGGATATGTGTGCGGAATGTGGTGCAGATCTCCGAAAAGACGATTTGTCAATGACTGCTTCTGTACCGATGGTTCATTCGATACCGGAACTGAAAGTTAGCGAAGAAGTATGTAGTAATGAAATGGTGTGAAACATCATTAAACTTTGTTTGTTTCAGCTTGCACAAAAGTTAGGTAAAGCAGACAACGAACGTTTGCTTAAAGATAGAAAATTAGTCCTGCTTGTTGACTTAGATCAGACATTGATTCACACAACAAACGATAACATTCCACCAAATATAAAAGACGTGTACCACTTTCAGCTCTACGGCCCTCATTCTCCATGGTACCACACCAGGTTACGACCGGGTACCCACAACTTCCTGAAAAATGTAGATCCTTATTTCGAACTTCATATATGCACGTTTGGGGCGAGAAACTACGCTCACATGATAACTATGTTTTTGGATGCAGATCAAAAATATTTTTCAAACAGGATACTATCAAGAGATGAGTGTTTTGATCCTACCAGCAAAAAAGCTAATTTAAAGTAAGTTTGTATAATAAATTAATGAGAATTTGTATAATTTTTGCTTTTTAGGGCACTCTTTCCTTGTGGTGACAATATGGTTTGTATAATTGATGACAGGGAAGATGTATGGTCACATGCAAGTAATCTAATTCATGTTAAGCCTTACCATTTTTTTCAACATACAGGTGACATAAATGCACCACCGGGATTAGATAAACATGAAAATGATGAAAAAGAAGGTGTTGATCTTACAAAACTAGCAAATACTGTCAAAAAACAAGAAACTCACGTAATTGAGAAAGATGCAAAGAATAATAAAGAAACAAAAGAAGACAATGACGTTGTCGAGAAACTTGAAGAGAATGAGGTTAAGATTGATAATGAAATAAAAGAAAGTTGCAATGGAACAAAAACAGATGAAAAAAAAGAAACGATTATTTCCGTCGAACCTGTTAATAATGGCGATAATAAGCTGAAAGACAGTGAAGCAAAAGAAAATGATAAGGAAGCTAATCACGATACAGAAACAAAAGAAAATTCATGTCAGAAAGAAGCATCACAAAATCCAGAAGAGGAGCTCATAGAAGTTGATGACCCAGATGATTATCTACTGCATCTGGAAGACATACTTAAACGAATACATAAGGCATTTTTTGATCTCTATGACAAAATGGAGTCTGGAGAAGTACCTGATTTAAAAACCGTCATTCCTAAAGTGCGCAGCTGTGTTTTGAAAGGAACTAAGTTGGTTTTTAGCGGCTTAGTGCCCACCCACATAAAACTAAACCAGTCTAAGGCATACCAGGTTGCACGAAGCCTAGGTGCTGAGGTAACACAAGATTTGGAGGACGACACTACACATTTGGTTGCCGTCCGTCCCGGAACCGCAAAAGTTAACGCGGGACGGAGAAAAAAGAATTTGAAAATTGTAACGCCTGATTGGTTGTGGGCTTGTGCTGAAGCTTGGGAACATTGCGATGAACGTGTGTTCCCTTTGAGCAGTAAAGGCTCGAGGAACAGGCATCCTCCTCCACATTGCAGCAGTCCAGAACATGTGCCCAACTATCCAACACATGATACGCCAGCGATGCGGAAACGTACTCCAAGCGGGAGATTTATGGATACTATCAATCCTTTGATGTCATTTTCTAGTGCAGATATAGCTGATATGGATAAAGGTAAATATTTATCTATAGAAAAGATGCAGTTATTTGCTTAGAACTCAAAGCTAGTTTTAACCTTGTAATGTCAAAAGAAAACTAATGAAAAAATTTTCACTTTTAAAATAATATGTAAATACATTTATTACCACTTTCTCATAGAATTTTAGAAAACAGTCTTTAATTATATTCAATATACATGTATCATTTAAAAGGTGGAATGGACATTGCATTTTGCAGTTCTCAGAGCGGAGACAGATGTTGCTCAAAACATAAATATTGCATGGTGAACAACCAGCACTGACCTTAAGTAAACATTCCAAATAGCAACAAAAGAAATCTCTGAAAATATCAGTTGACTGTTCGCTAGCGGGTACAACAATATTCCTCATTTTTTATAATTGTACGAGAGGCGATTGCAAAGCACATAACTACATAACGCTGATCGGATTTTTGATTTATTATGGTGTGAGAACTTACCCAATTGTCTCAGATTTATTTCTCAAGTGAATGTCATTATTGAAAAGGAAAAAAGAAAAATAAACAGTTCACCTGTTTGTTACTTTCGTTTTCTCCTTTTCTAATTTTTCTGAGTAAATTGGACCTACTATTAAAAATCTGAACATGTGATATAAATTTTTACATTGCAATAATATTGAATATTGAAATAAAAGAAACATCAGTGCAAATTAAAGATGAAGAGTCAAAAATATCAACTTTATTGAATGAAAATACAGTCAAAGACAGGTTTTTCAGCATCATTCATCAAAACATACAATGCTTAGCAAATAAAGTTGATGATATCAACATATTTGTAAAAGACCAAAGACCTGATGTCCTGGCATTAACAGAACATTGGTTTAATGAACAAACCATCAATTGCGTACGAATTGAGGGGTACGCAATGGCATCTAAATTCTCTCAAAGTATTTATAAACACGGAGGATCCTGTATCTTCGTGAGGGAAAACCTACCATTTGTTGAAGCCGCTGACCTAAAACATAAGAGCTAAGAAATGGTTCTAGAGTGTTCCAGCATTGAATTAATTCACCATGGATTAATTCTTAATATATATAGGCCACCCTCTGGTGATGTTCAAGAGTTTTTTGAAATACTAAATGAAATCCTTCAAATACAGTAATAGACAATATATTTACTAACATAACACAATACAACAGTATGATCATAGAATCAGCACTATCCGACCACAGAGCCATTAATATAAAGTTTAACTTAAGATCTAAACATAACTCAAACAAGTTAAGGGAACCAAGCATTCAACTTGAGACACGATGTCTGGATCATGATAAAATGACTGACATTAAGAGATGGCTAGCTCAGCAGGATTGGTCAAGGTTATATACTATTATAGATGCCAATGCTGCATGCAACTATTTCCTAAGCACCCTGACATCAATTATTAACATTGCAGCACCTAAAAAGCGAATTAAGCTATCCAGCAAAGGGAAAAAGAGTTGGATAAATAATGAAATAAAGAGGAAATGTAGATTGAAACGTCAATTGTTTGAGGGCATGATAAATGGACATGTGAGTAAAGAACTTTACAAAGCATATTGTGTGCATGTGAAAACCACTATACAGCTTACCAAATTGGATTTTAACACTGATTACATTCAGAACTCATCAAACAAAGTTCGAGCAATGTGGAATGTGGTAAAAACCATTACAACAAGAGGTAAAAATGAATTTTTTAACGTGCAAAATTTAGAAATGCAACCTGATAATGTTACCAAACAACTGACTACTGTAAATAAACATCTGATAGACATGGCCGGGTGTCAACCACAAAAATCAAAGAATAAAGCTACATTCAAAAACAGATTACAACATAGTATGTACATGTATGAGGTAGATACTCAGGAAATAAAAGCCATCATATATAAGCTTAAAAATTCTTCAGCCATTCCACATGACGATATACCCATCAAACTAATAAAATATTGTGCAGACGAGTTAACACCTCTCATCACATACTTGATTAATCTAAGTTTAAATCAGGGAATATTTCCAGATGAACTTAAAAAGTCAGATATTATGCTTATCTTCAAAAAAGGTGACAAATCACAGATTAACAATTATAGACCTATATCAATTCTACCATATATGTCAAAAATGTTTGAAAAAGTCATCCATTACAGATTAACAAAATTCTTATGCAAGAACAATATTTTAAGCACATTGCAAAATGGATACATTGAGGGTAGATCTACGAACAGAGCTATTTATCAGGTGCTGGAAGACATTATGCAAGGTATCAACAGAGACGACCACACTTTTGGGATCTTCATGGATTTATCCAAAGCATTCGACAGTGTTGACCATAACTTATTAATATGTAAACTGGTAGACATTGGTATACGAGGCATTCCAAAGCAGCTAATCGAATCTTATTTGACAGATCGCAGACAGCGTGTTGTACAACGGAATCCAGTTACAGGACAAACAAGTGTCTCTGAATGGGAAACTATTAAAACAGGTGTGCCTCAGGGATCTATTCTTGGTCCGATCCTATATCTCGTCTATGTTAACGAGGTACCTAAAATTATTACCGATCACACCACGGTCCTTTTTGCAGATGACACATCGTTAATAGTAAGACTTCCTAAAGATAAAGATAATGCCTACATAGGTAGTGAACTAGAATGCTGTATATGTGCATTTGAAACTTGGTTTAATGAAAGATAATATTTTGTCGGATAGATCGCTGTCACTGGTTTAATGAAATTGCCCTAAAGTTGAACATTAGTAAAACGCACCTAGTTCGATTTGGAACACAAAAAGTTACTGCAAACGTTTTCAGTTATAAAGGTTTAAACCTGGAAACAGCAGCATGTGTCCAGTTTCTTGGTGTTATAATTGATGAACAGTTGAACTGGAAAGCCCACATTGATTATCTATCAAAAAAATCTCTAAGTTTCAGTATGTTTTGAGAGTCCTGGCAAGCTCTGTAGGTGTAACTGCGGCTCCTAGCGCATACTATGCGTATATACACTCAAACATAAGATATGGTATCATGTTGTGGGGAGTATCAGTAAGGGCGGACAGAATCTTTGTCCTACAGAAGAGCTGTCTTCATTCCATTTTTGGCCTAAAACGGACACAAACTTGCAGAAAAGTTTTTCGTGAGCATGGTATACTTACTCTCGCTAGTTTGTATATTTACGAATGTGTGTGTTTCTTTAAACTAAATTATGAACTAATTAGTGGCTATGAAGTAAAACACATTTATAATTCTAGATGTGCTGAACAGAAATATCTCGTCTTACCACAGACTAAAAGAGCATTGGTACATAAAAGTATCATTACAAGTGGCTTAAAAATATTTAATCACTTACCTTTGAACGTGCAAGCCTTAAACATTACTCGTTTTAAAAGTTGTGTGCGGTGTCATCTTGTGAGAAACACCTTTTATCATGTAGTTGACTATTTTAGTTCTACCGATTTTGAATTGTGATATCCATATCCATTCTATGCTAATGCATTATGAATAAAATTATTATTATTATTATTATTCAATGATTTTGGAGTAATTAATCCTTGTAAGTTGCCACCATCTACTAGTGACATTTCAAACCTCTATCCACCCTCTTTCTAAAGAGAGCAATTGTTGTAGCATAACAAGTCAGGTCAGATCGTTATCCTTAAATGGAGTTATTCATAGTCGTGACGAGCTAGTTGCAAACGATTGTTTTTAGCTTTCCAAATCAAAAAAAAATGCTATTCTATGTTTGAGATGAGAAAAATGTTCATATTTTATAAACATTATACGGAATCATATTGTATTTGTTGTAGATATATCTAAACTTTTGAATTGGTATGAAATATGCAACTAACTGAATGTTTCTTAAGAGGTTGACAACATCTTAGATGATGAAAGCGACTCTGACGAAGAAACAGAAGGCAGTCCTGTAGAAAAGGACCCCTCCCAAATGGACATCAGTAGAATTGTAAACGAGGACGACAGCAGCAGCTCGGCTGAGTCGCTAACGGCGGAGTATCCGCGCGGTTACAAACGCAGACGGGCAAATCCTGAATTGTTAGAGGACGATTTAATGGACAGTTCGGTAGATGAGTTTCCCAGTACAAAATTCCGTCGAGGACAGCAGTTGGAAAGTGATCTCGATTTCGGACAAAATTCTAACAGTGAAGGTAGTGATGAACCGCAGGACGAAGTGGATGACGGTGAGTGGAATATGATGGGTGCAGCGCTGGAAAGAGAGTTCCTGTCTAATAATTAGGTTGTGCGTGGATATAATTTTAGGTACTTAGGTAAGTCCCTAACTATAGATCAGCCAAGGAAGAATAACGAAGAGAGAAATCATGAAATGTTTGATTCTTTAACTGTAAGTAGGTTATGATGCCTTCTTTGCTTAAACTGTAACAGAAAATGTTCCAGGAGACAGCAGTCGGGAACTTTCGAGAACATTCAGTCAATTTCTACAATCAATACTATCAAGTTTATTTATTAAACTCATTTAGCCAGAAAATTTTTTGCTTGTAGGAGCTAAATCTCAAATGACTTCGATAAAATTGTATTTGTGCATTTGCAGGCGATATAAAGGGTCTCGAGGAAATAACTGCCGGATTTATGAAGTTAATACAAGTCAAGCTAAATGTTAGAAAAGCGATAGCTTTTTGTTTTTAATCAATGCGCATATGAAGAATTAAAAATTACAGCACTTTAATTATAATGTCGTATGCATTAATTTAGCCTTTCATTTTCTGTGACCTGGTTGTTTTGAGACCAATGGCAACAATGTATCTGGTAAGCACTGTCGTAAGCAGGGCTGTTTCAAAACTAGTGGTATACAATGTTCGCCTTCAAACTTTGAAAGTGCTTTATAGGCTGATCACCAAAGAAGTTGTTGCCATTATTTATAAAAAAATACAGGTTTATGAAAAATTATCGAGAGACTCAATCAATGCATCAAGTATTGTAATGTTTAAGATCCTCCAATGTATAATAACATTATGTGCGATAAATGGATACAAGGTTTTTTCTAACATGTATAGTTTGAGTTTTTTAGCTTCAAAAATTATGTAGTTTTTTTAGCTGCACCTTACGCAACCTCAAATTATTTTTGTTGAATATTTTGACCTGTTACTTGTTTTTGAAATTTTAATTTAAATTTTTTTAATTTAATTTAATTGATTTAAATAGTAAGTGGACCCTACTTTGGAGTAAATATAATTATTTATGAGTACAATAATACCTTTTCTCCAAATTCCTTTATTTTATAAGGTAACCAGTTTCGAGGTAATTAATGAAACCTCATCCTCATTTATGTCAAATTAGTAACGTCAGAATGACAGTTTATTCCGACGGTCCGGGGATGAAGTTTCATTAATTACCTCGAAACTGGTTACTTTATAAAATAAAGGAATTTGGAGAAAAGGTATTATTGTACTCATAAATAATTAATTGATTTAATTTAAGTTTAACCAAAAAAAAGTCCCTCGTACCATAAAATTATTTCAGATAATATATTAGTTTTTTTACTTAGGACACCTTGACCCGCTGTTGACAAAGCGTGGTGAATCAGACCCCCTAGTTAACACATTAACAGTGTAACCGTTGTCATGGGCAGCACCAATGAGGAACACGAGAAATGTTTCCATGACAACTGCATGTTAACCGCGTGTTAACCAGGGGCTCTGGTTAACAACGCTTTGTGCAACTGAGCTTATATTCTTTAACATTTCTTGTTGAATTTAAAAGTCACTTTATTAATTGTACTTATGGTCTAATTGTTTTTGTCGTCTGTCATTTTCTAAAACATTGACTGAACATTTGAAAAATAATAATAAAAAGAATTTGTGGGTTAAATCATTAATCATTTATATTATCTACATCTTTTTTTACTTTATTCTATTTTGACAAAAAATTTGACACATCAACAATCATAACATGGAGTGAAGTAGTAATAATAAATATGAAACAATTGTCAAAAACCAAAGATTTTTTCTGATGCCATTTGTAGAATTTAGTTTTAGAAAGTGGTATATTGTCTAAAATGAAAATCGAAATGAGGTCAAAATATAAAAATGTAAATGTTTGGTATTTGCAACTTTGGTTGAGCTCTGGGAAAGATTTATGTTAGAGATTGGCTGCTTGGAAGAACAGTGTAATTGTCTATGAACCTAATAGGGAATTGTCTTTTCATATGATTTTACAAAAGTCCTATGGTACATAATTACTTAATTTGATAAATATGTAATGAAAATTTATGTGATAGGCATTTTTATCATATCATTTCTTCACTAGCATATAGATATGTATGTTTTTAATAACCAAATATTCTAAGTGATGCGACAATTTGGAAATAAATAATTGTTAACTATGTTTAACTATTCTTGTAACTGCAATAACTACTTTGAACACATGAAACTCAAGCTAAAACACTGTGATTGCCTTTAAAATTTATTTATTTATTTATATTACTGATATGTATATAATTGTATTCTAATACCTTACTTAATCGAGTACCGAATACCTTAATATATTTCACAAAAGATACATATTTTTAATACTTGTGCATAGCGTTATGCAAGTGATTGTTTAGAGGTTGTTTTTTATCAATGATTGCAAAGGCTGCTGGCTCCTGCATGTAGAATACAGCCTAACCACCTCACATGTCCTGTATAAGTGTTGTAAGTCGGCTTAATTGATTCTGTACATGTGTATATGATTTTAAATTTATTAAGCATATTTTGTTGTGTAAAATTTTGAAGTCATTGAAACTTACTAATTTTGAACTGAATTCCATTGTTGAGCATGTAAATAAATTTAGGGACTTTTGTTTCTAAATAAAAGTTACAAACACCAAGTATTTGCTGTGTATATAACCTCCAAGTTATTTATTAATTTTTCAGACTATATTTTGAAACCAGTCCTAATTAGTGATAAAGATTGAAAATCTACTTACACAATAGCAGCTTTATTCTAGAAAAATGAAAAATAAATTGAGTGAAATCAATTTGTTGAAAGTGTTTGATTCGGCTAAGGGAAGTTTTCCAAAATGTCAGTGTAACATCCATAAGCATGTGTTTTATATTGTTCTCTAAAATATGAAATTTTGAGAAGTCATTGCTATTTTCTTGGAGTAGTTTTTAATCTTTAATTATAATTAAAACGAACTACTTAAATATACATTGGGATTGTATATGTCTGACCAAATATAAATACTAAGCTTAAAAGTATAATGTGTAAGCTGTTTATATTGTAGTAGTATATTACTAGCATGGTTATAGCAACTACAATTTATAGACGGAGAATTCTGAATTACGATATCATCTCATAAAGCTTATTGATAATCTGAATATCCAGTTTTCTAATATCTACTTGTATTTCTGGTACGCTGTCTACATCGCAACTAATTACAGACAAGACCATGTTATAATTTATTCCAAATGAGAAGGTGACAGGGACATCATCATTAACGTCACTACGCAGAACCTGTTTTAGCGAATGAAATCACCTGTGGCAATCTGCAGGTGCAGACCAGTGGTGACTTGGTATTTCCAAACTGGTTAAACCGGTTTATTCATTGTTGACGTCCCTGTCACTTACATGTGGAACGAACATGATATGATGACTTGTCAGTATATTTGAGGTCTTATACACACCCTATGACACATTGATTGTCTATGTGGCGAACTTATGGCAATAAACTGTTAAGGATTAGCGCCTACTATGAGCATTACTGTAAATTGATCAAAACTGGTACTTTATACATGTATTAAAAACGTATATTACAACATATACACATATAAGAAGTCAAACAAAACCTGAAAGAAGCGTTACAACTTTAATGATGACTTTTGCCTTTTCATTTTAAATGCTTTCTGACGAACATCTCGCCCATAATTAAAATGCATATTAATGATTTGTTTTATACTAGTTTTTCAATTTGTCAACTTGAATTTGCACAGCGTTACTAGATTCTGATGTCAATTCCAGTGGACCATCGAATAAGAGTACTACTACCGTTAGCATATCAATGTTTTTTTAATGTAAAGGTAAGTAGATGGAGAATAGAATTTAAGGGTAAGGGCAAAGTTCCTTAATTCTGGTGAATATTTTCGGTTGGGCAATATTTTTGACTGTTTCATTAGTATTTGCGTACTTGAAACATGTGTAAAAATTAAAGGAAAATTTTGAAGCAATAAATACAAAAAGCACATCTTTTTTATACCTTTAATAGTTTAGAACAACCAGGTGAAATTTTTTTTGTTAAATTAACCAAAGACAGTCTTTTTCATGAGCCTGGAATTTTGATTTCGTAATTATTTCTGTCTTGTATCAGGTTTAGCACAATTTTTTATAACATTTCCCAAAGCTTCTTTCATTTAATCGAGCAACAGGTAATCATTTTCAGAGAAATCTCTCTGTTTTTTCTTTCATTAGAAACAAATAACCTATATTCTCAGAACTATGAAATTACACAATAATTTTACCACTGGCAACAGTTTTTGTTATTCTTTGATTAACCACATCAGTTCTCAGTGTTGATGGATCATATTCATAATTGCCATACTTTCGATTTTATTGAAAAATAATATGATCTGCTTCAAAAAAAACAGATGTATAGAAATTTTGGCTTATAACATTTCATCTAATTTTTTTATTTAGTGAGTTATGGGTAATTTATTATAAAAGTAGGGGGCGAAACAATTTGTCAAATAGGAGTATCTGTAGCAGCATTTCCACAATTTTCATTCCTACAATTGTTTTATATAATTAATGAACCTTTGGTGTACTATTACTATTACCGTTGTCTGAATAATAATTATTCAGACAACGCTATTACATTAGAAAGCCTTTACAGAATTGCAATCTATCTTGCTAATGAGTAGATCAGAGTAGATCTTATTAATGTTTTGTGTTTGAAAATTTGTCAAATGAACACAAACCATATTTGTAGGTTTAATTTTTCTCGATAGCCGATGTTGGCATCTTGGAAACTAACATAGCTGGAAGATAAATTAATTGAGTAGATTTGCCATTTGACGGCAGTGAAACATATGTTTTCCATTGCTATATATATTGCTATATATATTTTTTGTGGGGAAAAGAAGTTCATAGATATTTTGCATGAAACTGAATCCTCAAATCCTTTAATTATAATTTTACAGAAAAACAATGTGAATGGATGGCAAGAAATAGACAGTCTGATCTCCAGAGCTATCAATATGGATTTAAAAAAAAATGTGTAGTCAGCCACCACCAAAGAGCTTCATAAATAGCCCATGTTATAAAGACATATTTAAAACTGAAAATCATAATCAAAAATAATGTAGTAAGTATGGATTTTCACTCTGTTATTAGCTAGCGACAGACAAACATATAGTTCATAATAGCTATTTATGATATAAGCGTGAAAAATGCAAATTTAAGGCACACATACAAGTGCCTTATAAGAGCAATTTCACATTCACACCAATATCATAAAAGATTTTTTCTTCATGAATGTGAATATTCTAATATTATTAGAAAAATTTTAACATTTTCATACGATTTGCAAAATGTCCGCAATGAATAAATGTAAAGTGCAACATCAAACTACCTAGAAAATAATGTTACCAAGGTAATTTTTTCAAACAACGCCAATCAATTTTGTGAATTTCATATTTGATATTTAAAAGCTTGCACTTTGTTCTACCTATTTGATTTGATGTAATTATATCAACCGGTCAGTCATATTTCAGTAGGCGGGTGTTATTTCAAAATAAGTTATACTGTAAAATAGTGTATATATGTTGTATTTTATGTATTTTAATTTTAAATAAATAATTGTGCTGAAAAAGTACAAAATTGCACTGAGGAATCAGTTTACACTGTTTTTCTAGTGCCAAAAGATGAAAACATTTATAAACAGTGGATAAAAGCAGTTTGTGTTACATATATCCACATATGTACGGGGTGCCAAAATATTTAGATGTGGCATTTTAACTCTAAGTGGAATAAAGATATAGATGTGTTAAATACACACGTAACAGAAAATTTTGCATATCAATTTTTTCGTTTGCTCATTTTAGTGCACATAATGGCATTTTGATTGTTTTCTTTATTCACATTTAAAAATGTAAAAGATTATATATAAATATACCAGGTGTTCGTGATAACAGTGTACAGGGTGTCCCATTTTCGTTGTAATTGTAGGGTATCTCGGTAACTATTAATGCTAGAGGGTTGTGGTTTCGACATTACTGTATTACTTTTTTGTTGTGAGTTCAGCTGTACCATCGCCATTTCTGCATAGTCTTTTGTTTTAAAGCTATGGCCAACTTTTGAATAATGTAACATTTCCTCGGCTCTCAATAAAAAAAGTAGACATTTTTTTAAATATTTTATTTTGAATTTCGTGGCGTACTTGGAAATTTTTTAGGGGCTCACATTTTCTAGATATAACAAACTTGCATTTTTTTATGGAAACCATAGTTGGCTTTGCTATGTTTGAAAAGACCTATATTTTTCTGATTAAAAAAATGTATACTTTTACTAATTTTGGAATTAATCAATTTATTATAATTTAATTAGATTTTACATTTACATCCAGGATGCTATAGAATAAGAAAACACAATATAATTTATATTATTAAGTATAAATTTTAAGCCGTTAAAAATAATATTTGCATATTTGAATACATACATAAGACTCCTAAGAGCACTCATGCAAGTTTTTAATCGGTAATCTATGAGGCCATGCAAGAATTAAAAAGGATTGCTTATTTGGAGATAAGTACCTATGCATTGTTTGTCGTCAATTATTTACATCCATTTTGATGAGAAAACGTAAAATTAATACAAAAATTGGAATTGTAGTCGATATCTCGGCCAGTTGATGTTCAATTCTTTTTTTTTTTGTAGACCACCAAATTCTAAAAAATTCATGAAATTTCCCCTTACGACATCAAATAAAAAAGTTAATTATTGTAGACTGCTACCGTGAACACCCTGTGTATAGTTAACAACTTATGGCACCTCAATTACTGATGAGATAGAAAAGGTCGTTTACATCTAGCTAGAGTAAATCCTGGAGTGAAGCGAGAAACTATATCTATAATTATATTGGGAGGAAGCTTTAATTTTCCATGAAGGATTAAATTAATTTACACATTGATGTCTCAAAGATAAATTGAAAGCACCCAAATCCTTATACGAGTATAGTACTTTTAAAATAAGAACAAATTCGATATATATTAGAGATAATGAATGCTGAATTTTCACCACAAGCAGTAGTCATTAGAAGTTTGCCGAATTAAAAGAATGATCAAAATCACATAGTTTTCCCGATCAGTCAACCTCGCCATGGATTGCTTAAAGATTTTTTATCAAAATGTAAGGGGGTTGCGCACAAAGGTTTATGATTTATTTAATGCGGTGTTATTGGAGGAGTATAGTAGTATTTATATTGACTTAATGATGAATTTCTTAATTGTAATAAGTGTTTTTTTGCAAGATATAATATGTCTCGGAAAGATTGCCCTGTGATAATCAATGGCAAATCTAGAGTGGGCGGTGTGTCAATTGCAGTCACAAATCGCTTGCATCTTATTTAGTGTGCTTTGATTTTGTTTTAACTGAACAGCTATGAGTGCGTGTTGAATGTACTAGTATGTTCTTTTTTATCATTGGGTCTTGCTCTTTCACACCAAGTTCACTAATTGAGACCTACGCTAATTATATTCAAATTGTTAGCGTTATTATATTTGTGAACATTATCCTGGTAATACTGTTTAAAAAATGATTATTTTTATATGATATGATATGATAAAATTTTACATTTCGTGATGTAAATAATATTGGTTATACAATAGCAATGCTAAGTTTGTTTGGACCTCTGCCTATACAATTTGCAATAAATTTCTCACTTATGGAGTTTTTTCAGAGTACCTGATGGGAAGCTTCCATAAATCAGTTTCAGCTATACAAATTGCCAATTACTGAGGTGTTTACATATCTGGGTCAATCGCAAAGCTTTTTGAGGTGATAATCTCTGAATAGTATGGGTACAGTAATATAAAGGTAGATCAACAACCAAAAATTTTATATGAAACTCCTTAGAATTAGGAGATATCATTGATTGTGTGTACACCGATATTACAAAAGCTTTTGGTAGAACTCATTTGTGTATCGGCTGCTCCATAAGCTCCAATTCATGAATTTTATTTTTAACAAAAACAAAAAATATGTACTTTTATTATAAGAATGTGTATACCAGGTTGGGGGTTGATATATTGGCAGTTCAGGAAACAAATATGAAAGACATTAATATAACGAAGATGCAGAAGTACATATTTTTTAATGGAGGAGGACAGCAAAACCGACTTGGAACTGGCTTTCTGGTGATAAACAATCTTAGGATGATGATAGTGGACTATAAAGTTATTAATAATAGATTAAGCTACTTGCGGCTGAAGGGGAAATATAGAATATACACATTAATGTATGTATGCTCATGCTCCCACAGAGAAAGAGGACGAAGAAGAAAAAACAAAATATTATGAAGCACTAGAAGATTTAATAAGAACGACGCCATCTTTTGACATTAAAGAAATTTTGGGGGACATGAATGCCAAAATTGGGAAAAAAGATAGAAATAAACCCACTGCCGGCAAGGAAAGCCTACATATGTCAACTAATGATAATGGTCAAAGGTTAATCAACTTTGCGGCAGCCCAGGGTTTTATAATAAAAAGCACAATGTTGAAGCGGAAAGATATACATAAAGTAACATGGGTTAGTTCAGACAAAAAAACGAGGAACCAGATTGATCATATCTTAATTGAAAAGATTCACAATGCGCTAATAAAAAAAGTGAAAACATATAGGGGAGCAGGACTTGATTCAGTTCATCTGTTAGTAATTGCAAGTCTAAAACAAGTGGTACCCTGCATTAGAACAAAGAAGAGAAACATTAATAGACGTTGCCTAGAGAATTTAAAAAGCGAGGAGAAGAGAGAGATATTCAAGAGTAAGATAAAGGAAAAATTAGAGAATCAACCATGACAAAGTAACATAGATGATGAGTGGCAACTTTTGAAGGGAGCATTTAAGGAAGCAGCTGAATAGTTGGATACAAATGGAATAAACAAGGATAAGCATTGGTTTGACGAGGAATGCAGGAAAGCAACAGAGAATAATAATAAAAAAAGATTAGTTTGGCTCAAGGATAAAACACAGGAATCCAGGGAGGGGTATGTAAATGCAAGAAACATAGCACATACTATCTGTAGACAAAGGAAAAGAGAACTAGAAGAGAAAAAAATTGAAGGAATTAAAGATTCATATACTCGGAGAAATGTGAGGGAGTTTTATAGAAATATAATGAAAGAGAAGGCAGGATTTATAAAGAATGCAGTGGGATTAATAAATGAAGCGGATGAACTATGTTTGGAAGAAGAAGAGGTTATGGAGAAACTATTATAGGGACCTTTTTTCTTGGGACACAAACGACAAAATATATTTACACAGTCATGAAACAAAGCATGAGGATTCTCCAAATTTTGAAGAGTTTACAAAAATTGTAAACATCATGAAAAATAATAAAAGTCGAGGCTCAGACTCAATTCCTGTAGAGTACCTTAAGTGTGCAGAAGGTGAAACCTTGATCAGAATGTATGAGTTGGTACGAGAAGTGTGGAAGAGCAAAACTATGCCAGGGGAATGAGAAATAGCCATTTTTTTGTCCAATACTGAAGAAAGGGGATGCATTTAGGACTGAAAATTATAGGCCCATATCACTGCTTAATGTTGTATATAAGATAGTGGCTAGCCTAATAAATGTAAGACTACAGCAGGAGGCAGAGAACAAAATCGGGCAATACCAGGCGGGCTTCAAGAAAGGGAAATCTGTAGTGGGCCAAATATTTGTGCTAAAACAAATACAAGAGAAATGTGATAGGAAAGGAATACCCATCCATGCACTTTTCATTGACTTCAAACAGACTTACGATAGAGTCAGAAGATCAGAGGTTATTCAAGCAATGAAAGAATTGCAGTTCTCAGAGCAAATCATTGAATTAATTGCCATGACTTTAAGGAATATGGTTCGCAAAGTGAAGTTTCAAGGACATGAATCTAGTAGATCCTTTACAAGTAATCAGGGTCTTAAACAGGGAGATCCACTTTCACCAATACTTTTTAATATCGTCCTAGAGAATATTCTAAGTAGAAGTAGAATATCGCTGGAATACAGTGCACTGGACAAACCATATCAAATTCTTGCGTATGCAGACGACGTTGCGATACTTTCAAGGACAGTAGGAGTGAAACAAATTATATGGCAAGTGTGTCCAGAAGCATGTTGCTGCAAAGTTCGGTGCAATTAATAACGGGCTCTCTAAAAATCAAAGTGGCGGTCTTAAATAAAGAATATAACTTTCAGTGTACAAACATATCTTGGTGCGGAAATAAGTAGTGATGCGAAGAACGACAATGACATAGAGAGAAGATTAGCAGCAGGATCAAGGTGTGTGGGAGCTTTCAATAAACTTCTATTAGGAAGGGTTTGTCCAGAAACATTAAAGTAGTCATATACAAGTCAGTGATAAGACTGGTCGTAACCTTCGCTAGTGAGACATGGGTTATGGACAAACACTTAACAGAAAAGGTTGAGGTATGGGACAGGAAAATCCTCCGGAAAATTTTTGGGGGCATCAAGAAAGAGGGAGAGTGGAGAAAAGGAGCAATGAAGAGCTAAGGGAAATTTTCCGGGAGCCCAGCATTGATACAGTAGTAAAGAAGAGTAGGCTAAGATGGTTGGGGCATCTGCAGAGAATGGAGAATGGAGACCTGCCGGCAAAGATATTTAAGAAAGAAGTGATGGGTAGGAATCGTAGAGGTTGTCCTAGATTAACCTGGTGGGAAAGTGTACAGAGGGACTTGGAAGATTTTGGAATACGGCATTGGGAACATTTGGCGATGGACCGAAATTTATGGAGAAGAACTATTCAAGCCATAGGCCTTTAGGCCTGCAGTGCTGTACATATATATACCGGGTCGCTATGGAACCAGCAGGATATTTCAGGTTCTGTTCGAAATTGTGCATGGGCCTATGTGTAATTAAAATGCATTTTCTGGAATTTTTTCAACTCCGTGTCAACTCTAGTTTCTGAGATATGGGCGCAAGTTGCATTTTTTATAATGGGAAGGGGGGGGTCAAAAGGCACATCATTGAAAAGGATATTTTTCCTGATTTTAAAAATTCTGGGTTGAGAAAAGTGTGAAAACAAACTTGGGTCTTGCAAAAAACTTCGGGATAAAAACCATATTCGTTAACGCTAAGTAAAAACAAGAACTCCAGATGTTTCCATTTTCCTTGTGACTGGTGATAATTTTCATTCACTTTGTTATTTGCAATCGTAATGCCTCAGTTAACTGAACATGATCGCATAGAAATTTTGATGATTGGTTATGGAGATAGAAGGAAGTAGTTGCACTCTACAATGCAATTCATGAGGATCGTGAACCAATTGCTAGATCAACAGTTAACACATTGCAACGTTTTGACGAAACCGGCGGTGTTAAAAATCGTCAAAAATCAGGATGTCTGAAGGTTGGTACGAGTGAGAAAAGTAGCTTGAATGTCCTCTTAAATGTGCAGGAGAATCCCAAGTGTTCCGTACAACAGCATGCTCTTACTCACCATATTAACAGAAGCTCTGTTTAGAAAATTTTTATAAAAGAGAAGTTTCATCCATACAAAATTCACTTATTACAAGAACTGAGCGAAGATGATTTCGATCGTAGGAGAGAATTTTGCAAAACTGCTATGAACATGTTAGATGAAGATAGAAATATTTTAAATTGGATTATGTTTTCTAATGAAGCGACTTGTTGCCTCAATGGTAATGTGAATAGACATAATTACAGATATTGGTCATACACAAATCCACTTTGGATGGAACAAGTCCACACACAACACCCTCAGAAAGTGAATGTCTGGTATGGTATTATCGGTGAGCATATTATTTGGCCTTTTTTCATCAATGGAAATTTGAATGTGGTCAAGTATTTACAGCTCTTGCACACCCGAACCTCTTCGCCTTTTCCCTAATCGTAAAAATGCTTCGCGGCCTTCTGAACAAATATGGTTTCAGCAAGATGGTGCACTGCCCCATTTTGCAGTCAACGTTCGTGGATATTTGAATGCGGTATTTTCAGACAGATGAATTGGTAGGCGCAGAGCGATAGAATGCCCAGCACGTTACCCTGATCTGAAGCCGCTTAATTTTTTTCCTGTGGAGGTATCTGAAAAATCATATTTATGCTGATCGGCCACATAATGTAGGAGATTTAAATGGACGAATCAGGGCAGAAATTCGGAACTTACCTCCAAATATGCTACAATGAACATTAGAAAACTTTAACTCAAGGCGCATTTTACTGCCAGGAAGTAAATGGGGAACATTTTGAGCATCTTCTGTAATGGTAAATCTGAAAAAATACCGCATTTTTCACGGAATAATGTTTTTCTTTTTTAAATTTAGGTTACCTGATGATAATGATAATACCTGGCTTTTTTGTCCATTTTAGCGATTTTTTCATTCTTTGTCAGGCTCAATTATTGTATTTACACTTATCTCAACTCAGAAACAATACATTGTATGTGTGATACATTTTCAAAATCAGAAAAAAAATATCCTATTCAACGATGTGCCTTTTGACCCCCCTTCCATTAAAAAAAATGCAACTTGCGCCCATATCTCGGAAACAAGAGTTGACACGGGAGTTGAAAATATTCCAGAAAATGCATTTAAATTACTCATAGGCCGATGCACAAGTTCAGAAAAATCGGTCGAACAGAACCTGCAATATTCTGCTGGTAACCGTACTTTGTAGCTCCCCATATTCTTATAAGCGGCGACAATGTCTTTTTGTCCTGGGCGACGAAACCCTAATAAGAGCGCGCGTCAACAATGTATCAGACGTGTCCACGTTAAAATTACAGGTGTATCGAAGATACAGCACACCCACATTTTTTTTTTGGTAACTTCATTTAATATCCTTCAAAATCGAGAACACATGCACATCCAATATCCCAACAAAATGACAAACTCGAACCCACACAAAAAGAAGGATCAAATGTTAAGGAACTCTAAAACCGGTTATCCTTTTGTGGGTGCTCGGTTACTCAAGAACGTCGTCATTCAAACACCTATAGCTGAAGCGATAATCGTTCGTCGATACTTTTTTTGCCGGAGACGCAATCATTTCGAATCGATCCAAAAATAAAAATAATCCAGCCAGTTGTACGAGAGAATACCGCAAGTAGCGCGTTGCTCTTTTTAATCCTTTCTTTCGTGATTCATACAATCTCAGTACATTAATATTACTCAACTAGTTATATACACCACATGCTCGTCTATTTCAAGGTCCTTCCCGTACATTGTTATTTATCGCGCATATTTGTGTTGCAAATAATGCTGCCGTACGAGAAGCTGTTGCGAGAAAAGTAAGAATATTTTTCATTCCATCGCGGCCTAAATAGCGCATTTCTAAAAGGTGTGGCAGTGATGTGTGTGTTTTCTTTGCATTTCGATAGCAGGATAAAATGTTACAGTTCAAATAATACGGTAAGTAGGTATATTTGCTCCATTCGTTATTTCAGCCTTCATAACTTCGAACCGATCCAAATTTGATTAACCCTGCTGGTTGTACGTAAGGTTTTATAATTAGATTTAGAAGTCACGGCTGTGTATTATTGACTGATGCTATTTAGGTCTTGTAATCTTAATTGTGGATTTCCGCGACATTGACGTTCACACGTGTTTTTTTATTACAACGATGTTACTTGACTCGCGTTTTGAAACGTCGCCGTACTATTTTGCAGGAAAATGAAGATACTGGTGCTGGTCGTGCTGCTCTGTGTTTTGAATTTCACAAAACTGTCTGCTTCGATTGACTTAACGTACATTGTGACACAAAAGCACGGCTATGTCGAGCCCAACTGTGTAGCTGAAAACGCTATGACTTATTCTGCAATTGGGTGGATTTATCCCATACCGGAAAATAAGGAAGACATACCTAAAACACGTAAGAATAATTTTATACCCAATTTATCCTGATGTTCCTCTAAAAAAAAGCAAAAATAGCAGATAGGAATATCAGTAACGATGTGGTCTTAATAACAATAAGGGATGGCATAACTTTAAATTCAAATAAGAGATTTTCCCATTTACTTGGGAAAACGTAGTGTGCCGTAATAATGGCCATATTATTTTAGTTACTATAATTTACTATCTACCTTGTAAACTGCATATTTACACATAGCGCAGAGTGATTTCTTTTTGTTGGTAGGCAATTTTTTACGCTTATAGATAGATAAATTACAGAAAACCAAATTAGTAGGCAGTATTTTTTATTTATACGGGAAAGCATTATTATGAAAGATTCTTAAAAATAATATATTGCCTTATACAAAGGGTGACTAAAAACAAGAAGCAAACTAGGTGCCATCTTATTACTCTTTCCAATATAGCGCAATCTTTGATTTAATAGTAAAATATATAATATATAATGTTTAATTAAGTGTGAATTAAAACGCCATGAATTGCGGGCCGCTTTTTTATATAATACAACGTTATTAATAGCTACTATAGTGTTTATTACAAAATATCTGTCTTACGATTAGAAAGAAATTAAACATGAATTATTTGACACGCAAACGTTTATTATATTCACGTGTTGGCTATCGCGTACACCTGTTATTATTACTTCTTTCATGATTTTTAGAAACAACTTTTTTACCTGAAATAACAAGCAATTACACTTGTTCCTTCGAGAAAGGTCACGCTTGCTCGACTATTTGGAAAACCAGCGAATGGCAAGTCAAATCTCAATTCGACTTACTTTTCGACACTAGATGGGAAGGTAACAAATCAGGATCGTGTGCGATGTATCAGGAATTTTACCGTCGTTTCCATTTGCAGGTCTACCAACTTTGTTAACTACGAAAGAAACGGGTGCAATACGCACTGAAATTCCTATACATTTTAATGTTGGGCTCTCTATCAGAACGGGAGGAAATGCGGAAATATATTTATGTGAAGGCTGGAATTATACCGCATATCCTTGCTATTATATTAACGTGGGGGATAGGCAAACCCAATCAGTGTATTTACAAAAGTACAATGATCATACAGATTTCCAGAAGGGTGGTAACAAACTGACTATTAAGAAGGTAGGTCAGACACTTCTTCTTGCGTATACTGAGTTTTATGATTAATAAGGACAAAAAGAAAAAATTATTAGTTTTGTATTTTAATGTCTCTATGATATATTATACCTAGTAATTACAGTAGGTACACCATCAGAAAACACTTATTTTAGAGATCAATTTAACTACATATTGACAAGTGAGCTAATCGTGACACATGACCATTGTTTTATTTAATAAATAAGCCTAATCAGAAAAGTTGGCCTCGGTGGTCCGAGGCATTAATTAGTCCAAGAGGTAACGCACTGAAATGAAGAAATAACTAGAATAGAATGCTAAGTGGTCGCTCAGAGTGACGCCTCGAATAGAACGGGATCGTTACTGGCGGGTGGGAAGCTCTGATCTCTAAATAACTGGATGTCGCATAAGTCATTCAAAACTGTGATAAGTAGAAACCCTTTGCGCCACCATGCCGCTGGTACTCGTACTATCAATTTAACGGCGCGTTCAAATTTTAGGTTAGATATATTATGGTAACATCCAGTTTGTTCGGCACATGTTTCTCACTCGTACACTACAACGATCATCTTTTAGAAATCTGTGCAGACAGGTGATGAGTTCACGATTTTAACAGTCAATCATTAACGTCATATTTATCGCAGAAGCGAACCTTTGTCAAATTTTTAGTACAAGGACCAGCGGCTATAAGCGCTAAGGTGGCTTAAATCTATCACAAATAATTTACATGCATTTTGGTATGTAAGCGACATCCAGTAAATTTCAGCCAGGTTTTCAGTTATTTAGAGATCAGTGGTGGGGACTATCTCTCTCGCACTTACTGGTGGTAAACGATACAAGCGTATGTTACGATCTTTGCACACGTTATTAATTAATTCAATTATACGCGGATGGAATCGACTCTACCTATTTCAGATAAGGCAAGGCTCTTCACAACAAAATAAAAGTTTAATTTTACCTTCCTGAAATGTTGTAGATAATATAAAATTATTAAGGACGGCAGAGCACGCTTAAAATTGGAAATTCGAATTATGGACAGTAAATATTATAAACTTCTTTAAATAATTATTTAATGCGCTGGAACTTTCGTAATTAAATAAAATAGTATACCTTTAATTTTCGCAAGCATCACATATCTAGACAAAATAGTATTATTGTGCACATTCAGGAATATTCCAAGAAAGCAAACATTCAAACAGGCCGTTATGGCCGCTTTGTCTATACACCTGATCACAGAGATTACCTGTGCACTTGAGATTTTGTAGACGTGTTCAGCAGTGCCAGGTATACTGTAATAAGGGATACTTACCCTACAAATAGCTTCTAGAAAATTATGAGATTGTAATCTTTTAAGCAGCAGCACAAAAGTATTTCATCATTCCTTTATTTGGATATACAAGTGCTAATAATTTTATGTTTATAATGGTTATTCTATTTTAAATGCACACAAGGGTGATGCACTTCCACCTTTGAGTATCCTCCTCACTTTAGCTTTCGATTTCACTGTCTAACACAATGATTAACACACAGTAAATGTTCCACTTCTCTACCTTTACTTTATTGGTGCAACGTATCTGCCTCTGGGCCCTGAGAATGTAGTTTGAGTCCTTCCCAATATATAGGTGTTAGTGTATGTACATATACATTTGTAATGGGATAATAAATAAATAAATAAACTAATGAGTAGACTAATTGCCACACTAGGCAGGACCAATAAATAAATAAAAAAAGAAAGGTGAGGTACCCATATAAAATTGTAATGTACCCAGTACACAAAAATATAATGAACTATACACCCACAAATGCTTCAAAAGTCTAATTGATATAAAAGTTTTTCTAATATAATAAGAAAAAATATACTAACGTTGTTGTCTGCGAGCCTGTAACAACTTTATTGTATTTATTATAACAAGATAATTTGCCACTCAGTATTATGAAAAACATACAAAATTAAATCGTTTGTCAAATCTACTATAATAATCACCTGGTTGATAACTGTTCCGTTGAGTTGGTAATTATGTGCTATATTAGCCAATCTTGGGATAAAAGATTTTTTGAAACTAAATTAACTATAGCGTACATATTTTTTGGAATATATTTTTGCTATTTATGCAGGATTTCTGTGATTGCACAGGATGTTGAGCATTTTTTTTTGTGCTATTGCCTATTACGAGAGTGAGCTACTCTTCAATTATACATCAATCAAGTGTTACTTACTTATTAAGCTACGTATATAAATTAATTGGAAACTAAACTAAATGTTACTATGTAACCATTATATTTCTGATTATTCTAAATGTAATAGTGGTATATTATGATATAAGAAAATAATGTTGCAAAAATTAATCTTGCTTAATCTGTTCCAATGGGAGACTAGAAAGATTCAGCCCTTGGCAAGGCTAAGCATATAGACATGTGACATAAATGCCATAGATACACAATGAAATGTCTCTTGCAATTAAATGGAATGGCAAAGGACCATTCTTTATGATGTAATTGAATATACTTGGCTTTAATTGCTTGATAGCTAGCAATGGCAAATTTAATTAATATTTTTTCCAGCATATGCTGCAATTACTTCTTCTTTAGTTCAGTTACAAAGAATTTCTTATAGCTGTGCCATTTAGCAAAACATGGAAACTGGTAGTTGTTTCATAAAAAGCTACATATTATGTAATTTGTATCCACAGTATGTACTTTTGTGGGGTTGTATGGGTATCTAATCTGTTAACTCTTAGCTTAAAATGGGTTGTCAAAAAATTATAATATTTATATGCTTTTTGATATTGTGCACACAAAGTATAAAATGATCTCTTTTATGATGTTATACAGCATGTAATATTTATTTTCCACTAAAATATGTAACTTTTTAACCAGAATAATATTAGCTGAAAAGTCTCTCTGTTAGAATTGAATTGTACCATTTTGCTTTTACGTCTAAATTTTAAAAGCTAATACTTCAAATACCAATACATATTGCATTTTTTTAGTATAACAGCAGTATATTGTTTGAGCATGAGTGGCGAAATTTCGAGCTGAGGTTAGATAGCAATGGAACAATTATTTTGCAGCAAGCAATTTCGAAGGCAAATTTGCTAAGCTATACTGATGAAGCACCTTTGAAGCTGCTATATCTCTTTGTAAACTCTGAAGAACCCGCATTATGGAAGATACACAACAGTAAGTAATTAAAAAATAAATATTGTATTTTTATTTCCTCCTTTTTTAGACCAGTATTTGTACACAACCCGCCAGGGTATCCTAAAATTTGGTCCACCTTTACAGCTGGAATCGAAGGACTTATGCATTTCATTTTACGTCTCTCTCTGTGATAATTGTTCGATGCTGTTCTATTTAGAACAATATGGTGAAAGACAATTGCTTAAGAATATTGTAAATGTTCGTTTTCCAAAGATGATATATCAAGCAATTTAGGATGAAAATGTTTCAGAATGGTGAAAGATGGCGCTATGTGGTGCTGAATGAGGATAATGTGTATGAAGATTTTGTGCAAGTGTATGTTGAAACTAAGTTAAACGGATCACAAGAGACACTCTTTTGGGCATCAGTAGATGACGTCCGTGTTTGCTATAAAAATGGTAATAATGGGTACTTTTGATGTTCAATTATAATAACATAATTTAATTTACTTTGCTTATAGAAATAAAGATTTCAAGAATTGTATCCAATGAAACTGCTTCTGTTGCTAAGGAAGATTCAGATGATGTTTGGTGTCAGTCGATTCTGCATCAACAGTGGAGGCCTTCGAAACATGTTCAACAAATACTGAACGGTAAAATTAGTATTACAATCACTCATTGAGATTTTTTACCTGTACAATTTATTTTCAGTTCTTCCTGGTATAGAAACGGACGTTGATCCAACATCTATTACACTGTCTTTAATACCCTACTCAATGATACCTACCCTTACTTATTTAATTTCATATCAGGTACGAGAAAAAGAACTTTTTAATATGACTCCGTGTGTTCCATAGTTTCTCGTTAGTTTTAATCACATGGTTTTTGCAGGGTTCAGATATTTGTGAAGAAGCTACCAATAAAAAGCGAACTAAGTCACGTGGTTATGTTATAACGAAAGAACATAAAGCATTTTTGACAGGCTTGGTCCCCTACACGCATTATGAAATCCAGTTGTCCTTTGTTTTACATGAGAATGTTAAAAATGTGACGGTCAACACATTTCCTACAGGTGAGAAAATACCAAAGGCTTCATAACAGACGGTATTGTATAAATCAGAGCAGCAGATTTAAAAGAATTAAAAAAAACCTCAAAAAGTTAGGAGGTAAAGGTTTTGGAGAATCATAATTACTAACTGTGCATATTTCATAAGCATTGAATAGCAGGATTGTTTTCATTATTTCATATGCCCATCAATGGGACCGTTACTTAATTATGTTTAATTTATTTAGTAAGTTTTAAGGTATATTTTTGTAATGGATGTGGTGTGCCTTTTATTTATTATTCGTGTTTATTTTTGTAGGTTTAGGCTACTAATTATATTAAATTAAACAAGCTATGTGTTCATATAATGATTTGATCTTTTATTTATATTTTTTCGAATATTATAATTTTTATAAACTAACAAATTGACATTAAATAAACTAGTTAATAAATTTATTCGCTGGGGTAGCCTGAAATTGCGATCATGAATAATGGCGGGCACGCCAGTGACCTAAATGTCTCGCAACAATTGTTGCCCCCACCATGTCTGCCTTCATTCCTGGTGTGCACATTATAGGTGTTTGTGTTATGTTATGTATATGCACATATGTAAACAACAGGACAGACATACATGGACTACACCTACAACACCATCATTTAAACACACAAACACTCATACTTTAACATTTGCTATTTAAATGCGATGGAACACACTCCAAGCTACATTTTATATTAATATCAAAATTCTAAATGTCACATTAATTTAATTTTAATTTGTCAGTTATAATATAAAAACTATGTTTGGAAAAGATCTAAATTAAAGATCAAAACTTTATATGAAGACAAAAAGGTTGTTTAATTTAACATAAATAGGAGCCCAAACCTACAAAAATAAACAGGAGTAATAATAAAAAAAAACATATCTATATCTTATATTTATTTAGGTACAATTTTGTCACTTTATAGAAATGTTATAACACTACAATTTAAACATTTTTTATTTTCATCTAGCGGTAGATAGTATATTTCCTTTATTTGTGCAGCAAATAAAACAAATTTTTTTCATTCTAGATCGTCCAACGCAGCTGGAGCTTCCTTCCAATGTTACAGTAACTGCATCTGACACACAAGCAAAAATTTATTGGACCAAGCCAAACTGTACAGACATATTAGGACCATTGTTTTATGCATTGAATGTGTCCAGTAAGCTTGGATACAGCAAGCAGTTCCAAAGTATCGAAAATGTGTATGTTTTTGAAGACTTACAACCGTTCACCACTTATGATGTGGAAGTTTTGATATCGCGGTACTCTGAAACTTTAATGGACAGTTCCTTGACTGTTAAGCAACGGTACAATTTCACCACAGCTCCCGGAGGTGAGCATTTGAGAAAGTGTAGCCAAATTTATACATTATTCATTTTAATCAGTAATTAAAAGTTTGATTTTTAAATACAGAGTGGGCCATAACTTCTTGCATAACTCCATAATTATTCAAAAGAAAAACTGTTGTATACAAAGGTGTTTTGTAATTTTGAATACTGTGTCCTAAAATTATTTTCAAATATGGCTGTTTTTTATACCTGAAATGCACTTTGATGTTTTAAATGAAACACCCTGTTTTTGTCATATTGATTTTAGATCAAAGTTAACTACCTTCTATAAAACATATTTAAGCTACATGTGCCCACATCAAACTTACGGGCCTTTCTTTTATACTTCGCTTGAATTCAATGACTGGAAGTCAACTTCAAGCTTGCATGTGGGCATTGCACTATAGAATCTGGTACCAAAAGTTCATTTTATTCTTATGTATTTTCACATAGTATGCTTAAGGTTTTGAATATCGCCTCTTGTGAAGGCAATCAAACAAGTTTATAAAAATAGATGTGTTTTTATGCTGTCATTAGTGGAGTTGCTCTGAAAATGATTGGGGAACATCTATTTATTGTTATTGTGTATAGTTTACCCACTACATGACAATTCTGTTGCAACAGTGCTCCTTGTAATTATTCATTGATGTAGGTACCACATCGGTCAAAGTTAACAAAACATGAATATCTTTCTTGAGGTCGTCAAAAATGTGCAAGTAATTAGGGAAAAAGTCTGGTCTGTATGAAAGGATTGTGCTCTAGGAAGGCCTTTCAGATAAAGAAGAAGGTTAACGTGACTTTACCGTAACACGCATGGATTTCTTTCGCGGGGGTGTATTGTGGTGTTTCCATTGCTAAATTTGCCGTTTGCTCTTGATTTCAAAAGGTGGAATCATGTTTCATCCCCTGTGCTGATATGTGACAGAAACACATAATCTTCTTTGTGGTACTGCTGCAGATAACTCAGACTTGAACTTACTCTACCAATATTTTGTCCCTTTCTTAGTCGATATGGAGCTCACAGCATGCAAAGTTTTGCAGGCGGAGCCATAGCTAATGCTGAACTCAACACATCAGGTGCAATGTGTGCCCTTCGCGAAATCTCTTCTAGTACTCATGCACACTTGCCATTACTCAGTTATAAGAAAATGATGTACGAAACAAGGTAGTATGATATCTAAGAATTGACAATGAAGATATATTCCATAGATCATCAGATCTAAAGTGAAATTTGCTTCAAAGGTATGGAGGTGAAGAGGTTACTAACATGTTATAGAAAGACAAATAAAACAAAGTATACCTATAAGTATCATACACTCTAAGCCAACCCAGTGCTGATTTCTTTGGGACACTCTTTCATAACGGGGTTTGCGATAAACGAGTCTAGAAAGCTATTCCTGATTTTCTGGATATTATCCAACCATGAATAAAACACAATGAAACATAATTAAAGATGGACAACACCAAAAATTCACACAGTTTCTTACACATTCTGAAATTTATCAAATATCTAATAATAATAATAATAATTTTATTCATGTCAATAGCAAAAATTTTGCTTTACATACGTCAACTTATTACACAATACACATATTTACAACTATTCAAACAAACATTTATTTCAACAATTTGAAGGATTGGAGACATTCTTCGAGGTCATAGAACGCCTTATTGCAGAGGATCTTTTTAGGTTCAATTTTAAAATGTTTTAACTGCAAGTCTGTTGACATACAGCAATTTCAAAGTTACTATGCTGGCAATATATAGTTTGAAACAAAGATCACTTTTAAATATTAAGTTCAAGTTTCTTAACTATTGAAAATTCACCTGTCAGGGACATGTGGTGTTCGCATCCATCCAGCGATGAATTTCACGTGTTCCAACACCCTCAGACACCAAGAAATGAACCATACCTCTCGGCTATTCTTTGCTTGCCTCCATTTCCAAGGCTAGACGTACCCGAAACATCTGTGCAGACCTGTGCGTTTTCACTATCACTGTAGTATCGGTACATAACAACAGTGCTGCCAGCGTTCGCAAAGAATTTGTTTAATATTGGGTGTTCAGTTTTCATTTGACCACTCCAGATATATTGAACTACTACCTACTTTTTCCTGTAATATCTTTGCAACATAAGAATCACATATGTAATTGCTTAAAATGAAAGGATGTTAATTTTAAAGCTTTGGTAAAGCTGAATATAATTATACAATCTAGATTTTTTTTATAGATTTTTGTTGCTACTCTTCCAGCATTTTTAAACTGTATTTTAACACAAATTTGAAGTGTTCGAAATTTAAATTCGTTTGTTGTTGCATACCTTATTGGCATAGATGTTTTTATTAGAATTAACAATACATATTTTAGACATACTTTATTTATAGGAAATTTCTAAATAAAAAAACGTTTTTCACCTGTATTTCAATGTATAAAGTTTGATATTTTATTTCTTTCTTTTAGTTGCGCAGCTTGTAAGAAATCTTGAAGCATATGCAACTGATTTACATTCAATATCGCTGCGGTATGATTTGCCATTAACACCCGGTGGTATACCAGAATCCATTCAGATCAAGTTGTGCATAGCTGCATTTGACTGTGAAACAACTTCACATGAAATAAGACCATGCAAACTATGGCCAGATAAGTACTGCATTTACTTAAACAAGTTGAGGCCGCATGTAACATTTGATGTTAGCGTGAGTCTCAAGAATTTGAACACTGCAGCTTATGGAGAGAAGACAAGGATAGTGGTGAAGACAAAGGATGCAGGTTAGTAAGTTTTCCTAGTAATAGAATTTATCGCTATTGAATCAAAAGGGTGTACCATAAGTTTTGTAGAAAATGAGTTAAAGTGCACTATCTTAATTTGGCATATGTTCACCAGTGTTGTTAAGTAACTAATTACAATTACTTAAAAAAGTAATTGAATTACTTTAATTAATTTTTAATTAAATTAATAATACTTTAATTGAAGCAGTAATTAATTACTTGCTCTACAATTGTAATTAATTTGTAATTGAATTACTCACTTTGTTACAATTACAATTACATTTTAACAATTACATTTGATAGAATTATTTTGAATATTCAAACTGTGGAAAAATACAGTTATATCTGGGATATGGTTTTCCAACTGCTTTTTAATTAATCCAAAGATAGTGAACAAAAATTGAAAATTTTAAATTTTGTGCCAAGCTCTGGTATTTAATTATAAGAATATTAAAAATGCTTTTCACATTTTTAGATTTCAATTCAATTCAGGAAACCAAATTGTTCCTTACCACAGTTTATACTTAACTGGACTCATTGTGACAAAGATAAAGGAAAATATGCCGCACGTAGAAAATTTGTCATGAGTGAAGTCGAAGAAAACTTTTTGTCTTTAAAGCCCGTGCAATTCACCTCTAGAATATACATTGTCAAATTTTTTATTATATGGATATTCTAGAGCGGAATGTCAGTGAAAATGCTTCACATATAGAGATTTTAGCTTATCTGAAGGTAAAAAATTACTATCTGTGAAAGACTGTCCTGCAATATTTAAGATTTTCAAAATATTTAATGTCATATTACCCTCATCCGCTCCCGTTGAGCGAATGATTAGTTCCGCTGGTCACATTTTGAAATCTAGATGAAACAATTGGTGAAATAAAGAGTTTGAAAAACTGTTGTTTTTGAGACATAACGGTGGTTTGTAATCGGATTTAATAAAATTAATAAGTAATATAAGTTATAGATTATTAGTTACCTACTAGTTAGAGTTGTAAGTTTGCATATAAAAATAATTAAGATAATTATTAGTCCTGACTAATGTAAGTTTTTGACTTTTCTTTTATGCAATAAAAATTATAATGTTTTATTATCAAAACAACTAAGTACGGTTGAGGTTACGAGTAAGATATTGTTTTAAAATTTTTTCCTACTCTCTACCTGATCGTATCCGAAGAGTAATGTAATTGATTACTTGAAATTACATCGAAGCATGTAATTGTAATTATATTACTAATTACACTAACTACAATTATATTAACATATTTTGTAATTTCAATTGTAATTAATTGCAATTTACCCAAAGTAATTGTAGTTGTAATTAATTACACATTATGAAGCAATTTTAACATCATTGTGAATGGTTACATGTACTTATGTAATTGTACCTCAAGCCACCCCAGGTAATATTTCTCAAAGATCCATTTGAATTTTAAGGGATAATCCAAAAGAAGAATATTTGTTTTGATGTTATTTTTTAACACATTAATAATTCTCCTGAAAATTTCATAATAATATGTCATTCTCTATTGACAATGATGAATTGATGTTACCACAATTTTTTTTCTTCCTTTGGTCGTCTTTGAGATTTTAAACAAGGTAAATATTTGAGACAGGCAAAGCTGTTTCGTTGTACTTACACCTCATTAGTACGGATTTCTTATACACTGGGGAACATAACTATAGCCCCACCTTGAATTGTCAGTTTTTCTTGGCCAAATACAAACGTAATTTAATGTAACTTACAAGAAGGATAAAAGCAATAAAAATAATAGGAACTGGTCTATGTAAAGTAATTTATTAATAATTTCCATAATTGAATTGAATAATTTCTATAATTTGCGTGGTGTAATCTATAGCGCCACCTAAAAAAACTTTTAGGTGGCTGTGATTGAATGTCAAAAACATGTTTATATTTTGTTATTAAATATTAACTGTCACTGTGTTGTAACAGTTAAAAATGCCTCGTGGAAGGTATCAGCGTGATATGGAAAAGGGTAAAATCTTGGCTTTTTGGGATGAAGGCTTTAGTCGCCGAAAAATTGCTCAAAGAATTAACCGGTCTCGTAAAGTTGTCGCCAATTATTTGCGAAACCCTGAACAGTATGGCACAAACAAGAAATGTGGCCCTAAGAAAAAATATTCGCCCAGAGCGAATATTGGAACCAAGAATATTAAATAATTTCGTGGGAAGCATGGATTCTAGATATTTTGAGCTAACTAGGAAGAATGGGGGCCAAACCCATTATTAATTTACGAATGTTTTGTTAAAATTTGTTCAATTCTGTGTGAAATTTAGATGGGGCTATAGTTGGGCACCAGTCCAATTTTAAAAAAATTATTTTATTAAAATATGGGAACTGTTAATTAATGACTGAATACTCTACTTCTTATTATATTCGTTTCTTTTATCCCTCTTGTTAGTTACATTAATTTACGTCTGCATTTGACAAAGAAAAACTTAAAATTCATGATGGGGCTAATAGTTATGATCCCCAGTTTATTATCAACTTTTATGGGCATTATGTTTACTAATAAATACTTTTCTTTTAGTCCCTGGAATGCCAACAAATGTTACATACGAAATTGTGAATTGTCACAATAATACCGACTTCTGCCATTTGAATGTCAGCTGGAGGCACCCATATGATCAAAAGGGCAGTATTACCGAATTTAATATTATCTTAAATGAAACTGAGCCAGATTACTTAAGTGTGTCCTCTCACATACATGAGGTGTTAAAAGTTCAGAGCAATGGTTACCTTCCACAGTACACCTACCAGGTGAATTTATTCTGATCTACAAAACAAATCTAAACAATAAGCAATCTTTGTTTCAGATAAAATATTTACCATACAGTACCAGTTATGAACTTGCCGTTCAATCTGTTAATGAGAAGTATAAAAGTGATTTTGCAAAGATTAACGTAAAGACAGATGATTTAGGTAGTTACATTGACCAAAGGCCAAGATTGGTGGATGTAACAAATTCGTCTTTTACTTTTGTTTTGCCTAAACTTGATTGGCGACTGTCGGCAGCTTCTGTAACTGCAATTGTACAGGATTATGATAAACAAAAAATAACGAATGCATTAGGGATGAAACTGGAAGAGGACGATTTGTGCAACGCTTTTGGAAATACATGGGTAGCAGCGAAATTTGAGGTAAAACATAAAAAAATTTTTTATGAAAACTACAATGTTCCAAGTCATTTTTACTAATTTACAAAAATCAAAAGTTATCTTATTTTTTTCAACTGAGTTTAAATTTTTACAGCTTGGTGCTGAAACACAAGAATTTACCATTGGAAACGTTGGTACTCATGATAGCAATAACAGCTCTTATAAAAGTCTTCAACCACAGACAAGGTACTGTTTAACATTCATTATTGTTAACAAGTACCGAGAAAAGGAACATAGAATAGTGTACTATGAAAAAGATCTGTATACTAAACCGCTACACAAAGAAATACATGAACATAATGCACATGTGCATTTGTATGTTTTAGCTTTCATGTTGCTTTGTGTACCTATTGGATTTCTGGTTTACAGGTAAACCTCTTTCTAACAAACATCAAATAAGATATCATTTTCGCTTTTTGTTTTTATTGCAGGTACCTCAAGAAGCGAAAGCAGAGTATTGTTAAAGCTGGGCAAGAAGAAAATGTATATGAAACTTTGCCTTTTGAAGACTGTGATGGCCAATGTGTCTACAACGAAACTTATGATAAGCTAATTCATGAATGAAATTGTGTTATTTGTGTGATACTATTTTTTTAATTATTTGATGAACAATTTCTGAACAAACTTATGATTTTTTTTGTTATGTAGGTAATTTAGTTTTGTATTTTATTTTCTTACTAACTGTGATAATAAATTAGCTCAAAAGAAAAAAGAATTTATTTTTGGTATCTTAAACATATATACTTACTAGATATCTTATTTATTGTTCCTTTTTTGATAAAACTTCCATTATAATTACGTCTATGCCATGTTTAGTTCTCCACAGACGAGTCGATGATGCCATATGGCCACTAGATGGCATGGTGTCATCTACACTGTAATTTTCGCAACACTTCCATTATTTATTATTCATGTTCTACTTAATACATAAAAAGGGAGCACCAAATTAGCACAGTGGTTATTACTTTGGTACAACTACTGGCTCAATTCCTAAACAGAGCTACTAACTAAAGCCTTAACGAACCATGCTATAATGACCATCATCATAGCATCCAATTTACATTATTTTGGAAATGTACGTGGAAGCTATAGTATTGATACCGAGCCAGTTTGTTCAAATCTCTGCTTTAAGTTGAAAAACACCATTACATTAGGATGTGTACGTTCAGGAAAGTGTTGCCCATAAATTCTTGAAGGAAGTAAGGTATTTCTTTCCGTTTCACCCAATAAATAAATCATTATTAAGCAGTTCCTCTTGAGTAAACATTTTTGTAGTTTTCTGGTGAAACAGATATTCGCATGAAGCACAATAACAAAGCAACTGCGAAACGCCAACATTACTAACCTAATAATCCGATATTATTTAAGTTTATCAAAAGAATGCATATTTCTCAAAAACTGCTGGCTGCAGATGCCAATAATCTGGTATTATTAGGAACGATATTTAATTTTACGTCTGATGGCGTAAGAACAAAAAAAGAAAGTTAGTCCTGTTTAGAAAACAAATGTTGCCATCAATAGATATTTTACAATGTAACAAGATTTGTTCAAGTAGTATCTGAAAATGATTATCCATTTGCTTTAGAATCGAATTATGAAAACCGCCGCTTATCTTCCATTAGTTGGACGATGGGTATTAAAAAAATAATATTTAACTTCTCGTTAAACACTGCAAACTTCAAATTCTTCAGTGAATATGAAATAACTAAGCACAGAAATTAAGAAACAGTGTGACTTGGACATTACTAATAAATAAACCGTTTGGGAAAAAAAGGTAGACGGTATAAAAAATATATTAAACAATGAATCTGTGACCCTACCCATTTTAAAACAACAAAGGAAGCTTCCGAAATCATGCAAAGCTGGTATAAAGGGTGATCAAATACTGATGCAACTTTCTGAAGATTAAGGCTGAAATTCAAACACGAGAAGAGTAAGGAGAAAACAACAAGATACATTAAAAGGAATGTCTACTGTTGTGCGTAAATCACAACAAACCTGTGCCAGAGACAACTATTTATAAAAAATATATCTCTTTAACTCTAGACATATATCAAAGTAGAACTAAATGTTTGTAATTAAATGCAAGTTGTAGTAATTTATTCTGTTTCACAATTATTGGTTAATTCTAATAGTATTTTACACGTTTGTGATATGTCCAGTTTTATTGACTTTTTAGAATCGGAAGAATATATTTGTTTTTTTTTTTGAGTACAGATAATTTTTCCTATGGAACAAATATCTACTGTGCCAGCACCTGAAAATGTATTGTGTATTGTGTTGTTGTTTGTAAAGTACATATTATATTTTAATAATAACTCAAAACTGTCCTATGGTGAATCCGTATTCATTACCAATGACAGTTTTTAGTGTTTCGAAATAAGCGACATTCATTATCTTTGGTTTGGATGCCTCAAAGTTTTAATACTTAAATATATGAAACTTATATATATGAAAGTATGAAACAGCAGAAGATTATATTCAACTGAATTAAAAAACTAGAGGTGCGAGAAATGTCGCTTAGCGCTTTTACATTCTCATCGTGGATTAGCACCTTTCTAAAGAGTGATTATTTCACCACTAAAGTTAGCAGTTCCTTTTAGCTAACAATCACACATAGTAGCAATATGCAAAAAATCACCATATAGCAGAAAATCACAACCCTGTTGTACGCCATACCTTCTTACCTTCTGCTAAAATAGGGTCCCTAGACATATCTAGGTAGGGACTTTATGTCAAATGCGTAATGTAGTGGCGGAAGTGGCGGCTACTATCTAAACTAAAAATATCAGTGCTCAGCGCGAAAAACCTAAACATGAAAATCGATAATGTAAGGAATAATTGAAAAAGGCCAATTTCCTTACACGAGATGTTTTTTCTAATCGATATGGGAAAACCAATCTCCTAAGTGCTCATTAGAGAGAAGGAGTGTTATTTTAATATGGATACGGACATGTATTTCTAAAATGCCTAAAATTATACAATTTACTATTGTCCATGCCACAGGTAATAAGATTATATTTTACCGTACTGTTTAATGATTTATCGTATAAACAGATGAAGATCCGAAATATAGAGCAGCTGAGTTGAATACGCATGGACCCACAGTGAAAGGCTGGCGTTCACCGAAAAATTGTGAATACCCGCTGGAGATAGTGCTGCAGCTAGAGAGACGATGTTCCGTTAGCAAAATACAGTTCTTAGCTCATCAATATCTAATACGTAAAGAATTATTAGCCAATATCAAACATTTGTGATTAATCAAAACATTTTGTAGCGTCCAAGATTGAATTACTATGCAGTAACGAAGACACGAACACTGTGAATGATGTGATGGCTCTCAAATGGGACTATCTAGGTTACATAACTTTGTCAGATAATCAAAGTAGCAGCTTTAAAAGCAGAGAGCTTAAATCGGCAAAGGTCCCAACATGTGTGGCGACATTTATTAAACTGAAATTAGGGAAGAACCACAATAATTCATATAATACATACAACCAAGTTAGTTTGATAGCGATTAACGTGCTCGGGAATGAAACGGAAGTGAGGAGATCTTCTACGACTGATGATAGTTTAGATGATAGGCTGTGCTCAATTCTGAATGATCCCGAGTATATTTCACCTTACGATGATTTGGCATTTGATATGTACGTAGATACTGAGGTGGCGAAGATTATTCGTGATATGGAAGTAAAAAAGCATCTTGCTGTTTTAAGTATGTTAGCATGAATTTTTGGACGAAATTGGTAATTTTGGTATTTTCAGATGAAAGGTTTGAATATGCGAGAAAACTAAAGCATGCCATGGAAAGCTTAAGGGTTGCTGGAGAAAAACTAGGCAAATATGAATTGGAAAAGAGACATGCTATTGAACTGGAAGACTATGAGAGAGCAAGGCAGAAAAAGAATCAGATGGATGAATACAGGGCCAATGCATATGAACAGATTTGTGTTGAACAGCTACTAGAACAAAATGGGGTTAGTGTTTTTGTTTTGGGTGATGTCACCCTTACAGTTCCCTTTTTTCCGAAATTCAGATTTTTTTTTTCACATAATGTAACGGTATGTATGCTGTACTTTTGGCAAAAACCAAAATGGAACAAGCACAAGCAGATTACGTTAGGACTTTACTGACACTTTTTCATCAAATAAAGCCCCTGCTGTTAGAGGGCGTTACCATAGATACTCTGCAAGGGAGATAAATGCTATGTAAATATGAAGAATAACAGGAATGAGGAGCAGTCAGGTACTTTCATGGCCCATCTGTTGCTAATTTTATGGCTATAAAAGAACCCCACTTGCAAATTAGCATTTCTACCATTGTTTCTCCATAGTGGGCAAATTTCTTCAAAAGAAATTATTTTTGCACTAAAGCCTGAGTGTCAACCCTGACCGGATTTCAGAACTAGTTTTACTTTATAGTAGCGATTTCTGAATAAATTTAAGATTGGAGATAATTTAAATACTTATATTTATATGTTTTAAATCAAAATTATATTTTTTTGAAAATAAAGATAAATGCCAGTGTTCATCGTAACACTTAAACTTATCTTATATACTATGATCTATTTTTCGAGTGCTTTTGACCGTCTCGATCATACTATACTCATACATAAATTGTCTACAACTGGATTGTCTCCGTCACTTTTGCAGTTTTTCTCGTCCTACTTAGTGGGTCGGCGGCAGTACGTCGGGTACCGCGGACATGTGTCTCCTGCTTTCTATGTTACCTCAGGTGTCCCTCAGGGCTCCGTTTTGGGACCTTTGCTTTTCATCATATATGTCAATGATATTTCGATACGACTTAAATGTCATAGTTTACTGTATGCCGACGATTTAAAGCTGTTTGCCTCTCTTCAGTCCCTTGATGATGCACATAATCTTCAAAACGATCTCGAAAGTATTGAAAATTGGTGTCTGGACAATAATTTACCGCTGAATATACAAAAATGTTTTGCATGTTCATATTACAGGGTCCATAATCCAATTATTTTCGACTACATTATAGGCGAGGACAAGCTATCCCGACGCGATACCATAAAAGACCTTGGAGTTATCTTTGACAGAAACTTGAGTTTTGTCCCCCATGTAACTGACTGTATTGCGCGCTCATATAGAATGTTAGGCTTCATTATTAGACATGTAAAAAAATTTACGGATGTTGCTGCGCTGAAGCTTTTGTATTTTGCGTATGTACGCTCAAAATTAGAGTATTGCTCCGTCGTATGGGCTCCAGGATATGGCAGCTACATCGATAATTTAGAAAGTGTACAAAGACGTTTTCTTAAATTCTTGTCTTTTACTTCTAATGGTGTCTATCCAGCTGTAGGTTACCCTAACGATCTATTGTTAAAAAAATTTGAAATGCACAGTTTATTTGCTCGTAGAAAGCTTCATTCAATTATATTTCTATATAAAATAATATCTGGGCAGGTGCATTGTACATCCTTACTTGTGCAATTGTACTTCAGAGTTCCGCGACCAGCTAGTCGTAATATCGATTGTTTTTTTATTTAGCTTACGTTCATACAAATTTACTTAAGTTTTCTCCTGTGTACGTTATGTGCAGTAACTACAATTCTGTCTGTGATTTACTTGACATTTGCTCCTGTAGTGTTCGTGAAATCGAGAATTGTGTATGCCCTCCTTATGTGTAATATCTTATTATTATTGTTATTTCCCTCACCTGTAATTGGCTTCGGCTGTTTGGTGATGTATCCAAATAAATAAATAAATAAATTCAATGGATGGCCACCCTTTAAGCAGTGACAAGAATGTGCAGATTGCATAATGTCAGCGATCTCACTACAGCTGACTACTACTTGCAACATGAAATCAGTGGAAAACTGCAACACTATGTAAAATAAAGGAAAATGTACCAAACAAAAGTTGTCCATATAATTCTGCATTTCTTGAAAATATTTTCAAAGCTGGTGGACATCCTGTTATGCCGGAAATCTTCTTCAGCCCTATGATGTATCATTCCTTGCTGTTTTAACATAACAAGATAGCAAGCCTTATAAAATCGAAACATAACATATCCCTTTTTGTTATTCGACATGTTACTTAATGCGGTTCGATATGCAGTAGAACGAAACAAAATGATACGTAAAAACAGAGGTGCAACGAAACAAGTTGCAAACCAGTGTAGTTATGAACATTTAAAATTGTAAAGGGGTATAGAAATGCCAGATAGATGTCATAAAATCTGAAATTATACCTGAGTGTAGAAAATCCAAATTGGTGGAACAAAATAAGCCTCCGTTTATTAACCTTCCATACGATTTCCTATTTTGTATTTCATTTTATTTTGTGTCTCTGTGGTGTTAGCGTTATACGATCCTGTAAATTTGTATATACATATACATATGTATAATTTGGAAAAAAAACTAATTTTCGACTTACAAAGCCAATGTAATCCCTTTATGAATGTTTGCTAGCTAACAAAATTACAGTCATAATAATAATGTCAGAGAAGCAGTAAATTGGCGCATGAGCAAAAATACCATGTTACTGCTAATACAACCTGGCTACCCACTATTTAACATGGTCGAATCGTGTTACAACTGTTTTACTATGTACTACTTCACTGCACATGTTTTGTTCTAAGCTGTTTGATATTGTTACTGATCACCCAAATGACACTTTCATAGTATGTGGAGATTTCAACTTACCAGGTATTTGCTGGACTTATGAACCCATTACTAAATATTATAAACCTACTAATATTACAGATCTGCGCTCTAACTTACTTATTGATTCCGTTTCCTTCACAGGATTAAGACAATACAATGGTAATGTTAACATATTCGGTAACACTCTAGATTTGATTTTCAATAATAATTTCAAGATACAAGATTTAAGTATTGGTCAGTCCCAGAGGATAATCATCATAATACCATCGAATTTAATATTGATGTAATTCATAATTTTCGTGGAAACACTATGAAATTAAATACTTTTAATTTTCATCGTACAAATTATGATGCTGTCAATAATGTACTTAGTAATGTAAATTGGGATAATGAATTACTTAATTCCAACACGGAGACTGCCGTACACAATTTTTATTCAATCATCAATAATACGATCGATTCCCATGTTCAGCGACGCATCAAACGTAATCAATGCTACAATTAAAGTAATTCTTGAAAAAAGAAAGTTCCACACTCGCTGGAAAAAAATATCTTAACAATATTATTTGACTTTCAAATTATTAAGAGGCCATTCAAAATTCTTAATTGAAGTTGATTACCGAAAATATATTCAATCCGTAGAAATTAGCATTCAATCTAATTCAAAATACATTTGGCAATTTATTCGGAATAAAAAACATTCCACCGTTTTTCCAAATAACATCAAATATAACGGCCATGAGGCATACAATGTGCAAGCTATTTGTGAAACATTTGCCAATTATTTTTCTTCTGTTTTTGAATTATCGTCTAACTCTACTTTGAATACGATTGATATAAATAATTTCAGTTTCTTACTTTGATCAATATTATATTTCTCAGAATGATATTCAACACAAGCTACATAAACTTGCCAGTAAAGGGGCTGGCCCGGATGGAATACCTGCGTATTTTATCATTAACTGCAAAAACTCTCTGATTAAACCACTACATATGATATTTAATAAATCATTAAAAGAGGGTTGTTTTTCTTCTATTTGGAAAACCGCCTTTATCACACCCGTTTTTAAATCTGGTAATACTTATCTTGTTGAAAATTATAGACCGATCTCTAAACTATGTATTTTTGGAAAACTATTCGAGAGTATAATATTTGATTACTTATTTTTTGATATAAAATCTCTGTTAAACGTCGAACAACACGGTTTCATTGCGAATAGATCCGCTGAAACGAATCTTTTCCTTTATGTCGAATATCTATTACAAAATTTAAATAACAGATGCCAGGTTGATTTAGTGTATACCGATTTCAGCAAAGCTTTCGACAAAGTTGACCATTATATTTTATTACGAAAGCTTGTTGGTATCGGGGTGCACGGCCACCTCTTGGACTGGTTTAAATCTTATATTCGAGATCGAAGTCAAATAGTCTCGCTCGGATCTACCACATCCGAAGCAGTATTAGTAACATCTGGTGTGCCGCAGGGCCTTTATTGTTCAATATATACATTAATGATATCTCTAAATGCTTTCAGTTCTCTAAATATATAATGTACGCCGATGATTTGAAAATCTATCACAGCATTACTTGTCAGGATGATATAATAAAATTGCAAAATGATTTAAATAATCTCTCACAATATTGCAGCGATAACAATTTACATTTAAACCTCAAAAAGTGCCATCACTACCTTTACTAGAAACAATTTTATAATACCAACAGCATTTTCCCTATCGACCGGCGTCCTGCAAACTGTTAAGCAAGTGCGTGACTTGGGTGTTACTCTTGATTCAAAATTACTTTMTGACCAACACAMTAACAGTATTACGATAAAAGCTAATAGAATGTTGGGTTTCCTTTGTCGGAGTTGTCAAGCGTTTAAAAATCCTAACACAATACGAAACCTTTATATTGCTTATGTGGTCAGTTTGCTAAACTACTGTTCTGTAATTTGGAATCCCTGCTATAATACCTATATTGAACAAATAGAAAATGTTCAGAAAAAGTTTGTAAGGTATATTAACAAAAAATGCTTTCCCTCAATTGTTGAACGGCGCCTTATTTATTGCAAATTAAATATATTGCAGCTTGATAGTGTAAGGAAAGTTAATGATATTAGGTTCCTATTTAAAATTATTAATAACAGAATCGACTCCAGTGACATTATTGACAGTATTAAACTTATAGTTCCCTCTTACCTAACTCGCCATATGAATTTATTTCAAATCGATATATCTAACACAAACTATTATTTACATTCACCGTCACACAGAATTAAAACTACTTACAATGAACTTTCACAGTTACTTGATATACACATTTTTTCTGACAGTTATCTCAAATTCCGAAGGAAAGTTTACCAATACTTGTATTCTACATTTTAAAACTTATCGGTTGAAGTTTCCATTGTACATGCTACTCTCCGTTTTTTTGTTTTTTTTTATTCATTGGGTGATTTGTAGACTTTATTTAAAATTTAATTGTAATAATTAACTATATAATAGTATTAATTTTATAAATTAACTTTTGGGTCCGTCCTGTTGTACCAATCAGTTCCAACTAAATAAATAAATAAATGACGGAGAGATATGTATTACCGAAGCGGCAACATTATGTTAAATCACTTATAACATGCATGTTAAATAACAAATTGATGACACATTGTAGGCTAGAATACCTGCTTTGTTATTTTAAGTACAACACCCTGAATATTATTGCATTTTTGAATTCCTTGTGAAAAATAAATACATATCTTGTTGGGTTATTTCATACTTACTGAAACATTTGACTTTTGCKCTGTTCGATGCTTTTTTAAATGTCTCCGAACTTAATCTATTMAGGGAGATGCAGTTTTTGCAGATCGATTCTAAAGTAAATGAATAATAATTCTCAAATATTACTTAAATAAATCTTATTACATTGTAAAAGATTTATTGACGCCAGCATTTGCTTTTTCAAACAGGATTATTTTTTTTTAATAGAATGGTAGATGCAAAATTAAGTTAAGCAAAGTTAAGTTATTGGTACCTATGTTTTTTTAAATTCTGCTGGAATATTTTTATTGGTTTATGTGCATTTTAAACTGATTTCAAGTCAACATGAAAAACACTAGAAGAAATGTTTGTAATTAGAATACATAAAACATCAAAATTTATTAGTAAAGTGGACTGCTCAAACAACAAAATCAAATCAAGAAGCGATATCAAATGGATAAGAACAATAAAATTCAATTATTGTTTTGTCATCCTATTTGCACTATAGACCTAAACTGGAAGGATCTGTCTGTAGTTAGCTGTACTTAAGTCATCATATCACAGACATACATTTTATTTAATTACTATGTCATAGTAAAGAGATCTACCAGTAGTGACCAAAAATTATAAAAAGTATTTTGTTTATGTCTAATTATTTGCAGAATTTAGGCACTTATATGGTTTATCGCCAATACATCAACAGAATATTTCAAAATCTGCCAAACATACTGCATTTCTTCAGAACCTGTATAAACTATTTTAAAATTGTATAGCTTAATTAACCAGGAAGTATTGGTTATATGTGTTTATTAAACAGTTGCAAACGAAAACGAAAAGTGAGATAGGCATCTGACTAATGAACATATTGCAATAAATAAATATAGTCTGCTAATTTTATACTTATCTTGATTTTTCTGTCTAGATGATAAACTAATTATACATATACTAAATTATTAAAATTTTGTCCATTTTAACTATATTTAAAAAGACTGTTTTTTTATTCATTCTTAATAACTTTATTCTCATCAACCCTAAGTGGCTGTAGTTGACCATAGACTATAACCGTTGTCTGAATATTATATTATTCAGACAACGCTATAACTAAGTGAAATATTTTTAAAACATTAATAACAAATATAAAGAACATATAAAAAGTTTAAAATGTAACTAATTTATGCTGATGTCTTATATTACAAATTTGTTTCCAATTCTCAAGGTTTGTCCAAAAAATGATGAATGTTTGGACGAAGGCGATGGAAAAACTTCTGCGTCACCAACACTGCTTCGTCCACCAGGGGAGAAGAGCCATAGCACTCCTGGTACCCCACACATGTCACACAGTCAGATGTCTCCACTGCACAATTCTAGGTACCACAGTCCGAAAACGGGCTCACCTGCAACTGGTAGCCCAACCAATGCACAAACTAGGGGGTCCTTTAGGAAAAGGAATAAGTCTGCTGGAGCCATTACAAAATCAACGTATGAGCAGTACGAGGATAAACCATTACCCGCTCTTAGGCAGTATGTAGTTCTAAAATATTTAATAGTAATTTCGATTAAAACATTTTCATTGCTTCATCAATTCGATCGCTGTGTATTCAGATTTTTTGTTGATATTGAAAACCTATATTAAGCTAATTAAGTTTTGTGTTTTTATAAAGTTTCTATCTTTAATTTGTAACATTTACAATTTTGATATTAATATAAAATGTACCTTGGAGTTTGTTCCATCGCTAGAAATTTGAATAGTAAATATTCAAATACGAGTATTTACGAGTGCGGTATACTGTCTATATTTGTGTTTTTGTGTTGTAGGTATTACTCAGTCCTTGTATGTCTGTCCTGTTGATTACACATGTGCTTATGTTTTTTTGTATATGTATCATTTCCAAAAATTGTCTTTTACGTTTATGTGGTTCTGTAGCAATAATTTTGGTGTTATCAAACTCAAAAGTTTGATTAGTTAGTTCTTGATGTTTTTTCAAAGCAGTGTAGTTTTTATTATTTTTATGTTGTTGTATCCTGTTTTTTAGGTATTGTCCCGTTTGCCCTATATATTGTTTGTTGCATTGTTTACACTGTATACTGTATATTGTGTATATTCTTGTATTGTACTGAGTTTTTGTTTTTAATGGTGTGTAGAACTGTTTAATTGTGTTTATTGGTTTATATGTATTTTTACTTTGATAACACCAAAAATTATTGCTGCAGAACCACATAAATGTAAAAGAAATAATACATATACAAAAAAACATAAGCACATGTGTAAACGACAGGACAGACGTGCAAGGACTGGGTAATACCTACAACACAAAAACACACATATAAACATTATATCACACTCACAAACACTCGTATTTTAAGAGTTGCTTTTCAAATAATTATAGGAATTGTACAAACTCCAAGGTATATTTTAAAATTGTTAATGTTATCGTCAAATTGTAAATGTCAATTTGCCAGTTATAATATAAAAAGTTTAATATAAGAAAAAGATCTAAATGAAGATCAAAACCTTATAAAAACACAAAACTTTAATATAATTATTAGCAGCCTAAACCTACAAAAATAAACTCGAGCAATAACAAAAATACTCCACAAAATAAACACTATATCTAATTTAAACGTATATCTTCGACATTTTCTTAATGTCTAGCGGTTATAGGTGCTTCGTTTCTTTTTGTTGCTGTTATTAGCTTTGAGTAAAGAATTTTATTTCTGTCCAGGTTTCTTATAAGATCGTTCATGTCAATACAAAAAATCCGCAGTTGGTTGTTTTAAAAACAGAATGATGTATGATTGAATTGATCTAGTAAGCCATCGAAATAAGAAACAGCTTCTTAAAGTAATCAATTAACCGTTGCCTGTTTAAACTACTACTAGTAGCATGTTACAGAACTTCATCCGAGTTTTGTTTAGAAATACCTAAAGTTATATAAATATGAGCATGTCGAAATGTAACTAGTATTGATAATAATTTTTAAATGATTGCTAATGGTATCAGTACTAGTGACTTTTTTTAAATGGTGATAAAATAAGTCTAAAAATTTGTAGAATGTTTTAAAGATCGCGATTCCACTAGTGATCATTTTCTAATAACATCTTCCTATTTTTTTAAATCTCCGTTTGTATGATAGCTCACAAACAAATGAATTTCTGCGAGAATGCCAAATGGAAATGGACTGCAAAATACCCTCCAAACTTACTGAAAGGGAGAAAAAACAAGCTGCACTCCCAATTTTGGTATTTGGCAACGACCTAGTGGAAAAATTCTATTCCAAACAGTATCTCGACAAGGAGGAGGGCCTAAACAGACTAAAAGACCAGCTACTGACATACGACAACAGCAGAATGCACACAGCAAACAAAACTGCAAGGGCTGCAGTATTTTTGTTACACCGTGCACTGAGAGACAAAGTTTTCTCAGTATACAGCTTGGCAAATGAAGTGATTCGATTGTTTTTTGTGCAGTTTGTCCCAGGAAGGTATGATTTATTTTTTCCAAGCAATTCTATAAAAGTGAATTGTTATTAATTATGTAGAGTGTCTCCCGCTGAAGTATCTCGCAGTGTAGACAAAATATTACCAGAACTGTTGACCAAATCTGGTGATACTAGTGCACGAATTCATCACATGGCAGTTCACACAATTTTAACAATGGCTGATTGTAAAAATGTCAGGTAGGTACAAACTTTTAACATTCATTGTAGAATGATCTAACTTTTCTAAAGATTAAACTCCACAAAGTTAAACTTATTCTACACTAATAGCCATCATCAGTGCCTAATAATAAGAGATTCACAAAAGAATATAAATTAAAAATGACATCGCCAAATTAGAAATAAACAGTCTTACCTTCAAACTAAAAGTAGCCTGCATGCTAACAACACAAACATGAATTCAACGATCAAATAAACAATTTAGAATAGAACAACTAAAATCACAAAGTTCACTCAAAATTGTAAAATTACAGTTATCTATAATTTTGAGGATTTGCTACAAAAATGTAAAGAATTTAAATTATTTACAGTGGCAGTGTGTTTATGTTACAATAAATGATTTGCTAGCGAAGAATTAGTAGTAACGTCAGTGTTTTTGTATTTCTCATATTCCTATTTGACCAATACGCACAGAATTACAATCATTGCAAGAAAAACTATATACCACCTATCACCTAATAATTCAAAACTGGAATTTTGTCTTTATTGTGAACAAAATCCAACAGTTATCCATCAATTATTGTCATATTATAACACACTGCTACTGTAAATAATTTAAATTCTTTACATTTATGTAACAAATCCTCAAAATTAAATCTTTTAGAATTTTTGGGAATATACAAAATTATAGATAACGGTAATTTTACAATTTTGAATGATCTTTGTAATTTTAGTTGTCCTGTCCTAAATTCATTATTTGATCATTGAATTCATGTTTGTGCTGTTGGCATGCAGGCTACTTTTCGTTTGAAGTCAAGACTGCTTACTTCCTATTGACGTCACTTTTAATTTATACTCTTTTGTGATCTCATGGTAGATATTAGTAGTTGAAAATGCTTATGCCAATTGCAATAAGGTTAATAAAGTTGGACTCTGTTTAATCTTTAGAAAAGTTACATAACTAAATATCCACTTTGAGTAAATGGATCAGTTTACAATATTTAAACTTGCCTAAGGTATAGATATTATTTCTTGGTGTTACAAATATACAAACCAAAGTCTAATATTTCGAAAGTTTATTAAATACAATAGAACTCCAATTATCCGAACTCTGACTATCCAAATCGTCTCAGAGAAAAATTAATTTCTTACTGTCAAGCGGATACGTGATTTGGCTGCGGGAAAACAGATTAAGACAGTCAAAGAATGACTTTCATTTAGTACATAGTAATGTACAGCACTTGTAAGTATGCTATGTATATAATATTATGTAAGTGTCGCCTTTTCATTTAATTAATTAATAATGCATACACAACCAAAAATAAGTTGTTTTTCTTGAAAATGCATACGTGGGAAGAAAATCCGAATGGGGTTCGGTTCCAATTGGTTTGGATATTTGGATTTGCACTGTACATGGAAAAAGCAAGGAATTTATAACCTAAACTATGTTTTTTTGAAGATTTTTAGTATCAGAAAAATGTTTTAAATATCTCTTTTAACAAAGAATGGATAGCACTATAGGCAGCTTTAAACTAATTGAATGTGTCTCATTGTTTTCAATAATTCCAGGGATCTTCATATTATACCCGTACATCTAAGCAGGCCTGTTAGCAGTAGTACCCATCCACGACTAGCATTAAGTAGGGCAGAAATGGTAGAACAGTTAATTATTAACCATGGTATTTCAACAGATAAGCAAAGGTACTGATGTAGCTGTTATATATGTATAACAACTTGCATGAAAGGTAATATTAGATTATCCTTAGACAGTAATCATCAGTTCACTTGTTAAACACATTGTTATCATCAGATGAAAATTTCATCCACTTTTTCTTTTTTTGGCAATTAGTGGCCTCACCTGTAGAACTCTTTCTGAATTTGGAGTCAGCGGACTTCATCATCCTGCAGAAGCTGTGAGAAAAGTAGCTGAAAGAATTTTAGTGCTCGTTTATAAAGTAAATCCTCGTTTAGTTCGTAAACAATTGCCTCCGGATGATGACATCACTAGGAGAAATCTTCTGTATCGACAGCTATTCCATGAATTTGACAAAATTGACTTACAGGTAGGTCATCATTTTCTCAAACTGCCCGGCTCTACTACAGTAATCTGATAATTTGTGAAATCTAAAAGTTTTTTGATATAACTACTTTTCTGCAATTTCTAGAGAAAGAAAGAAATGTTAGAGCGAAACCGCATCATCCAACAAGCAGCAAATCTTGGTTGCTTAAGTCCAGAACCAGGATATGCTTATGCTAAGGATGGTGTTAACAAATCTCCCAGTGCTACCAATGTGGGCGAAGTTTTCTCATATGAAAATGGAACATTACCAACAACTGTCAATGGCCAAAGCAAAAATGGGACTAAGTACCCTGAAAGTGAGAAGCAAAGCAACAGCTCAGCCAGTGCAGTGTCTAGTCCTAGTAGCAATTCAAGAGAAGAAGAAAAGTAAGTATCTTTTAAATTCCGTAGGAATGAACGAAAATTACATTATTGATAAAAGTAAGCTACATAAAATAATTGTTTGCTACAAATCCTTTCATTTATTTAGGCACTGCATATTTTGCAATCAGTCTGAATGTAGCATTCTCGCCGTCAGTAATTCAATGAACTCCCACTACTGGCGCTCTTGCCCAATGTTGGTGCGCTGTAAGGAATGTAGCCAAGTAGTTGAAGTGTCAACATTAACTGACCACTTACTGTCAGAATGTGAGCAAAAGGAGAGCTATACTCAGTGCCAACAATGCACTGAGGCCTTTAAACTACAAGATTATCAGAACCATGCTATACAATGTATAGGTAAGTAATGAAATTTTTAATTACTCTTCGATATGTTGGAACTTAAGGAAAATCTGTATCTAATGTGGCTGCATTTTAAGCATTTTTGGTTGCATATTACACCCTCAAAAAGCTGCTTCATCCGAATTTTTGCACACATATTTTATAAAAAATTAGCGAACTTCCCATAAAATGCTCTCACTTTAACTCAGTTTCTAAATACCACTCTAATTAATTGATAATTAGGTATCAGATGGAACTCTGGCCATATCCATACTGTAGTGGTGCTTAAGCAATTTGAAATGGAAATAGCAGTTTTGCTTAACTGCAGTGTTTTTGTCTCAGCATTCCCTCTTGTTCCCGGTAGGTTAGGCTGGTCTGGGTATGGGTACAAAATACCCTTTACAACTATAGTACTCAGTGTATTCCGATCTACTTCTCATAACAGATTTCAACAATGCTGATTATTTCCAGGACCGACCGAATAAGCAACCATGATCAGATATAAATCATCTTTACAAATACAGAAATATGAAAATGCAAAATTTGCATATGAATCACTACACAACATTTATTTATTTATGACATCAAAATTGTTGTAATTTGTTTCATTTAAATAGCAACCCAAATAAGAACAAATATTTTACAAAATATGAAAAAATGTGTAACTGACCAGAATTGTTAAACTATTTAATTAGAATTTGGGTGTGATAACCTGTGAACTACATTTATCACTCTAATACCAACATTATAAATATATTTTTCGCAATAAGTTTCTTTTTGCAAGACCCTTTCACAACACTTACACTTTCATCTCTTGCTGAACAAAGATGTATCAAGTGTTGAACAATGCAAATAAGGAAGTTTACAATGTTTTTTTTTATAGAATTGACTGATGGATGTTTAAGATGTCCATTGTGTCACACCAATCTGGAGGAAGAGGAGATGATGTGGAAGAAACATCTGATGGGTGAAAAACCATGTCTGATGAATACAAGGATAAAACATCACACATCAAAACAAGTTACTATAAAAACTTAATTTCTAGCTTGTGTGACCAATTGAGAGAGCTTAAATGTACAATTTCATCTAGTCAATTCTTATTTTCAAGTACTCATGTCAAACTTTTGAGAATTCTTTCAAGCTAACGACAAATGATTTTTTGTTTTTCTACCCCGAAAGCTTAATCATTTACTTCAAATGGAGCCGTCCAGGAATATAAAACTGCATCGAAAATAAGGAAACCTGCTTTTTTCAAATTTACCATGCAATGCATATTAATGTAGGTAAAATTGTTAACAATTAGGAATTGTATGTGTGATCTCAGATTTTTACAGCAGTGATTAAAAGCCAAACACTTACTCCTTTCATTTTTCATATTTATGGTGTTGTCTGTTTGTATGCTGTCACCAATGCTAGAACCGAACTTTCTATGACTTCTCGTATATTGTTTACTTTACATTTTGCATGGAGGCTAAATTAGGAGTAAGTGAGTAATTGCTTTGCTCATGGGGTATTCCAAAATTGCACCCAAGTTTTTATTCTCCTGTTTCTCACATGTGCTGCAAACCTTAAGTTCTATCAAAATTTCAAGAAGCTTTGCAGGATTTCACTTATTTCAGTGTAAATTAGTTCAATTTCACTGCTATCTCATACCTGTATACAGGTTATTATTATCTGCAATCCTGTTTTTCATTGTTGTATGACCTTCACGATTTTCACTTTTTAATACAATAAAATAATTTATTTTACGGTAGCACAAATAAGTTATATGTGATATTTTCAATTCATATGTTATGAATGTTAAAGTAATTATTATTGATATTTTTGGCTTTATTGTTTTATGTACTCATTTTTACATTTTTCTGCATTTCCGAGAAAAATTAGGAATGTAGTAACTAAGTTAAAAAAAATGTTTTTAATTGCATCTGTTTGTCTCATATATTACTGTATTTATTTTAATACTGTAAGCAGCAGTAACTTCTAATCATGCTATAATTATCACATCTTACAAATGAAATCAGAAGCAAGCTTATTTTTTAATGTACCTACTCCTAATAATTGTTCAGCAATTTTTTTACATTTTCACTATTCATATTCATAATTTTCGATAATGTTAATAGGTTCTATACATTTTGCCAAAATTATTGAGAACCTAACAGCAATTATAAGCTTCCCCTGCAATACTTATGAAAGTCACCTTTATTAATGTTAATATGTAAACAATAAATGCAATTTTACTTAAACTTTGCCTGTGTCTTCTTTCAATGGGTCACCACCTTCTTTTAGGTCACTTTCTTCTTCCATCTTCTTGAACTTGTTGACATCTGATAGAAACATTTTTTAAGTTCGGTATTTTTTAAAAAATTTCTCTTTATTTACCATATTTTGACACGTCTGCCCCAAGCAGTCGAAGAAGATGGACAGTACTAAATTGTGACATGTAACAACGTAGAGATTTAGTTCCTCTCCAGCCACTCATATTTAGAACTAATGGGGTATCAGAATCACTAGAATCCTCCTTGTATACCAATAAACAGCTACCCGCAGCTAAAAAAAGAAATTACTAAATATAGTCAAATGTAAACAACAATTTTATTAGGAGTATAGCTTTTCATTGTTAACAGGTTGGAAACATTAACTTACACAAATCTTTAACTTGCTTTTGAACAAATTCTGAAAGGGTATCTATTGGAGGTGACTTCTCCGGGGTGTCATTTAAAAGCAAGGTTATTAAATCTTCTTTTGGTATTTTTATCTTTCGTTCATTTCCAATGTAAGGAAAGATGCTTTCTAATCCATCTTGAGCAATTCTACAACAAAATGATGCACAGTAGAGGAAAAATAGTAGACCTACAATCTGTTTTTAGTACTAGACTTTCTGATGTGTTTCCATTACATACATACCTAAAATCACATTTCATGTTCTTGTTATCTGACCTGACAAAAGTTTTCACGCCAGTGTTAATAAATTTTATGGAATCTTGATTCTGTATCACCAAGTCACGTATGGCAGGTGACGTAAAGTATATGTTTTTCTTTTTCCCAATGTGACAGCGTGTTAGTAAGCAAGTCACATCAAAGTCATTTGATATCTTGTAAAAATCTTTGATCTGTGGCCAAACAGTCTCGTCTTCCTTGAAGAACACAAAAGGATCTTCTCGATATACACCCCTTTTCTTTTTCTTCCTCTGCGTGTCGGGTTCATCTAACTGTCTTTTCACAGATTCTGTGCCATTTGCTTGGGGTGGTTTGGTGGACTTCTCCTTTGAATTTAGGGGTTTTAATTTTTCTAATACTGCAACGAAAAATGCTCCTGTGTTTTGGTGGTGCGGCAAGATCCTCATGCTAAAATAAGGTTGTAATATTAATCTTTTTTGTTTTTGAGCATCTAAATATCTTTTAGAACCAAATACCACCTACCATTTATGAAGCTGATATTTTTCCCTATCTTCTTCTTTAGGTGGGAACATCTGAGGTCGTATTGTTGTTCTCCATTTTTCATCAACGTCCTCAAACTTTTCATAAAATTCAAGGTTTCTAGTGCCTACATTCCAGGATTCCATACCTAACAAGGAACCAATAGTTAACATAGCAGGTAGTTATTTAAAGGAAAAATAAGTATGTCGGTATATATTAATTTTAAAATTCATGCCAGAGTGAATTGGTGAGTCACTAGACTTTTTAATTTACACCACTAGTGGGCATTATAGTAGGTATGTTTAGCAAGGATGTGAATACAAGGCATTCACCTGCAAGATGATCGAGATACCTTCAATAATATTAGGTTAAGAATTCATTCCCATTTAGGCATTTCAGAACACGTGACCTCAGTCCCTTTAAATATGGTGGCTGTTGGCACACAAAGCTAGTGTTTACATTGAGCTCTTATGGGAAAAAACTTTTACAAATTTATTTCAGTATTTTGTGACACGAAATTTAAATCTAATTCCTATATTTAGATTCGTTATGGTTAGTTGGATATATGTATATAATTTTAGTGCAATACACGCTGTCATTAGTGAAAAAGATTGCAAATAAAGACAGTTGTTTTACTTTGATGCGAGTATAAAACACGTAATCATCATGTAGTCTATATTAAACTAGATCCATTACACTGAAACTGTTGTTTATATTAGTAGATACGGCGTATTATATGTAACCATGATATAATAACTTGTTCAGTGTGTTTTGTGCAGTACGAATCAAAACAACAATCACAACAAATAACAGCATACAGCAACCATCTTGTTTTTATTTCTGATAACTGACAAAACACAAAACATTTTCGATGTAAATACAGGGACAGGGAGTGTGTCAACCTGCCAACACGAAGTTCAACGTCACCTTCAACAATCTTTTTCTCGTTTATTACGCCAAATATTGCGTTAAAATTACACAGGTATATCTAGCTAATCATGACAAACCTAAATATATGCAGTACCCTATTAATTTCAGCCCCGAACATACATAAAAAAAATCTTAAAGTTTGTCTCCCGTAAGAACTCCATGTAAACAATGGCTTTGTGTGCCAACAGCCTCCATTTTTAAAGGGACTGTGACGTAATAGTGAAATGCCTAATACTTTTTTAATAATCCATAAGACATAATGCAGGTAGGTTTCTGTCTGTATGAAAAAACCTTTTATTTCAAAGCCTAGCTTGCTTATACAGTGTTGTCTCATTCAGGGCAACAGAAGTGAAGTTATCTTATGTATGTACAATAACAAGATAAGGAGGGTACCTACAGATATAGTAGTTCAGTGTAGGTTAATTAAATTATGATAATGATATTCATAATTTTTGAATAACAACAAATATCAAAATTAAGATAAAAAGGTCCCTTTTGCTACAGGCCAATACACAATTATGTTTTTAACTCTATCACCTATAGTGATTAGGTCTGGGCGATTCGAAAAAATATGAATCGGTTTTCAATTCGAACATTTAAGATTAATTAATGTTATTTAAAGTCGATTGAGATCGTTTAAAATTAATTCAAATTGATGTGTCATTGGAGTTTTTAATACTAACAATGCAATAAAATTCACAACAGAGTGAAGTTACGTAGGGTATCGGTACTATTTGTATGAAGTTATTAATTTATCAATTTTAACTAGTTAAGAAACAGTATTAGAAATTATTTACTAGCAGATTCTTGATTTTAACTCCTCTATGGAAAAGGCAATAAGAAATATGTAAATCTTTTACTCTTACAAATATGCATGGGGATACACACGTTAGCCATTCTATATCTGGTGTCTTTGCTTGATCTAATATTCTAGTCAAGTGAACATGTCAGTGCATTGGATACTGCCATAATTGAATTGGTTTTATCTGATTACCTGTTTGTGTCATATACATTATCAGTCCATCAACTTGAAGTTGAACATCAGAGTGAAATATGTAGATCTTATAAGAGTATCAATATAAATAAATTTGAGTTTGATTTAGAATGGATTAATAGCACCAAATGTTTAGGATGCTCACAGATCATTCAGCTGTTACAAAAATTGAGAGATAAAGCACACAAAAAGTACCAAAAAAACTCATGATAGATAGCATTTCATTTACTATAAGTCTCTAAGAAATAAGAATAAAATATGAAAGGACAATCTGGTATAGCTTAACAGATTTAAATGTTATAAAACCTAAAAAAAACAACTTTTATGCCAGGAAATCTACTTGACCTTAATAATTTGAACGACTTCACATCTTTATATTTATAGTCCACTTGAATTTCTATAAAATAATCAAATTTTCTGATAACTCTGATGATTATTTTGGATTCTTAACTGTTACTGAATTAAATGTTGCCACCTCGCTATTTAACATCAAAACAAATGATACCGGTTATGATATATTAATGACAAAATGATCCAAATATGCTGTCCTTACTTCTTGCCAATCTTAACACTTGTCATTAACGTATGCATTACTTAAGGTCCACTAGAGGGTAAGCATAGTCCAACTACAGATGCAATAGAAGTTCAAGACTTAATGGGTACAAGTATTTTCCGCTCAAGTTAAATACTTGTAATTAGTTAGTTTGAATAAATTAATACTACCTATATACTATTGTATTCAAATGACTAAGTAAAAGACGAGTAGTGCTAAAAATATATATGTATGAAACAAATCACTTGTTTTATAAATCTACAAATATGGACAGCAATTAATTATGAAAAAAAGAGCCTGACAAACAATATTATTTTTAAATGGTTTAACTTATTATTTTAGCAGTGCAAAACCATTATCTGAATATTTAGACAACAGATGAACTTTTAAGCATCAGTATAAGTATCGTCCTTACAAGGTCAATTTATATTTAGTTTTTTCACTGATACAAGTTGGTCAATGGAACAGTACCTAGTGGCATTAAAAGCAGATGTTTCTAGAAATACCTGATTGTGAAATACTGATAAACCACACAAATACTTACAAAACGACAAATGCCAACTCTAAATCCAGATCTAATCACAACTTTGCTACTAACACACTTCTTGTGAGAAATAAAACAAGCTGCCCACTGTCGATGTCAAATAATATGCCAAATCAAAAAAAATATGTAATAGCCTGTTGCATAAATGAGTAGTTTGTGACTGTTTTATGGCTAGCTACACAAATTTGGATCAAATCATCCAAGTTTAACAGGAGGTTGTCACCTAGCAACGTCATGAATCTGTGTGTTCTGATTGGTGTTGCAATAGCTATGACCGCAGGTTGTACTTGGATCAAATTAAACATTCACTGAGAGATGGATCACATTTTATACACCACTTTTAAAGTCAAGTGCAAGGAACTTTTGTGATTACTTTACTTATATTTCACCATTCACATACCATTGTGGTATTTTAATCCTGGTAACAGATTGGTTGCATCCACCAATTGTAATMCTCCTTCAGTGTCCGCTAAAATTCTGTGCACCACCGATTCATTTTCTAATGGATTTAGAGAGCATGTGGAATATACAAGCCTTCCTCCTACAGCTAAAAGTTCTGCACCTCTTCTCAAAATACGGTATTGTATACTGAAATCAAAGAATAGTTTTGCAATGCTGCCATATGAGGGCAGTGCTGTTTCAGTGTAATTACACTTTGCCAGCACGGCTTCGATACAACTACAGATAGCTTGTTTGTTTTTTAATGTATTATTTATTTTAATAATAATACCCGTGTAAATTAAGACCATTTGCTGGGGTCCATTTCATCCAAATGTCAGGGTTTTTTCGGAGTGTGCCATCACCCGAACATGGCACATCACATAGAATCCTGTCAAACTGAACCTGAAAATGAAGGAATGGACTTGTTTACTTTGAAAAAATGTAATAGTTTTAAATTTGTACTATATTTTGAATCAACTAAATATTATACCTGCTCAGTCCCGCCATCCGGCATGCTTACATTCAAATTCGGTAATATTGCACTGTCATGGTTGATAATAGCCACACAAGGAGAATTTATCCTTTTAGCTTGATGTACCAACATGTAACAGCGTTTATTATCAACATCGTTTGCTATAACATATCCACTAGGAACAGGTTCATCATTACTGTGTAAAATTTCTAAAATTTGTGCAGTTTTGGATCCAGGTGCAGCACACATATCTAAAACCTATAAAAACACTGTAAAAGGTGAAACTCACTGAACCGAGGGGGAAAACCTTGAAATTATTCGGGAAATTATAAAAAATTACAAGGAAATATGTGGCAATTACAGGAAAATACGGGGCAATATTGGGGCATCACAGGGTATAGGTGGAAATAATTAGGAAATATCATGGTAGTACTGGGCAGTTTCATTTAGAAAAATAACGAACAAATCGATTTAGATCATTTAGAATTGATACAAATCGATTGCGATTGCTGTTTATAAGCATTTTTAATACTAATAAAATAGTAAAATTCACAACATAGTTAAATTAGTCACATCTGTAGTATTCTTGCGAAATGAATAAATTATCAATTTAAACTAATTAAGAAAAAGCATTAGAAGTTAATATTCCGGTAGATTCTTGATTACAGCTCCATTATTTAAGCGGCAATAAAATTTTCGTTACTTTTTACTGCCGTCTTCAAATATGTGTGATAATCTTACTATAATATACCCAATTGCTACTCTATATTCTTAGTTCCTGGGCATAATTTACTATACTGTTCTTCGAATAATAGTTATGTACTAAAAAACGTCGTTTTTATTTTAAAATTAAATATTTTTCACATAAGTTTATTAGGTTGCTTAGTAACACTTTTCGCTACACTGATATCAGGAATACACACCAGAATTTAAGGTGTATTGTTGGAAAACACCTTCTATACAAATCGATTAAGATATTAAAGTTTATAGAAACAACAAATATTTTAAATCTGAAAATTTGTATGTCTAGTTTTTTACTATAAACCCTTTAATATAATTTTAGTATAGCTGGACATCCAGTTTTACTGCAAGTAGACACCAACCTTTTTATTAAAAAAAAACCTATATATTATATATTTCGAAATGAATTTGCTTTTACTTTTACATCATATACACATATTTTGTTTCTTACTGAATTGTTAGTAACTTTGTTAACAACATTATATCTCACAAMTAGTGAACTAACCTAGAAAACTTTTGTCTCAAACAAAAAATGATAATCAACAAATACATTTCAAGCAATTAAACGGTTCTATTAAAGAAAAACAAACTATCCATGCTTGAAGCCAGTTAAATAAGAAGCACCATACATTTGTAATTATAAGGAAGGAAAAATATATCCTTGCATTATTAAAGATTGTCTATGTATTCTTTTCTTATGCAGCAGTAAAACTAGCAAGGTGATATTTTTTAGGACATTTCATTTTTGCAAATTCTCTTATGCAACCTAAAATGCCCAATCTTAGGCCATATCCATATACCTATGTTGGCAATATTCTTGGAACTAAATAACAAAACAATAAATTTATAATATACAGAGCATAATATACATAACTCAATTTGCAAAAGATCACAAATTAATTCTTGTTAAATAACTTCGCCTAGTTCAATCTACAATATATTTATTATCAGGTAAAGTGCTTTAGGCTAATAAACCATCGTCAGTACAATATTACAAAACAGAGGAAAAATTTAGGACATTGTTAAAATTATGAAATGAACTAAAATTCTAAACAAGCAATCATGACTAAAAATGGAAAGCAACTTTCAAACCAGCAACATAAAAATTAGCGTTTAAATAAGAAATTTAGAATCAGACAACTGCAATTGCAAAAATCATTTAGAATTGTCCAATTATAGTCATTTAATATTTTTTATATCCCTAAAATTTGTAAATAGTTTAATTTTGACGATTTCTTACAAAAACGTAAACTTTTTAAATTGTCCAATGTGGAAGTACATATAATGATAATAAATGATTTGCTAACGAAGAATTTGTAATTACAATGTCTGTATTTTTTTACTTATTAAATAGTTTTAGATGCTCATTTGCCCTGATAAGAAAGTATCTTCCTGTTTGTCCAATATAAACAGAGTTACAGTCGTTACATGTAAAGCTATATACACCTGAATGATTTAAAACGGAAATTTTGTCTTTATTATGGACAGACACTGCCTACGGTAGAAAAGGCAATATTTATGTCACTAGATGAAAATAATTTAGAAAGGTAAATTGAGACTTGACCAATAAACCTACAGGGGTACTAAATTTTAACTTCTTTATCACATGTGATGGTGTTAAAAAAAACTTAAATTTTGTCAGGTATTTATAGTACAATTTTTCTATTAAGTAATTTGGAAAACCGTTATTATAAGCAATTTAGGGAATTACACCAAGTTCTTTTTCGAAGGCATTTAAAGAAAGCGGAATTTTAAAAACAGAATGAAAAAGAGCTATTTTATGCGTATAGAGGTGCATATAGCTTTACATGTAACAACAGAATGGTGGAGTGGATAAAGGAGGTAAATGACATTTTATTGAAAAATTAGTTTTTGTTGTTATAAAAGGTTATAAGTGACCCTTTTTTGTTAGAAATTAATTAAATCTCGAAAAGTTGCTTATTTTTTAAAATAGCACTGGATGAAGGAGGTAAATTCCAATTTTTTTTTGCATTACTTATGCATGAAGGAGATAAGTAACAAAACTTACCTCCTTTATCCACTTTTTAAAAAGTTTACCCCCTTCATCCATGAACGTCTTAACATTATGCTACATTCTGTACTTGATTTAAGCGAATGAAGAAGGCAAGTGGCAGCACTTACCTCCTTCTTGCGTAAACTTTCGAATTCTTTAGTGAAGTGTCAAGTTTGAAAACATAACCTAAAATATTTAGTTGATTCCCTTGTAACTAGTGAACAGTTTGTTTAAGTAAATATTGTGCAAAAATGGCTTCAAGGGCTAAATTAATTGTAGAACTAGCCCTGAAAACGGTTGATGAGTCTCCGAGTGCTTCAGGTGATAATGGTGTGTATTAATATTGAGCTAGAACTAATAAATTTATTCGTCTATCTTTACGGTTTTTTACCCCTCTTACGTTTAAAAACTTTATTATTTTGATTTTAGTAGAACCACAACCAGGCTGTAGCTCAATACAAAAATCAGACCGCTTAGGAAAACTTTGTTCCCAAAGCTTTGTAAATGGTTCGTTGTTTTTAATATATACCATAGGTATATTTTCTGTACCCTATAATATTTTAGAATCAGAATTTAGTAGTGATGAGGAACCATATTCTTATTCAGAAAGCGAATACTCTTCAACTAATACTAATAGCAGCAGCAGTAGCAATGCAACTAACTTGCTAGTGAAGACACGCAGGCAAGCAGTCACCAGAATATTGTTTGATGATATTTCTGAAGAAACTTGCACTACAGATGCGGTATCTGCTTCAGCAATTATTATTAATGAATTTGGAAAAAAAAGGCTAGCTAAAAATGCTCTTCCAGAAACTGTTAATGGTCATTCAAGAAAAGATGAAAGTTTTCTCTAAGGTAGATAAGAAAGTTAGAAACAAGGTGCCAAACCCCAATAAAAATTGGAAAAGGCGTGTAGCAGCTCTCGCAAGAGAAAGGGGGGGACAGTTATATTAGTCAAAAAGGCAAGAAAATTTCAGGCAAAGCTGTGAATGAAGAAACTTTGTGTACGACGAAATGTCCCAAAAAGTGTAGTGAAAACATTACTTTAGAAATGAGAAGAAAACTGTTTAGTCGTTTTTACAAATTAGATGTGGATGGCAAAAATATATTTCTATTTAAAAGCATGAAAGCTCGATCTCCTGTACGACCAAAGACACAATCGACCCGTCATCGTGCTGCCTCCTTCAAATACTTTTTAGAAATAGATAAGAACACGTTTTTCGTTTGCAAGAAAGCTTTTTGTTCAATTTTTCAAATTGGAAAGAAAAAAATTGAATACCTTCAGAAAAAGAACAGTTTTTCTGAACCAGCACCGACCCCGGATAAAAGGGGAAAACATAACAGTAGACCCCACAAACTAAGTGAGGATGTCAGGCAATATATTAAAGATCATATAAGTAGTTTTTCAGGTGAACTTTCCCACTACTCCCGTAACGTAAACCCGCACAAAAAGTATTTGTCACCTACACTGAATATTTCAAAAATGTATCATTTGTACAAGGAACAGTGTCAAGATCATAAGAAACCCGCAAAATATTTTATAAAATTCTGCACTTATGCAAAGATATTTTCTACAGAATTTAATTTATCATTCGGAACATCAAGAAGCGATACTTGTGCTACATGTGACAGTGGTGAAGGCAACGAACAGCATAAAGCTAACTATGAGGAGGCGTTTTTATCTCAACATCATGCTAGGGAAACATCCAAATCTAATACCGGAATTTGCTATTTAACAATGGATCTTCAGCAGACACTACCCCTCCCCAAACTCACTATTTGTAAAGCTTTTTACCTTTGCCAAATGTGGATGTACAACCTAGGCATCCATTCTTTAACCATGAAAGAAGAAAAAGCATTTTTTTTTACATGGACAGAAGATGTTGCCCATCGAGGAAGTGCAGAAATTTGCAGCTCTCTTTTAACATGCCTGGACATCTGGTCCTATGGACAGATTCTTGTGCAGGTCAGAATAAGAATTTTTTAATTATTTGTTTATACCAATATTTGATTTTAAAAGGGTTGGTAAAACAAATAGACCACAAATTTCCAGAGGTGGGGCACAGTTTCCTCGATTTGGATCGAGATTTCGGAAGAATAGAGAAAAATCTAAGAAGACATGATACAATATACTTACCTGATGAGTACCGTACCATCATTAACAAATCAAGCAAAATTAATCATGTCACAGACATGTCAATTCACTTTCGAAACTTTGAAAATTTTGCTGAAGAACTCAATATTATAAACAGGAAAAAAATGTATTGAATGAGACAGTCTCATTTAGAGACAGCATAAAATGGATAAGGGTTGATGAATATGGATCTTATTGGTACAAAGAAAGTTATGATCCAAACACTCCATTTAAGAAAGTCAACATTATAAAGAATGCTCGTTTGACGCCTCCTAATAATGTCCAAATTCAAAGAATTGGTAGGAAATATGGAACTCTGGCTCCACAAAAAGTGGATAATTTAAAAACACAGTTACCTTTTGTAAAGGATACTTATCGTTGGTATTATGAGGAGATAATCAAGGAGTAAGAAAAAAATTAATAGTTATTAATTTTAATTAATTAATTAACAGCTTAATAAAGAAAATAGTTCCTGACAAAAATTTTTGCTTGTTATAACCTTCATTGATTCAAAATTGCATTATTTTTAAACATAGTTGTTGTAGATGAAAGAGGTAACTGCACTTTTTTGAAAAATTAGAAGCCATGTTAAAGTTAGTCTTGGTTGTAAAATGAACACCTAGTTTTAAAACCAGCTTATTACAACATCAATTTTCTTTTCTCTATTTAAAAAACTTCAAGATCAATTTTCTCAAAAACATGTTTTTGCTATTTACCTCCTGTATCCACTCTACTCTTCAACTGTAACTCTGTTTATATTGGACAAACGGAAAGATCCTTTCTTATTAGTGGAAATGAGCATGTAAAACAATTTAATAAGTATAAAAATACAGACATTGTAACGACAAATTCTTCCTTAACGAATCATTTATTATTTTTTTACACACTTCCACTTTGGACATTTTAAAAAGTTTACATTTTTGTAAGATATCAAAATTAAACTATTTAGAAATTTTGGAGATATACAAAATATTAAATGACCAATACTGGACAATTCTAAATGATTTTTGCTATATCAGTTGTCCGATTCAAAATTTTTTATTTGAACACTAATTTTTATGTTGCTGGTTTGAAAGTTACTTTCCATTTTTAGTCAAAATTGGTTGTTTAGATTTTTAGTTTCCCTTTATAATCTTGACATCAACATTTTTTCATCTGTTTTGTAATATGGTACTGACGATGGCATATTAGCCGAAAGCGCTTTACCTGATAATAAATATATTAAATAAATATTAAATATATTAAACTTGGCGAAGTTATTTAACAAGAATTAATTTAATCCACCTAGAACAAAATGGATCAGTTTTCAATGTTTAGATCACAAATTATATTATTATTGATTTATGCAAAACTAAAACTACACAATGTTTAAAATAGAAAGTTCATAGCAGAATTACAGAAAATTAAAATAGTCAGACCAAATATTTTTGGTGTGATTTCCATGAGCTTTAATACTGATGCTCAGTATGAGGTATCCTATATAAATAGCAAGATATCTGTAACCTTGATGAGTAGTAATGCAACTGACATTCAGAATAGTACAGAATAACATGAAGTCAGTGCGAAGAGGGTATCTAGGAGTAAATGTTATTCTGCATTTCTAGGTGCAAACTTGAATAATGTCTTCTAGTATGCTGTGTTAAATTGCTGGTGTTCCAAGTGTAACATATTTGTTTTTCGCATTTTATATGTTAGCAAGGTATCCCATCCATTTTCTATAACGTACTTCCATTAAAGACTGCTACACCTGCTTTTCCTATTTGCCATTTCTGTATAGAATACAATACAATACACAACCACTACACTAGTTCGAAGAATCACAAATTTGTTGCAATAATATATGCTGATGTGACAGTTTCAGTGTTCCACTAGAAGGTACGGAGATTCCAATTACCAATGCAACAGGAATTCAACGCAAAATGCATACAAATATTTTTGATTCAAGATCAATGGATATTTTTGATTGGAATGAATGTTTTTATTTGTATTTTCAATTCGATTCGATACTATATTTTGAGTCAATTTTCTGGGTAAATTAATCGATTAATCGGGGCCTACTCAGGATGGCATAAGAGCCAAGCATGTAGTTGCCTGCAACTTTGCACCAAGCCTGGAGCTGAGCAACACATGTTGAATAACATTGCGAGTAACCATGCCAGTTGAAAGTATAGTTTTAGTATTGTTAATCAATTCTATGTAACTGAATACTTGATTTTATTCTTTTTCCGAGGTGAATATGCAATTAAAAAAGATAAGGAAATTGTCAGAAGAAATATGGGGAATTATGGAGCATAGCAGGAAAATATTATTGGCTTATGAAGAAAACATTGAGAAATTATGGGACATTACTAGAAAATATTATGGAATTATGGGACTTATTAAGGACTTACGACGAAGTATGGAGAAATATAAGACATATTTAGGAAATAATTTCCCCAACGGAAAATAATTGCACAAAATCAGAAGGGGTGTTGTCCGTCTCTCAACAAACACAAAAACAATATTTTATAGGATCCGATACATAATGACATGAAAACAATTCCAATTGATGGGTAGTATACATGATGCAGAAACTGTCTATACCTTATGATGAGGCTGAACATCCAAGACAATTGGTGGAATCATGCTAACTGTCTCTTGTCTCGATATCGACCCATTTTCAGTCTCCGATATCAAGAAATTGTGGAGCTTGTAAAATGCTTCGTTGCGTCTAATATCCTTTCTGGTTATGTCCATCTGCCATGCTAGCTTGTTTGGATACCAGGGCAATGGGAATATGTTTGCCTGTTCAGTTGTGTTCTGGTTTAAGCATTCCTTTATGAATTGTCCCTGTACTATTTCCAACATCCTCTTGGCTTCGCTCTTAGACCCAGTGATACGAAATGCTGCAGGTAGGTCTGTCTTTAAACTGGTTATGAATTGGTCCCATTCATCATCAGGGCAAATACCTTGTTTCTAAAAGTTAATGGTAAATGAGAATAGAAGATTACTTCATATTATAATACCTTGTAGTATTGAATAAATTTTTCATTTTCTTTAATAATGTCTACATAAGGTTGTCTTCCTCCTGAAGGCCCATCTCTTACCTAAAACATGTCTCAATAAGCAATTTATGAATTGCACAGGCAGGCCTACATACATTAATATTTTGCTTGTGAAACTTTCTAAATCCTGCTTTACGTCTACCCATAATGAAAGAAAGTAATAAAAGTACACGGTTTTCCTTAATGATTACGTTAATATTAAATGTCCTACAATGAAAAAAAATGCAAGGGTTTAATTCAAACTATAAATCCATCCACTACAATGCATTCACATGCTATTTCAAAATGTGGTTATGTAAAACGTCATGCGTCAAACCCATAGAAAAAGTCAAACCTTCAATAAAAAAATACTAATCTCAGTTGTCATTTTACGTCATTTCAGCAGCATTGCCAATGTTAAAAATTTCCAGTAGATTATTGATGAGCTTATTTTTATATTACTCGTTAATCTTTGTTTTTACCTATAATTCATAATTTTTAACCACGTCTAAAATTTTGTTTACAGTTAATGCTGTACATTTATACATATAAGCTCTTTGTAGATATAACAAATTAATAAGTTCTCTCTAAAACTAAAAGAAAGCTTTTGTATAATAATATTTATTGATGAGCTGATAAACAAATTTCTATTCTGGAGCAGAAATACTAATGTTAATATGTAATCGAATTTGACGTTAAAATTAGTACTAGTGATTGCTATGATGAAATACATTCCTTGGTGTGCTAAATAAAATTCCATGTAATAAAGCTTGACAACGTTGTATTTATCAATGCTTTGTTCTTCCACCAATCCCAGGAAATCCAAGCGAGAGAGTCGCGAACCATGCACAACGCGGGACTATCGTTCAGCTCCGCGCTGGCAACGGCGCGGAGTGTACCAGTGTCGTTGAAGCCGTCAAAATGGCGACCAACGATAGTAAAGCTCCTCTTCGAACTGTAAAAAGAGTACAGTTCGGAATTCTAAGTCCAGATGAAATTGTAAGTAAACGTGTAAAAAGCATCTGAGCTTTCTTTCAAATATATTTGCGCGCCGTGGGAATGTGTTTTTGTTGTATATTTCGGTGCGATATGACGAACCGTGTTCGTGGGTCGTCCACCATATACAAATGGCGTAATCATACGTCACGAAAATGTTTTTGTTTTTCCTTTTTGTTAACGTGTTGCTGCTGTTTTGTTAAATATTTCATGATAACTGTGATCAGTGCATCAGCGATAAATACAGCTTGCAGTAACACTTGTGAAATTAAAATTGGTGTTGCTTAACTCATTAATGGCGGCAATGGAGTACGACGTATTTACCGTATATTATATTGCTGTTTTATATTTTAGCGTCGTATGTCGGTCACCGAAGGGGGCATCCGCTTTCCAGAAACCATGGAAGCGGGTCGCCCCAAACTGGGGGGACTGATGGACCCCAGACAGGGGGTCATCGACAGGAACTCTCGATGCCAGACCTGCGCTGGAAACATGACAGAATGCCCTGGGCATTTCGGACACATCGACTTATCCAAACCAGTTTTCCATGTTGGTTTCGTAACAAAGACGATTAAAATATTACGTTGTGTTTGCTTCTATTGTAGTAAGCTATTGGTTAGTCCGGTAAGTGTCACAAACATTGTTTGTAGAGTTTTTTATGATAATCACCTCTTTTTAGAACAATCCGAAAATCAAAGAAGTTGTTATGAAGTCGAAGGGACAGCCACGAAAACGATTGGCATTTGTTTATGATCTGTGTAAAGGAAAGAACATTTGTGAAGGCGGTGATGAAATGGATGTGGTAAAAGAAGGTGAAGATCCGAACGCCAAAAAGCAGGGTCATGGTGGTTGTGGTCGTTACCAACCCAATATCAGGAGAACAGGTTTGGACTTGACTGCTGAATGGAAACACATCAACGAAGACACTCAAGAGAAAAAGATAGCATTGTCTGCAGAACGTGTGTGGGAAATCTTAAAACATATTACAGGTAGGTAGATGACTTCTCATGACAGTTGATAGCACAGTAAAATTTACTTTAAATTCAAGAAACAAATCCCAGGACCCAAAAAATGTATTTATAGGGTTAACAGTTTCAGGGTTTTTAACTTGTATCTTCAGGCACATAATATAAACATTGACATTTTTAACTACAAACAGTATAAAATATTATTTTAATATTTAGTCTTATACTTTTATTGCAGTAAAATGCATTTAGTAATATAAATCACAGACATCAAATTAATTATTTAAGAGATTAATTGTTAATAGTAATAACATGATATTATAAACAGGTGTAATGAAATCAATCCGACATTGTAAAATCTTATCATGACATAAAGTTTTGAATCGAAAAGGAAGGCAGAGATCTATGTCAAAGAGAACTGTAGTTTTCCAACAAAATTAAATATAAATCTGAAACGTTCGTTCAGATGGTGTTGTAAGCGGACTTGTCAATAAAAATTACATTGAACAAAAATATTCTTAAGTCTAACTGGCTATTCGGCAAACTGAAACTTATGGTTTATAATTTCCAATGCTTTTAAACTTTCCAGCAGATTAGACTAGTTGTTAAATACTATTTTATGTAGTATGGTAAAGAAATTCTCTTTATTAAAAGAGTGCTCCATTTCAGTTATATGGAGAGCGAAACTAGATTGTTCAGGGTGGGTAGGTATAGCCTTAGACATCTTAGGTGTGAAAATTTCTGCATGTTTTACCAATCTAAATTGAGTTACAGTCTCCACATTTGTAAACACCCCTAAGTGATTCTTTATTAAATAAATCGTCCGTTTTTGGGACTACGGTATAATAAAATATTCTGATATCTGCACCTTTTAACAACTTGTATATTTTGTATTTGAGCTGACCAACAAACAACATCCTGACAAATTTGCTTGATACATTTTGCGATGATGATTTTAAGATTGTATTTTTCTCTATATTTAGTTACAAGTCTATCTACCGCTCACATGGAATATATATTTTTTAATAGCATTACCTAAGTTCTTTGTTGTAAGAATCACAATTAAGTGGAACACTAATTAACCTATGTATCAAGCTATCAAAAACCTCATGCTTATGAGCTACAGGATGTTGTGATTCGTTACGAATTAAAATACCTGTATATATAGATTTTCAGAAAATCTCATACTTTTCAGATAACTTTTATCATGCTTATTATGTTTATTATTTAGATATTCTATAAAATTATTAAGTTGATTAGATTAAAAGTCCAGAATAAGAACAAAGCAAGCTTCTTAGAGAGGGCTAATTGTGAGATTTTCCGAGAACCTACACATATGGTTGTTTGAATTCATAACGAATAACTACATCATGTAGCTCATAAACAATGCATTTTGTGATAGTTTAAGGTTAATTAACATTCTACTTAGTTCTGATCTTTATAATAAAGAACTTGTTCCTATTCATAAAATTGCTTGTACGAAAAAATTCAATGTGAGTGTGATAAAGTTGTAACCAAACATACAGAAAAATACAGTCTCAAAAAATATTCTCGCATCTACTTCCACTATCAGAAAATACGCAAGTTGTTAAAGGGTGCATATTGTAGAATACCTTATTATACCAGAGTTGTGAAAAATTAATTTCTCAAGTAGTGAGAAACAAACAGTGTAATCTGTTGGATAGTTTAGAAGCAATGGAAATTATAAAAGTCAAATTTCAGTTTGCTGAACATCCAGTTAGATTTTAGAGATACTTTTGTTTGTAATATTTTTCGTTGACAAGATTACGATTACATATACACCTTGTGTAAGAACGATTCAGATTTGCATATAATTTTGTCGGTAAGCTACAGTTGTCTTTGATGTAGAAGATCTCTAACCTTTTTGTTTCAAAACTTTTTGCTGCATTAAGATTCTACAATGTCATGTTGATTTCATTCCACCTGTTCCTATCTTAACTTGTTGGTTTCATTGTGGTATCATGGCTTTAATATTAATAATTAATCTTTCAAAAAATTAATTTCATGTCTGTGATTTATATTAATGAACATGATTGAAATACGAATATGACTTGTAAATACTGGCATATTTTATATTGTATGTATTTAAAAATGTCAATGTTTTTTGTAGTATGTGCCAGATGATGGGGAATTAGTTAAAAACCCTGAAACCGGTAGCGCTGTAAAAGTTTTTTGTCTTAGCCTTAAATTGTTTAATTTTCGAATTAAATCGTGCCTCAAATATGGAGAATTTAGTAAGTTTACTTTAAACTTACGTCTGTTGCAGATGAGGAATGTTTTATCCTTGGAATGGACCCTAAATTTGCAAGGCCTGATTGGATGATTGTAACCGTTTTACCAGTGCCCCCTTTGCCCGTACGTCCTGCCGTCGTTATGTATGGATCGGCTAGAAACCAGGACGATTTGACTCATAAATTAGCTGATATCATAAAGGCGAACAATGAACTGCAGCGTAATGAAGCTGCTGGTGCAGCGGCACACGTTATTTCAGAGAATATTAAGATGTTGCAGTTCCACGTGGCAACGCTGGTTGATAACGACATGCCTGGCATGCCTAGGTAAATATTAGAAAACTAACACATTTTTAGTTTAGTATTGGCGATCATAATCGAAAAACACTTGTTAAGTGTTATTCACAATTTTTATAAGATGTTCCGATTCTTGCAGGTGTATTATGTATCAAAAAGTTAATTTTTCTTTAGTTATTATTGGCTCTGCCTGTTTGGAAATTAGCCAGCTCATTACTTTTTTATTACTCTTTATACAAAAATGCATACATAAACGGACATACACTGACTTTCATGTTCTAGGCGGGGCTCGAACCTGCAACCTCGTGATTCAGAGGCAGGTACATTACCCACTAGACCACTGAGGTCGGTTAAACAGGTTATAAAAGTCTGAAAAGTATGTCAGTACTATTGAAGGAAGCTACAACTAAAAAAAATGTTAAACAATTAGTGCAGAACAATAGAAGTAGCGAGGAACAAAATTTTGCTTATAAAATATATGGAATGTGAAAAAGAAATTAAAGAAAAAACTTACGACTAGAGTTTAAATGTTATAAATCTATTGATAACAAAATTGAAACTGGATTCTACTTAGCACATTGAAAACTAGTTGCATTTTGAAGTATAACTCAATTTTTTTTTCATATGACGTTCTCCTATATTAGAAAACGGTAATTGTTTTTTTTTATGTTCATCTCTATACTAATAATAAAATAAAATCGTTTGAAAGATATCTGCGGTATTAACACGAGATCAAACATACTGTGATTGGTTGAATACAAAATTGCGTCATGCAACAGTAACGAGGCCCCGCACACTAAGGTCGCTTGTTGCATAAAGTATGTCAAATGGAACAGTATGTGTCAAGCTGATTTTCCTGTAAATAAACAAGTAACATGGTTTTCTCAAGAGAGGGGAATGTTGTACAGATTTATTTGCAGGAAAGTTTGTTGAATTTAGTTACATTAAGATATAATTCAATTATATTAAGATATAATTTATCCAAGGAGCTATGAATCCATGTCTTTGTGGACAATAAAACATCAATAATACATATGCATCTGAACTGTGAAATGCTCTCAAATATGCTGAAAGCAATCACCATCATAAACGAGTTATTATTACTTAAAAGTACGTACAGCTTGCTTGAAAAGTAGATTAATAGAAAAAATAAGAAATACATAACTCGCATCTAAAACATTTAAACAACGATGAAAAAATGAACAAATGATATGTTTCATCACTGATATATATGATAATAATTTAATCATGTGCATTTTTTAAATATTTAATTACTGTTTTTCTTTCTAGAGCTGTTCAAAAATCTGGAAAGCCTCTCAAGGCCATTAAAGCCCGCCTAAAGGGTAAAGAAGGGAGAATCAGAGGTAACCTGATGGGTAAACGTGTAGACTTCTCTGCTCGTACCGTAATCACGCCCGATCCAAACTTGCGTATCGATCAAGTTGGTGTTCCAAGAAGTATCGCCCAGAACTTAACATTTCCAGAAATTGTCACTCCTTTCAATTTTGACAAGTAAGACTGAGCATGTTTTCCTTTGGCCGGTGATTACCTAATTTGTTTTCTTAAAGGATGTCAGAGTTAGTGCAGAGAGGCAATTCACAGTATCCCGGTGCGAAGTACATTATTCGAGACAACGGGGAGAGAATTGATTTACGATTTCATCCCAAACCTTCAGATCTTCACCTTCAGTGTGGTTACAAGTAAGATCATATTGTTTTGATTTTTTTGTAAACATTGTCATTCTTTAATTTACCGTTAGGGTTGAACGACACATAAGGGATGGTGATTTGGTCATTTTTAATCGTCAACCAACCCTGCACAAGATGAGTATGATGGGTCACAGAGTCAAGGTATTACCGTGGTCCACGTTTCGAATGAATTTGTCTTGTACTTCCCCCTACAATGCTGACTTTGACGGTGATGAAATGAACCTTCATGTACCACAAAGTATGGAAACAAGAGCAGAAGTGGAAAACCTGCATATCACACCCAGACAGGTTAGTTAAAAAAATAAAAACAAAGTTACGTGTCTTAAAATGTACATTGTTAGCTGAAAATTTTAAAGGTCCTATTAGTTCTTTGAACGGGTGTTTTTTTAATTCATTACATTCGAATTGCGAAAAAAAATAATTTGCGGATGATATCTAATTAAAACGTTTAGTATTGTTACTACAATACCCCATTATTGTGTAGTTGGTGGCCATAAAGACCTTTATGAAATAATTTGATAAGCCCATCTATATGGAAAAGTATAAAATTTTCTTGATTCAAATACATCAGTTCAGTTTTTACCTTTGTTTCAACAAAAAGTACACTTTATTTCAGTTTTCAATTCAAAGAGCAATGACAATAGAGATTAAATGATCCGTGAAAAACTCTTTTTTCATATTATGTCTTAGATAAAGAGATTATAAAAAAATATAGTCATAAAAAAATTATACCAATGTAATTCTGTTATTTGCATATTCTCTTTGTAGATTATAACTCCGCAAGCCAACAAGCCCGTCATGGGTATTGTACAAGATACTTTAACTGCAGTACGTAAAATGACAAAACGAGATGTTTTTATTGACAAAGAACAGATGATGAATCTTCTAATGTTCTTGCCAATTTGGGATGGTAAGATGCCTAGACCAGCCATATTGAAACCCAAACCATTATGGACAGGCAAACAGATCTTTTCATTGATCATTCCCGGTAATGTAAATATGATCAGAACACACTCCACACATCCTGATGATGAAGACGATGGGCCTTACAGATGGATTTCACCAGGAGATACAAAGGTAGGAATTTCAACAGAAAATTAATTAACCAAATACAGAACAGAATTATGGAGATCCTTAATCAGAAACATTTTTTTTTCATTTAGCATATTATACTTTTATTCCCAAAAACTTAATTTCATGTGCTTTAGGGAACTTATATCTTTTGTAGGGTGTCTTAATTCACTGAAAATAGAAACCGATGGCATCAATTAATATATATATTTTGATGTGTTTGTCAACTGACAAGTTGAAGTCTAAACGTCATCATTCAATTAGACATAACACAAGTCATGATGCAGCTAAAAACCTTTTATCTTATATTGTGTGTAATAGGAATATTCACATTTGAGAGCCGTGCTATGCAACATACCTAGGTGCTTATTCCCATAAAAAGTAATGTGAGGAAAATATAATTGCTCTACGCTTAAATGAAGGCTGACCTTATTGCTACACATTTAAATATGATAAATTTTGATAATCTGAAATTGCAGTAATACGAAATGATTCAGTTTTGGTGACTTTAAAAATAAATTTTGCAGTTGAACAAATCAGTTGATCAAATAAAATTGGATCAAAATTGCTGTGAGAGCACAAATTTTAAACTTTACTCGACCATTTCTAGTTAATTTCACAAAAGATTGATTGTGTCAAACTGTATTGTTCAAGTAATTTTTCTTGTGTGTTAAAACACATTTTAAGCATGTGTACATTTACCAGACAATTGAAGTATTTATTGGTGTTGCATTCTGTGGTCTGGTTATTATTTTACAAGAATTGATAGAGTTTTGTTTTACAAAAAGAGTTTAAAATGAACTGAATGTTCTGAACTCCAGTAAATTTTTTAACTCCATACTGATATTTCCTTTTAATTGCAAGTCTAGAAACACCTTTTTTGTGTCGTCTTCCCAATCCCAGTAAGATATTTTCTTTTTAATTGTTCAAGCCATAAGTCGGCAGTAACTTCTACACTTGCACTGGCAACTGTTGTATGTATATGAAACACCTGACAAATTTCAATTGATCCACTAAGGACCAGTTGCACAAAGAGTTGTTAACCTAGTAAAGTTTGTATTATTATTTTTATGAAACCACAAATTTTAGGCTCCATTTTAAATTGTTAGGTTATTGCATGTCGTTTTTTTATACATTTCAGGTAATGGTAGAACACGGAGAATTAGTCATGGGCATCCTCTGCAAGAAAACTCTAGGAACATCAGCAGGGTCTCTGCTTCATATTTGTATGTTAGAATTAGGACATGATGTGTGCGGCAGGTTTTATGGAAACATCCAGACTGTGATCAACAATTGGCTTTTGCTTGAAGGTAAGCATTATATAACTTGAGATAATATTAATTTGTGTAAAAGATAGATACTCTGGTATTAAACTTTACAGTAATTTAAAAAAAAAACACTTAACCAAATAAAAATTTGAATATTTGATTTTGTTTTCTATTAAACTTCTGAGTGTACATTTAATAAGATTTTTACAAAAGAAAACCTCATATTACCTATAGTTTGTGATTTTAAATTATGTGTAAACACAGCAATAAAAATTTATGTGAATATAATCCTATTGCTCATATAAATAATTCTAAATTTAGAAAATTACTTACATTTTTGTACAAGCTTATGAAGATGGGTTCTTTCTTTTTCTCTGAAATCTTTGTAATTCTATAAGATTTTATTAGGTCCTACAAATTTCTGGAATGTACTTTTAAACATTTTGCTAAAGATATTCTTGGACAAAGCTGCGATTCTTTAAAACATTTTTGGAGCTCCTCTTCTATTAGGCTCTTCAGTTAGTTCTCTGGCCATGTGCTTTCGAATATCAGACATCGGTTAAGTTGATGTCCTTTTTGGTCCTATACTTATTTTTAGAAATAGGCAAAAGTCATGATGTCTTGGTCCAGTGAACAGGATTGTCAATATGATAGTTCAGCCAAAGTTCAGGATGTTTTTTTTTTATTCTTTTGATCCCATTCATTCAACCAATCCGAATTTAAAATGCTCTTATGATTACAAAAGCAATCAAGTATGGTTTCGTGTCATTTGTGGTCATGGCGAGCTTTTTGTGTGCCACTGCATGTTAATATTTTATTCTGGTTTTGTTTCCAGTAATAATTTAAAAAATCCAAATATGGAGAAACGTTCGACACAATATCAATTATCCTTTTCTGTTGTTCAGCAACCAGAATTTTTGGAGCTTCCCGAAAAAATTCTTATTGTAAATCTTTGCTCCTTAATTGACACATTCTTTCCATTTTTATTGAGTATTCAGTTGTTCACATATTGTGTCATCTTTCACTTCCTCATTTCCTTCTTTACATTTTCTATTTCATTAAAATACTGCAAACTTCTGTAACATATCTACATGGTTTTTATAAAGTTTGAGATTTCACTTGCACATTTGTATAATTAAACACAAAACTCCATAAGAATACATAAACACATGTGTAACTACTGTACTTTGGCAACTAGTGTTGTGACTTTGTTTTTGTTCATCAGATGCTTAACATGACCATTCTGATGAGTCAACATAGATTGCTTATGCCTTTTCTGAAATTGTAATGTAATAATTATGTTCCAGTATCTGTCATTTGTTCATTGGAAGTGTCTTATTTTACGATTTAAAAGTTAAATTCCTTAAGAAAATGTTGTGTTGAAATTTATCTTTTCTTCCAATTAGGTCACAGCATTGGTATTGGTGACACCATTGCCGATCCTCAAACTTATTTGGAAATCCAGAAGGCTATCAAGAAAGCCAAAGAGGATGTCATAGAAGTTATACAGAAAGCACACAACATGGAGTTGGAACCCACTCCTGGTAATACGCTGAGGCAGACTTTCGAAAATCAGGTCAACAGGATATTGAACGATGCTCGTGACAAAACTGGAGGTTCAGCCAAAAAGTCTCTAACAGAATACAACAACTTAAAGGCTATGGTGGTCTCAGGATCCAAGGGATCCAACATTAATATTTCACAGGTAATTATAAACCTGAACATCCTGAAATGTGTTTATGATTTTGCCTTTTTTAATTTGAATTTTTGTTTTTTGTCGATTTAGGTTATTGCCTGTGTGGGTCAACAGAACGTAGAAGGTAAACGTATCCCATTTGGTTTTCGAAAACGTACCCTTCCCCACTTCATCAAGGATGACTATGGTCCTGAGTCCAGAGGTTTCGTAGAGAACTCATATCTGGCCGGATTGACACCTTCAGAATTCTATTTTCACGCCATGGGAGGCAGAGAAGGTCTCATTGATACGGCCGTAAAGACAGCAGAAACTGGTTACATCCAGCGTCGTTTGATAAAGGCTATGGAGTCTGTAATGGTATGTAAAACTTTCAGATGCAACTCATTTGGTGAATGATTGCTGTTGGTATTTGTGTTTCCTGAATTGTCTTCAAAACCCATTTTTTTTGCAGAGGTTTTTTTGTGTTTCGTTAGTACCAATATTATACTAGTAAAACAAGCAATTTTTAATATTTTTACGTTTTTCATGTCCTTGCTGTCTTTACTATTTAAGAGATGCAAAGCTTAATAAAAATAACTTCTTGAAAAGCATAATTTTATTGAATTTACTTTTATAAATAAGCTATGAGTTATATTTTACTGAGGCAACATGGTGAACAGCACTTTTGGCKAGAAATTTGCTATCTGTATTAAAATTTAAAAAAAAAACACAAAAATGATAAAGAAGACAAAAGATGGAAAAAGTTGCAGTTGTAAAATCATTAGCTTAAAACTCATTTCTAAACAAAATTTGCAATATGGGAATAATAAAATTATTAATGATTCAAAACTGTAACTTTCAAGATTCTTTGAAGACTGTAAACTACTATAACTTAAGAAATACTAGGAATTTGTAGTAGTCTTTAGGGAAATGGATCAGTTTTGTATTTTTTTCATGTGTAGTGCTGTTTTAATGTTAGCTAAACTCATAATAATGAATGCTTTTCTTTTAATAAGTCTTTAACAAAGCTTGTAACAGTAATAAAAGCCACAATTTCTTTTATCTTGTAAAACATTTGAGATATTATCTATATAGTACCATTTCATTTGATAAAATTAAAAGTAAATGTGTATTGAGTGAGTCCTATTAAATAATTTGTCAATTGTTAAGATTTTTCTCAAAGGCAAGGAAATAAGTTTTATTTGCCTAAGAAGATGAATAAGAAACTGCTGTGTTATGATTGAATTGATGATAAGACTAGTGAGAAATATCATTATCTGTATTTGGAGGATTTCTATTTCAATTTTATATGCAAGACTTATTACAGATCCATGATATATAACATTCACAGAATCAAAATAAAATATTTCAAGAAAAAGAGATATCTAAAAGAATATTATGTGGCGCATTATAAACCTTAGGCAAACTGAATTTTGAATATGATAATGGTTGCTTAAGATAAGCAGCACTTTGATCTGAGAAAACACAGCACAGAAACTATTAATTTTGATTTCGTGAACCATAAATAGTGATGCAGTCTGCTGAAGAAATTCTGAATGAAATAAGTTTGTAACACCAAAAAAAATAAATGTAATTTATTTCAAATTTGTATATGTTAAATAAGTTGTTGTATGGTTGAAGTTTTTGTTTCTAAACCAGTGGGAATTTATTATTTTTGTTCTTTTATTGCTTATTTTATTTTCATAATTAAATAACTTCAAAGCTAAACTAAAGCAGCTGGTAAGGAAAGCAAAATATGGAAGTAGAAACCATTGAATATAAAAAAAAAGGTTTAAAGTAATTAGTATTATAATAACTATTCTGTCATTGACTATTAGTTTTATTTTGCTATAAACGAAACTTTCCGTATTCCAAAAGTTTATATATATAATTTGACATTTTTAATTTAGGTACATTATGACGGTACAGTCCGTAACTCTGTCGGTCAACTCATCCAGCTTCGCTACGGTGAGGATGGTCTCTGTGGAGAAATGGTGGAATTCCAGACGCTGCCGACTGTGAAGCTGAGCAACACCGCCTTCGAGCGCAAATTTCGCTTCGACCCCAGCAACGAACGTTATCTGAAACGTGTCTTCAACGAGGACATAGCCAAACAACTGATGTCCTCTGGAGAAGTGATTTCCGAACTTGAGAGAGAATGGGAGCAACTGGCCAAAGATCGTGAGGCCCTCAGGCAGATCTTTCCCAGTGGAGAGTCGAAGGTCGTATTGCCATGCAATCTGCAGAGGATGATTTGGAACGTGCAGAAGATTTTCCATATTAACAAAAGAGCTCCGACAGATTTGTCTCCGCTACGAGTGATTCAAGGTATGTTTGGAAAAAGAAAAGGTGAAAATTGTTCAAAACTGTTTATTTGGACATCTAATAATATTTATGCCTTAAGTTGTTTGCTCCATTGTATGACGGTAGTCCCAGAAATATCTGGCCTAATGAAGAAGATAATAAATTTAGGAAAAATTTCTTTATTTTTCTATGTATATAGTCCTATTTTAGCTTGATGCATTTTTCCCAGCGATGTTCAATGGCTTTGATACCTTTTTTATGGTGAGAATCATCGTGCTCCTCCAAAAAGCCATCAACTGCACACTGCACTTTCTCATTATTGAAAATCTTGCACAGTGAGCGATTTTTTAAAATTTGGATTKAAAATAATATGAGGGCTAAATTCTTGAACAAGGTACGTGAGGAAGCAATTCAAATTTTTAACTTACTGATTTTGGTCATGGTGATAACAAATGTATGAACTGGTGCATTGTCTTGATGAAACAAAATTTCCTATTTTGTAAATGGGACCGTTTTTTCCTGATTTTATCACTCAAATGCTGCAATAAGTTCACATTATAATCTCTGTCAATTGTTTTTCCTTTCTGAAGATATTTAAATTAAAAAAAAACTCGCTACAATTTTTCTTGCACAAGGAATTATCTTTGCCTTCTTCGGAGTCTATTCTCCATCTTTAGTCCATTGTTTTGATTTTTCATTCATCTTCTTTGGTGTATGGCAGTGGTATTCAAACATTTTGGAAGTGCTACCCCATAATGGGACATCAAGGTAACATGTGATCCAAAATAATCAATAAGCTAATTTTAATTGCTCGAACACTAGGACCAGGTAGTATAAAAAATCAGGAAGGTGTTTTAATTTGTTGTTTTTTAATTTTATACAAAACAAATATTACTGTCAATAAACTAAAAATCAACTCTGTAGTTACTAAGTATTAGGTTGAAAAATCGACTAGCAGTAATAATTTATACCAATTTAAAAAAATAAAGTAAAATATTTAACGAGCCCTATAAATAAGCCTATTTCTTGTTTACTAGTAATGATATATCTGGCTCTATTTTGCTCAATTTCAGTTTTGCATGTGGTTTTCTGTTGCTCATTTCAGTATACGATGTACAGCAGTTTTTGAATTGCCTAACATGTCTGCTAGCTAGCACACTTTCAATCGATGGTCATCCAATGCTATTTAGTAGATTTTTTTCACTATTTCTGGTGTGGTCTTCTCATTTGACCGACCATTGCATAGTATGTCTTGGTTTGGCAACTCATCTGGCTTCCTTTAAACTCTCTTACCTAATATTTTACTGCTTTGAATGAAGGAGCAGACTCTCCCAGAGTAGAAACTTGCTCTGCTTTAATATTAGTTGACTGAAGCTTTTCAAATTAAAGTAATTGTTTCCTATAATGATGACCAATTTTAAGCAGGTATACAATTTATTACTGAGAATGTTCACTATTAATGGTACCCAAATCAGTACTAAACAATGTAGCGTCGTTACACTTCAAACTTATGTTTTATAGGGTTGATATCTTCTGCTGTTATTTTCTTTCGAACAACAACCGTTTTCTACTCAGAATTACATACACTTATTGGTAAAAAAATTTCATTGTAGTACAAATGATTTTTACAACTGATTGTTTTTTGTAACTTATAAAAGCTATTTCCATAATGGTTTACAAACATTTAATTGAAGAATTTTATTGCTATAAACCTTTATATGTGTTTAGAGTGAACACATACAGTACCTCATTTATATTGCTGTTTGCAAAAATTTAATTTTTAAACAATTTTTCCATTTTTAAACTCTTTGAGAGTTTTATTTATTGGTTAAGCTAATTTTGTGTCTTCTTATTCTTTAGGTGTACGTGAACTTTTGAGCAAGTGTGTGATAGTAGCAGGGGACGATAGGCTCTCAAAGCAGGCCAATGAAAATGCAACACTACTCTTCCAATGTCTTGTTCGATCCACCCTTTGCACAAAATGTGTTTCCGAAGAGTTCAGGCTTACTACAGAAGCATTTGAGTGGCTTATTGGAGAAATCGAGACTAGATTCCAACAAGCTCAGGTAAGACCTTAAAATATTAGAGATTTTGTCATCATTTTTCATTCATGTTGCATTTCTCATTGTCAATAGGTAAATCCAGGTGAAATGGTAGGCGCCTTAGCTGCCCAATCTCTCGGAGAGCCAGCCACTCAGATGACGCTGAACACCTTCCACTTTGCTGGTGTATCTTCAAAGAACGTAACCCTTGGTGTGCCACGTTTGAAAGAAATCATCAACATCTCGAAAAAGCCAAAAGCGCCTTCTCTGACCGTCTTTTTGACTGGTGCTGCGGCCAGGGATGCCGAAAAAGCAAAGAACGTGCTGTGTAGGCTCGAGCACACCACTTTAAGGAAGGTGACTGCAAACACTGCGATTTACTACGATCCCGATCCACAAAACACCGTCATTCCTGAGGATCAGGAATTTGTCAATGTTTATTATGAAATGCCGGACTTTGATCCCACGAGAATTTCACCGTGGCTGTTACGTATCGAGCTGGACCGAAAAAGAATGACAGGTAGGAATTTTTCATTTAAAATGTGTACTAAAGACAAACTAAAGACAAAAGAACTTTATTCAAAATCTAGCAATTTTGTGATTTGCCTTTACTAAATTACCTATTAGAAGTGAGAAAACTTAATTTAAGTATACTACATAGCTTATTGGTTATTCTTTATTTGATAAATATTTTGTTATATATCTCACCCGTATAACATGTTTTTATACATGAGTAATTGTCTATTTATGTATTGGGTATAATGATTACTCAAAAGCTATAGAATTCTTAAATGAAAAGTTACACATCTAAACTGGGTTAGGATAAATTACCAGAACGATCCAATTATTTAAAAAGAAGAAGAAGCAAAAATGTTTTATATAAAAGTAGTAATTCTTTAACATCTACATATCTGTAATAAATTGGAACATACAGGTTTGCCCACAAAGTTGTGTGGAATTAAAGTTATATATTTTTTAAACGGATCACCCTGTATATTAGTTATTTTAATCGCCCTGTCAATTTTGAACATTTTTTGTTAACCACATGTTATGCCCAAATTCATTGGTTTCTTAGATATAGTGTTTTAAATAATTACAGATAACAATGCGATATTCGAATGTAAGAGATGGTGGGCCACTATGAGACAAACTCTTTTAAATAATATGGGCCACTTAGAAACAATGTTTCATGGTAGCTCAAGTTTGCTGCCTTTAAGTGGCCCATATTTAAAAAAAAAAGATATCTAGGCAACTAATGAATTTGGGATACATATGGTTGATAAAAAATGTTCAAAACTGACAAGACGATCAAAACAAGTAATAATATATGGGGTATTCCATTTAAAAAAATATAACTTTAATTTTCCACAACTTTGTGAACGAATTTATTATATTTTGAAATAATCTACTGTTCTGGTCCCTGTATAAATAAAAATTACATGCTGTTTGTTGGTAAACATATCACTTGAGAAGGCTGTATCGATTTGCCTCTTTTTTTGCAGTGTTTGTAATAGTCTGAATAAGGATTTTATGAGGGGAAAAAATTGGAAAAGTTGTTTTTAAATTGGAAAACTGAAGTGCTTTTTTCCGAGCGTTTTTTGCATGACCTTTTATTGTTTTGATTGTTATGATTTAGGACAGTTTAGGATTATGGGGAGTTGGAAAAATTAAACTTTTGTATGGACTCTCCATCACAAACTGACAATAGGAATTGTTTTTTTTTTGTTAGTTGTGTTCCCGGGAAAGCTTTGAGCAAAAAAATATGAAAAATTCCAAAAGAAAGTAGGATATTTTGATGACCATAAAATTGGATAACTTGGACGATGTTTTTTGGTAAAATAAGAAAATTGGGAAAACTTAGTCCAGTCTAATAAAATTTCACTTGTTTTTTAAAATGCATGTCTATGCTGTGCTGTCTACACCTCAACCAACTGCAGATAGTACTATTTCGCTGTCATTACAGCTCATCAGTGCAGTTTAGGTCTAGTGTAGACAACACGGCATAGAACCAAAGCAATGTGTTGTCTTAATAGATACAGGTATCTTTTTTATATTATGCACACATCTTTAGAACACTTTTTTTAAATATACTGAAAGTTAAAACTATTAGAAAGTAGTGCAGATCACGGAATTAAAAAGAATTTCCTTTTATCACTGATGTTTTTATTCTAATTTTAATTTTTATTAATTATAGATAAGAAATTGACCATGGAACAGATAGCTGAAAAAATCAATGCAGGTTTTGGTGATGATCTGAATTGCATTTTTAATGATGATAATGCAGAAAAACTGGTATTGCGCATCCGTATAATGAACAGTGATGATGGCAAGTTTGTAGAAGGAGCAGATGAAGATGTAGACAAAATGGACGATGACATGTTCTTGAGATGTATCGAAGCAAATATGTTGAGCGACATGACACTTCAGGTAGGTAAAATGTGAACAATGATTTACTCCAGCATTTATTCCAACATTTCTGTTACTTGAAACTAATTTTGGTGTTCCTTTTTTTCCACGTAGGGCATTGAAGCAATTTCAAAAGTGTACATGCACTTACCCCAGACAGACAGCAAGAAACGTATAGTTATAACAGAAACTGGGGAGTTCAAAGCCATCGCTGAATGGTTACTGGAAACTGACGGTACTAGCATGATGAAAGTGTTGTCAGAAAGGGATGTCGATCCTGTCAGGACTTTCTCTAATGACATTTGTGAAATATTCTCGGTAAGTGCATAGTTTGCTTCAAACACCCTAAGTTTTACAATTACAATTAGTGTAGTTGCAAAATTATTTCACTGATCACTCTTGTTATGTAGGTGCTGGGTATAGAGGCTGTGCGAAAGTCTGTAGAGAAAGAAATGAACGCTGTTTTGCAATTCTATGGTCTGTACGTAAACTACCGACATCTGGCTCTTCTTTGTGACGTAATGACAGCCAAAGGTCACTTGATGGCCATCACACGTCACGGTATCAACAGACAGGACACTGGTGCACTCATGAGATGCTCATTCGAAGAAACTGTCGATGTATTGATGGACGCTGCTTCGCATGCTGAAGTTGACCCCATGAGAGGTAAATAAACGTACCAAACCATTTGTTGTATAGTGTTCATGATTTTAAAAAAATTACAGGTGTTTCTGAAAATATAATCATGGGACAGCTGCCTAGAATGGGAACTGGTTGTTTTGATTTATTGTTGGATGCAGAAAAATGTAAAATGGGAATTGCTATTCCACAAGCTCATGGCGGTGATCTCCTGACATCAGGAATGTTCTTCGGCTCGGCAGCTACTCCTAGCATGAGCCCTGGTGGAGGAATGACACCCTGGAACCAGGGCGCTACACCATATGTTGGCAGTGCTTGGTCGCCACAAAGTAAGTCTTCAGTGGTGAATTATTCTGTAATCAATACTAATCTAATTTTTTCCTTATCTATTTAGATCTTATGGGCAGTGGAATGACCCCTGGTGGGCCCGCATTCTCACCGTCTGCTGCTTCCGATGCATCTGGCATGTCGCCGGCTTATGGAGCATGGTCACCGACACCACAATCACCGGCCATGTCTCCTTACATTCCGTCGCCTAGAGCTGCCTCACCCTCATACAGTCCGTCGAGCCCTGCTTACCATATTGCTTCTCCATCCATGACGCCAGTTTCACCAGGATATTCGCCAAGCTCGCCTGGATATTCTCCCACAAGCCCGAATTACAGTCCTACGAGTCCTAGTTACTCACCGACCAGCCCAAGTTACTCCCCAACAAGTCCGAGTTATTCTCCGACGAGTCCGAGTTACTCGCCGACTAGCCCGAGTTACAGTCCCACAAGTCCCAGTTACTCGCCGACTAGCCCGAGTTACAGCCCTACCAGCCCGAGTTACTCTCCGACTAGCCCCAGTTACAGCCCTACCAGTCCTAGTTACTCACCAACTAGCCCAAGCTATAGCCCGACCAGTCCGAGTTATTCGCCGACGAGCCCAAGTTACAGCCCTACAAGTCCTAGTTATTCTCCGACAAGCCCAAGTTATAGCCCCACCAGTCCGAGCTATTCACCGACTAGCCCTAGTTACTCGCCATCATCTCCTAGATACACTCCAGCTTCTCCAAGTTACTCGCCTACGAGTCCAAGTTACTCCCCGTCATCGCCGCAGTACTCACCGGCTTCTCCAAGTTATTCGCCTTCATCTCCCAAATATTCTCCAACCAGCCCAAGCTATTCGCCAACTTCACCGTCATTTGCTGGTGGAAGTCCACAGTACTCTCCTACAAGCCCGAGTTACTCTCCAACAAGWCCAAGTTACTCGCCATCGAGTCCGCAGCATACACCAGCAGGAAGTTCACGGTATTCGCCCTCTTCACCAAATTATTCACCATCGAGTCCGAGTTACTCACCTACGAGTCCTCAGTACTCTCCGCACAGCACAAAATATTCTCCTACTTCACCGACTTACACACCCACAAGTCCAAGTTATTCACCAGCCAGTCCAACTTACTCCCCACAGCCACCGAGGTATTCTCCTTCTTCTCCAAGTTATTCACCAACAAGTCCTAGCCAGGATCAAGATTAAGCACATACAGATTTACTATTTAACATAATAGATTATTCACTTTTAGTGTTATTATGAAATAGTTTAATGGGAGCTTCTTCACAGACTTGTGTTGTATTTTAGTATGTATTATTCTTCAATAAAATGTTTTTAATTGGTTTTGTGCAGACTTTTAATACTCTTTTGACCAATAGCAGTCATGTCTCTGTTTTAAATCTGAACTTTTTTTGTGGTATAGTGTTGTATAATGTGCACTGTGTTCTAAAAATTTTAAATGTGATTATTCGAAATATAATTAACCTGTATGTACAGTCAGCAAAAGCCTTTTTGCAACGAGTAGTTGTTACCGACATGTTATTTTACTTCAGTTCTCCTTATTGCTAGAAGGTGCTGTAGCAGATTTTTGCTTCAAATGCCTAGAGAGGTGGATGATGGCCACCCGCTTTTCACCCCATCCATAAGTTATTAAAATATGTTGGTGATTAAAGAGGCCATAAATTACTAAAATACACTGCAATAAGATAAACAGCCCCCAGTAAGAGCAGGGGAGTTTGAGGAAGTGTTACAGCAATTTCTTACCTGCCAAAGAAATGCCATCGTGGTTTTCTTCAATGCAATTTACATTTACTGTTTGATCCACCTAACATAGGCGCTCATTACCGCATAGCTTCAAAGTTGCTTCTTCTAAAAATTTGTCCACATTTTTTGTGAACAGAAATATTACGCTAGATATAATTACAAGTTAATAAGTATTATGCTGCTGCGAGCAAAAATGGCTTCCTCAAAGATATAGGCTACATTAGTTTTGAATATGAAGTGCTTTCGTTAAACATTGCAGTATATTTGAAAACACTTCAAATTCAAATTTTTAGGTGTATAATTCTATATGGTAATACAACTTCCGCAGCCAAAAATGTTTACAGTACGAAGAACAACGCCAATTATGTTGTAGCACATTATTGGACTATTAATCAAATTTAAAATAAAATTAAATTTTGAAAATATTTTTTTTGTTGCGGAACTTTTTAAATTAAAATGCACTTCTTTTTGTGGAATAAAATGCTGTATCATTTAGTTTAAGAAATTGTCCTACAATGACAAAAATTTATATTTGAATATTTCTAATTCGAATTTTAAAACTATCGAAGGAAAATGAAAATTAACAGTCTGCCTCAATAGTTATCGACAGAATATAATGCAGATTGAAAAATGTTACTAGCTTATTCATCTCAAATCAATTATTCAAGAAATGTTCCACTTTCTGCAGTAAAAAAATTAAACTACATCAACAACAGTCGATTGACAATAACAAATAAATGAGTGTGTGGGTGAAGTGCTGTCTTGCCCGTTTCGAAAGCAGGCGCTTATTTTTTCTGTCATTTCAACAGATGCATCTTAATATTGTAATAACTACCACCTGGGTAATTACTAAATTTATATTCATTCAGATTCAAACATCCGCTCAACTGAAACACGTTTATTCGAATGGTCACAAATTCTGTTCAAAAAGAATTGCCGATAAAACGATACAAAAACTTGACACTGAAAATGAAGTAAACAGATAGATACTCATGGATAGATGACCAAATATACATTTAATTATCACAAATATCAATTTTTTAACGTATGCTTTATTTTTCTCTTTGAMCGTTTACTGTACTACCTGTATAATTTGTACTTTATCWGCCTTTTCAATTTCTCAATTAAAAGTTTGAAAAAAAGATGTAATGGTGCATCGCAGAATGGTTTATATTTAACTAATAATGTAAAGATTCTTGGAGAAATTAGGAGCGTAAAKAAAATAACCTGAAAGTTACAGGTTTTCACTTAGAAAAACTGTTTTTAAAAAATGTTTACTTTATTTGAGAATGATGACAACGATCTGTGCGATACAAACGGTTACATCAGACTAACTTTTAATTCTAACATTATGCAGCATCTGTAATATGATAGCAGAGGTACGTGAGATAAGCATGAGAACGTAATAACAACAGGTTCCCGTAAAAGCAATGACATAACTCCTCCCTTACCAAATTCAACTTTAAGGGGTGTTACCTGAAAGTTGAACAGATGGTAATACAATTTTAGAGTTTTTTGGGTCCATTTTTGGATTTACAATTTTTCGTTTCACAAAATATAGGCCAATCAATACTGAAATGATTAAACATATTAAAATGTAGATGACGTACGTGTGGACGCTATCACCGGCGTGATTGGAAAGCGTTAAACGGTTTTGACGAACCCGAACTTTAAGTTCACTTAGGTCGTCCAAACACAATTCTTTTAGCACCAATTCAGGAGCTTTTTCGMACACTGACACMGACACTGGGGTGTTGAACTGTAGATTGTAGATCGTTGGGATGGTGTCATCGATGATCTCTTGATCAGCCATAATTTCGGTGGTCCCGAATACGAAGGAGCATCCAATTGGTACTTCGAGCAGCGAAGTTCCGGAGACTTCCAGGAATTCGTTTTGGGCATCGCAGCGGAGCTGAACTCTAGTGCTCGTGGGTGACACAATAATCCATTGATTCGTGTTGTGAATATTTTGGAGTTGTTCGTTCTGTAGTCCAAAAGTTTCATATTCGCAATTTTTGGTTGACTGCTTAATTATGATATCAGTTTCACAGCAGTTTCTTGTAGCTAGCTCTAACAGCGGCGATTGACGGCAAAAGAACTGTTTATTTGCGAGTTCTTTGCATTCTTCAGTTTCCCGTGCATAGTAAAGCTTTGAAATTAATATATTTTCTGAGCGTGGAACTATGGTTTGGAAAACCTCGTCAGATGATTTAATTGGTATTGAATATAAGTGATACAAATCGAAATCATAAGGATAACTAATTGGTATTTCCAAAATATAGACTAATCTATTTTGGCTCATGTATGATTTTACAACAATTATTTGTTCATAAATTTTTAGGTTGTCATAAGTAGTTTCGAATGGTAGTTTTCCTTGTAATTTAGTGTATAAGTGATTGAGTGATTTATATAGATCAGAAGCTTTAATAATACTTGGATGTAATGTTTTTAATTTAGCGAAAGTTATAGAATTTTCGATATCTTGCAAAGTGTTGTACACGAGATTGTATAGTTCACAAATTTGTATAATAGTATCTGAAAAGAAATAATAATGATCGCTGCTAGCTGCTTTTTGTACAATTTGCTGAATAAGTTGGATTTTTGAGTCCAGAAGTTTTTCATTATGAGAGATATCGTTCACGGTCTTATTAAATTTGTCGATAATTTCGAGTGATAACGAATTTTGAACATTTAGCCTTTCTACGATACTGTGTTGATTTTTCTGTAATTCCGAAATTAGTGTGTCGTATTTCTGACCATCCCTTGCATCCAGGTTTCCAGTTATTGTTTTGAAAATACTTCCTAAAGCGTTTATTAATCCTCTTTTGACACGAGATGGGTGTCCTAGTATTTCAGTGAGATTAGTTTCCACCATTGATTTTGTTGCATTTGTTATTATAATTAAATTACTTAGTTCAAGCTTATATTTAGGATTTTTGTCCACGGATGATATTAAATTTAAATACTTATCGTTTAATTTAGAGATTTCAGCAATTAACGGATAACGGATAATAATGTATCAAGCGGTGAGAGTATTCCTGTATTTTGGCCGTTCCTAATTTTACTGGAAGGAGTCCAGGGTTGTTTTGTAAGCTCTTGACTGTGATTTGTGCGTGCGAAGCATGAAGCAAAGCTAACCTGAAACAATCATTCAGTTTATTTTGAAGATCGTTTCTTTTTAAACGGTCTGCGTATATTACTAAAGTGTATTTTAGCGCGAGGAGTAAAAGCTGTCTTACGATTAGGGTTAACTGCTTGTAAAACAGTTGGTTCTTGGAATTTGTTTCCAGTTTTATTTCTTGCATATGATTTTTCGTAGATTGGTTGTTCTGGGTCTAGCGTAACTGTTTCTCTAGTTTCGTTACGTTTACCTATCACGTTAGATTTGGTGTCTATCAATTTTTTATTAATTTCCTTATAAATAGCTTTGGTAGCATCTCTATGATCTTGGACGTAAATACTCATGAGTGTTTTGTTAATGTCTACATCTAAAGGTGTTTCTGTGGTGATATGACCATTAATGATATCGATCGGTTTCAAATTGGTAGCGGAGTGTACTGAATTATTATATCCGATTATGGCATATTTCATTTTTGTTCGAATACTATCTTTGTGGGTCTCGGATGCATTTATTATACGGATGTGTTCTAGTAAAGTACTGTGTAACCTTTCAATTTGTCCATTAGAGTCAGGATTATGTGGCGTGGTGAAATGTATTTTAATTTTGTGCAGTTCCAACAGTTCTTGAATTACAACATTTTTGAATTCCTTTCCGTTATCTACAATTATGAGTTTTGGTATACCATGATGAGAAAAGAAGTCTATTAATGAATCTGTAATATCCACGGGATTTAGGGAACTGATGTAGTATGCTTGAGCATATTTTGAAAATGCGTCAATTATTGTTAGAAATTTAGTTTTTTCGACCTGAAATGTATCGATGTGTATAATTTCTAATGGCTTGCTAGCTGTTGGTGTAATATTTAGTTCTGGTTTTAGTGGATTTCTTTCATACTTAGCGTGTTGGCATATTTCACAGTGATTGATATAATTTTGAATAGTATCTTTCATATTCGGCCAGAAATATACATTTTTGAGTTTTATGTACATTTCTTCGGTCCCTCGATGATTGGTTTTGCCTAAATGGTAATTTTCGATAATTTGTTCGATTTCATCTTTATCTTGAACATCTATTAATTTTGTTCTGGTAAGCCTTAAATTATAAGACGGCCATTTAAAGTTTTTCCTGATGATTTCACAAATTTTCTCGTAATAATTTTGTTTTTCTAAATAAATATAATATGCTGGTTTCGGTACCATGTATTCCTTTACAAACGTTACTAAATCACGTTCTAAATTTTGAGTTGACAGCTGGACGGTGATTCGTTGTCTTTGATCATGGAATTTTTCGATTTTTGGTTTAGCAGGTGAATGCGCCACGAACTGCATAACTATCTGATTTTTCGCTACATTTAATGGGGAATCTGTAATAGGAATTTGGACAATTGGTTCTTCATTATCGTTTGAATGTTGTGTTACAGACGGGAGATCGTTAGCAAGATCTGATTTGTCTACGTTTGCTATTAATGAAAGTGTTGATTTTGATGTACCAGGATTGTTCATTAACTCTTCGTTAAATTTTTGGATATATTCGAAAATTGTGTTTGTTTCGTTGACGTTAATTTCGACTCTAGAAAGGGCGTCAGCATTGGAGTTTAATTTTCCTTTTTTATAGTGAATCACATAGTCATATTCTTCCAATTTAAGTCTCCATCTAATTAATTTGGAATTTGGTTCTTTTAGTGACATAAGCCATTGGAGAGGCTTGTGGTCTGTAATTATGTTAAAGCGTCTTCCAAAAATATAGGGTCTGAAATATTTAACGGCATATACGATTGCAAGAAGTTCTTTCTCAATTGTAGAATAATTTTGTTCACTTTCGTTTAAAGTGCGTGACGCGTACGCAATTGGCAAATCTTGACCTATTGGTCCTTGTGACAATACGGCTCCAATCGCTACATTGCTGGCATCGGTGGTGAGATTGAATGGTTTTGAATAGTCTGGATATTGAAGTATTGGTTCGTTGATAAGAAGATTTTTACATCGATTGAAACATTGAATGAATTCGTCGTCATGTATGATTTCTGCTCCCTTTTTAAGGCATTTAGTCAGTGGTTTGGTGATGTGGGCAAAATTGTCAATGAATTTTCGGTAGTAGCCTAAAAGTCCGAGGAAAGCTTTAATTTGTTTTGTGGTTTTTGGAATTGGAAATTGTTTGATTGCTTTCACTTTATCCGGGTTCGGTTTAATTCCATCTGGCGTTATAATATGGCCAAGAAAAGCAACTTCTCGTCTAAGAAATTCAGATTTGTTTAATTCAATTTTGAATTTGGTGTCGCGGAGTCTTTGGAAAACTGTTCTCAAATTATTGATATGCTCTTGTAAAGATACGCTAAAAATAATTATGTCATCAAGATAGACAAGGCATTTTTCATTTTGGATTCCTCTCGGAACGTTATCCATAACCCTTTGGAAGGTTGCCGGCGCGTTCTTGAGGCCAAAGGGCATGCGCAAAAATTCATAAAGGCCAAATTCTGTCGAAAATGCGGTTTTTGGTATATCATTTTTATTCATCTCTATTTGATGGAAACCACTAGCAAGATCAAGCGTAGTAAAATATTGACAACGGCCTAGTTTATCAAGGAGATCATTGATATTCGGGAGAGGATATTTATCATCGATAGTCTTTTCGTTTAGGCGTCGATAATCAATGACGACTCTCCATTTTTGTTTACCTGTAGCGTCAAGCTTCTTTGGAACTACCCATATGGGTGAGGACCAAGGCGAATGACTGGGTTGAATCAAATTTTGATCAAGCATTTTATTTATCTGTTTATGTACCTCTTCTTTATGAATCTGGGGGTACCGGTAAGTTTTAGAATAGACAGGAATTTCGTCAGAAGTACGTATGAAATGTTTTATTTGATTTGTAAACGTTAACGGGTCGGATTCATTATAAAAAATATCGGCATATTCCGTGCAAATATCTATTATTACTGTCCTTTCTTCCTCGTTAAGGTGGTTAAGACGTAATTTGGATAAATCTAAATTTGGTTTTTTGTTAAAAAGTTTGACATTTAAGTTATTAAAGTTGGATTCCTGATATATAAATTTTTCGACTGGTAAAGGTTCTGAAAAGTCTAGAGAAATTTCCTTTTCGTCTTTATTTAAAACTGTTGTCAAAGCGTAGCCATTTTTGGCGATCGTGATACATTCTGGAATTTCACAACTGTGCAATTTTGTATGGGGAATTATAATTTCGCCATTCTGGATAGAAGTCCTCACTTTGATAACTTTTTCAACTCTAGGTTCAATTGTAACGGAATTAATTTGGTTTTTTATTATCTGGTACTGTAGTTTAATTTTTGCGTTGGGCGTTATTAAGTAACCGGTTTCGAAATCTAATTTTGCTTTTAAGATTTTGAGATTATCTAGTCCGATTAATCCTCTGAAAATATTATGAAATTTAAAAAGGTGAAATTTCATGTGTGAATTAGGAAGATTAAAGATTTTTGACATGGGCATCCATGCACCATATTTATGCGCTGATTCTGAAAATACGCTCGTAATTATAAATGGATCATAATGAATGGTCTGCGGAAATAGTTGATGAGCTACTTCCGGGTCTATAAAAGATTTTGTGGCTCCAGTATCTACAAGCAACTTAAGATTATATTCCGGTATTACTATGTATGGTAACTTACTTAAATTATCGTCATTAAAATTAATTGAAATTACGTTGTCTCGGTTGGAATGTTGGCTTCGTAAAAATTTTCGTTTTGTATGAGATTTTCTTCATCAAAGGTTTCTAAATTTTTCGGATTTATTGCTTCGTCATGAAAATATTGATTATTTGATGAACTAATCGGCGGACACACATCAGGTTCGTCTTGAATAGTTTCTGCATTGAATAATTCTTCTGACATAAAGTTTTGGTTATTTTGAGCTGTACGAGGTGCAAATGTACGGCCTGTACTAACACTCATTGGGGTTGGTTTGTAATCTGGTCTATAATTTGGATTTGGCCTGAAAACATTTTTGTTTTGAGGTTGAGGCGGTTTTTTGAACACTTGAAAGTTCGTTGGATAATTCCTTTGAACTGGTCGTGTTTCGTACTTAATAGGTTGCGAAGGAAATGAACTTCTGTTGTTACCTATCGGTACTGATGGATTAAAATTTTTAGGCGAAACATCCTTTTGGCAATAACGGATGTTATTTTCTTCATTGATATATTGTAAAGCAATTTGTAGAGTACCTGGACGCATAGCGCGGACAGAACTACCTAGCGGCTCTTTTAATCCTGCCAAGAAAGTTTTCAGTGTTAAATTATTGTACAAAATTCGTTTCGTTTCCTTGCTCGTTGGCAGTGTTTCATGTGAATCTACATACGAACACAAGAGATTCAAAAGATGTATACATTTTTCGTAATATTGAAGTGGTGTCAAATTATTTTGTTTTGTGAGAACGAGATCTCTGATAAGGCAAACTTCGTCTCTTTGATCCGAGAAATTTCTGCTTAGTGCTAATTTTAGATCTTCCCAAGTCGTACATGTTTGGGTGTTCACGGCAATTTTTGCATTTCCTACTAGTTTATTCTGTATCGATCTGAATATATAAGTATTTAAGAAATTGTTTGGATTTTGTCTGTCACAAAATGTATTTACAATCGAGTCAGCACTCGCGATGAACTCATTTAGTTCGCTTGGATTTCCCGAGAATGTGGGAACACAATTAAGATATTCTGTTTTAAATTCCATAACTGATTCTAAGCTTATAGAATTTGAATTATTAGCGGTTTGAATGGAATCTTCGTTTTCGCCTTGTAACGATAGATTTTCCAATAATTGTTCCAGTTCAGTCATATAATAAAATCAAAACTGTACTTACAAGCACGCGAAGACAGAAGCTTGGTGCAATCCCATTAGGTTTCCAGGAGGATGATCGCAGCTATCCTCGGTGGATTGTACTCGCTGATTCCTCTGGTTGTTGACCTTTGGAAATTTTTCGTTACGGCGGATATCTTCAGTAAACCGTTAAAACGGACGGCACTGCGCGATGCAAAACCCCGAAAAGATATCCTACTGACTGCGCCAGTTACAGGTTTTCACTTAGAAAAACTGTTTTTAAAAAACAGTTTTTCTAAATGAAAACCTGTAACTTGAACGAAATTCTTTTGTTGCATGTAATGATGGAGCAATAACGACTAAATAAATAATCTAGTATTGAATGTAACAAAAAATATTAATATTTTTATACTTTTTAAGTATTTTTAATGCTCATTACTTCTAATTAAAAACGACTTGTCCGCTTGTCCAACATAAAATTACCTGAATGACTCAAAACTAATTTTATTTTTATTATGGATGAAACGATAAAACACTATACAACCATGACAGGAGAATAATTTAGATAAACTAATATTAAATTTTTCAAGAAAATTGTTAACTTTAGCAAGTTTATTTGGATCAGTATTCATTTCTGAATAAGGCTCGTAAAGCTAGAAAATCTCTAGATATTTATGGAAGTGAAAACAGCTTCTTAAGATATACTTTAACGAAGCTTAACTTGAACAGGACTTATCATCCGTTTATGCTAAAAAACAAAGGTAAAGCTTCATTACAAGAAGCTTAACTTAGTTTTCGTACATAGACTAAGTTATGTCAAGAGACTTTGTATAAATTATATCAAAGAGTTATAACCTGAATTATGTAACTAAGTGAAAACTCGAATGAAAAAATAGCTATATGCTATTCTATTCTGCCTAAAAGTTTTTGGTCTACAGTAATGGTTAAACAATTTTACCTATTTTCGGATGCAAAGGAAAAGCGTGGTCTAAGTTGCACGGATTTTAATTACGTTCATGTAGGTAAGGAAAATTTAGATGGAAATGCCATTAACAGGCGTAATCATTAAATATCATGCGTATAACACCTCGTTACTATTTTTTTCACATATAATCTTGCCTTTGATAGAATTGTCACCAACATTTTCCCTTATCATTAAAATAATATATTTATAAACACAGAATTACGAGTATGACACTGTATCTTCTGTGTTGGTTGACTTATTCTCAAGAATACATCAATCAATGTTTCCGGTTATTATTTACTTACTCAAATTTCGCTAATATGAAGTAAAATTTACCTTGCGATGCAGTAATACTTAGGCTCTAGTGCAACGAATAGTATCCAGAAATGTATCCGCTAAAAAGAAAAGCAATAAATTCTAATTGCAAATCTAATTGCTCATAAAATTTGCGACAGGTGGGCCACACAAATATCGGACAGCTCTTCGCTCTTGAGGGTCTCAACGTAATAACATGTCTGCGGCAGTGCCCCCTAACGACAGAGATTTTATTTTAAGGAAAAGAGTCGGTAAGGCCCTAACTGTAATTTGCTCGTTCCATTTCTACTTGGGACAGCAGTACACAGTATTCCTTTTCAAAATATACTTCATTTTGTAATATTTTTGCACACCCCAAAACGTATTTTTTATACTTCTGAAATGATAAGTCCTAGTGTTTTGTTTTTGTGGAGAAACACCTTTTGTAGTATTATTTGAGAACAAAATATATGTGTATATCAGTCTCAGACTACTTACTGTATATAAATGGTAATATTGACAAACTGGAGAGCTACCAGTACACACAAACATTTATAATGTTATACATAAACTAACTTCTAGGTTTGAGGGAGCAATATGCGTGCAAAGAAACTTAAACACAAAATAAAATATTTAATTACAGTTCCAAATGTACATACCACACAGCAAATATTGTCTTGGTGTTGGAGTTACTGATAAAAATTTTAATATGTGTTGATTTTACCTGAGAAATAACATCAAATAATTCAATTTAAAGATTTTAATTATTTGTGTCCGAGATACCTCTCTATTAGTGGGAAGTCTTTTCTGACATGTTATTCTTCAATAAATTTCAATTAACAACCCTACCAGTTTGAGTTACTTCATGGCCCGTCTATTCTCGCCTTTCTTTCCAAGTTATCTACCCTGACCATGTCACTTGCAGACGGTTTTATTATTTAATATAAAATTATTAGTTGTAGTTATTTTTATGAAATAGTTTAATGGGTCGCTTCAGCTGATTTTGTTATTCGGAATTTACTTTTTAGATGTAGTGCTTGCAAAATTCATGAAACTTTGCAGTTAAACATCAGACCAAAACATAAGACAAATACTGTTTAAATCTTAACACAAGACCGCACTTATCTGCAAGATCCTTACTGAACATTAATTTCATAAGTAATGCTGTGATTTTCTGATTGAGGGTGAGCTAAAACATCGTTTCATAAATTCTGCAACCGATTGTACAGTGAAATTTCTAATTCCATCATTCGTTGTAACCATGTAAGTAAATGTTTTAAAATGAACTGAATTATTTTATTTATTGTAATACTTTATAATTCTTGTTTTTTACCAAATAAGCAATTTTTTTTATTTGTTCAGCTACTATCAGAAAAAACCTAAATTTAGATTATTAGACACTTTTAACGAGAGAGAGAGAGAAAGAGAGAGGGAGAGAGAATATCTAATGAGTTTGCCAATTTTTATCATACTCGGATTATTAACATATCCCAATTTTTTTTAACAACTTCCTCTAAAGCTGCTTTATTGCTTCTTGCAGTGGAGCTACGATTTTAAGTGATAAAGGAAAACAAAATTAACATAAATTGTACTGGAAACTGCATAAAAATGTTTCAAAATAAAATCTATTGGATCGATATTTTTTTAAAATTTAATACAAAATATAAAATTTGGGGTAGTGGCGGTTAAAGAGTTATACCTTAATTATCTGGTACCGACCATAACTTAGCTGGGGTAAAGCTAACTAGTCACATGAGACCAATGGGACTATTAATAAATTAATTATATTGTTAAAACTTACCTTATCCTTTCTCTTCTGCAATTTTTTGTAGTCACTTGTGCTTTGGAAAGGATTAGTTCAGGTGCTTGTACACCCTTTGTGGAAGTCAGTTTTATTGCTTATTTTACATTGAGACATATCTCGGTCATGCTTATCTAGTTTTAAAATAATTCCAAATCTCACTCTTTATTGGTGGTGGCATTATAGATTCAGGTCTAAACACATTGTGATATATTTGCAAAAACAGAACAAGTATGTCAGCACTTTTAAGTGCAGCTAGAAGACCAAAAGCTTACTTGGTAGGCTTCCTCACAATTGCTCATTGCAAACTCAAGTGGCGACTTGCACAAACCACATTCATAAAACCTAAACATTTATTATTGCAGATATGGATGCACATGACTGTGGATGCAGATGTGAATAACTGCAGCATTCCTAGTCTCATGTGATTAAAAATTACCTATGGTTTTTGGTAGTTCCATTACTTTTTGCTTTAATACAAAGTATTTACCAGAAAATTAAAAATTGAATTCGATTACTTACACCAATATCACAGAACTGAATGAAATTAAGGTAGGTATGGTGACAATTAAGTACAGATAAAATAACAAACAATTTTTTCCTTAACAACCACTTTAATACAAGTCCTTTTGACCACCATACAACACTGACAATGAATTGCAGTAAATATGTAACAGATACGACCGAAGTAAAAAACATGATGTTATCCAGTGACTTTGGGCTTATTCTTACTCCTTGCTTAACTCTTACATACCACAGCAATATACTAAACTTACATATGCTTCAGCAAAAGGCCGTTGCCAAATTGAAGGGAAAAACTGTTATGAAAGCCTTGAGATGAAGCAAAGTTATATGAATCTTTTACAGTGCCGATGCTCCGGAAATAATTTCAATCAATTCACGGGTGATCACGGCCTGTCTGGTACGGTTGAAGGTCAGACTGAGCTTGTCAATCATCTCGCCAGCGTTCTTGCTGGCGTTCTCCATGGCCGTCATCCTGGAAGATTGTTCGCTGCAGGCACTCTCTTTGAGAGCGTAGTAGATCAAAGCTGACAGGGAGAACTCGATGTAGCTCTGCAGTACTTCGTTATCCAATGAATCGTACACGGACAGCTTGGGGGCAGCCTATTAAAAGAAGATTTTAAATGTGATGAACTATGTAGTAAAAACACCTAGCTAAATTGTCATTTTCTGATGTACTTATACAGGGTGATCAGTTAAGGCTTGACAGCGGTTGTATCTTGGAAACTAATCATGCTACAATCTTGCGGTAATTTTTTTTTAACAAATGCAGCCACCTAGATTTCATTTAAAATATTTTGAAGTACGTAAATTTGCTGCTAGGTGGCGCTTTTATTAAGACATATCAAAGAATCGTTTCTTTCTCAAAAAGGTTGCAATACAATGTTGGTCTAAAATAAACTCAATGCAATCTATGTTTATTTTTTAATAAATTTTGTTTAAACATTTTTTTTCTAGTTGCTATGGCAACAACGATATAAGGGATACGAGTGATGGCTAGTTTTAAAGTTAATTTTATGTGTTTCAATATACTCATAAATGACTTAGAATTTATAGCTACTTTTTGACAATAGGGGGCGTTAATTATAAAATTTTTATATTTGTTTAAATATCTTGAAAAAATCAAATGCAACCCTATAGACTTTTTTACTAGCTGTTATAGCTCATTAATAAAGCAAGATAAATTTGAAAACCGAAAGTCGATATCTTTCTTTGTTTCCTGGTTATAGTAAAAAAACTGTGAATCCGTCTTTGGGTTCAGCTATTTTTTTTCCTTAGAATAAAATTAGGTTACATTCAAAAAAAGAAAGACTTTTACTCATAAATTACTACTTATTAGGTTAGGTTAGACGGTGATCTTTCCAGCACGGTGCAGATTTTGAGGATCAATGATTATTTTTTAATTCAGAGTTCACCACCTAAAACAACCCAGGCTCCATTTTCTTTATTTTTTTTAGATATAGCCTTAAGCGAAATGTCAAATTGAAGGTCTTTTTAAACTCTTTAAAAATGGCATAGTGAGTGTCCAAAAATATTTGCAGATGCACAAATAAAGTTTTTTGTTGTTTTTTTATCTAACCTCTTATAGTAAATGTTGCTTCATAGTTGCTGGATGCTGATTTTTGTCTTCTTTGATTTGTGTCATTATCATGTATGCCTCATTTTTACTACTTGTTAATGAAAAACAATAAAACTCATGGTCGCCATTCTCTGTTAATTATCCTTATAAATTCAATCCCTAACCGTCAGTTAGTGTCAGTAATTTTTTGTTTGGTATTATATTTTTTATATTGGAAACACCAGAGAAAAGTCGTTATTCATGTGTAAACATGTGACTTTTTTGAGTATAACCTAATTTTATTTAAAAGTAAAACAAATAGCTGAACCAAACGACGGATTTGCAGTTCTTTTACTATAACCAAGAAACTGAAAGAGATATCGACCTCCGGTTTTAAAATTTATCTTGCTTGATTAATGAGCAATAACATCTAACAAAAAAGTCTATAGGGTTGCATTTGATTTTTTAAAGATATTTGAACAAATATAAAAATTTTATAATTAACGCCCCCTATTGTCAAACAGTTGCTATAAATTATAAGTTATTTATGATTATATTGAAAACCATAAAATTCACTTTAAAACTAGCCATCACTCGTTAAATTCGGTTGAACCATATTTGAGTTATGCCATTCTGAAGATTTGAAACTTCTATCCCTCTTATTGTCGGCACAGCAAATACAAAAAAATTCTTCAAACAAAATTTATTAAGAAATAAACATAGATTGCAATGAGTTTATTTTGGACCAACATTGTATTGCAACTTTTGGAGAAAGAAACGATTCTTTAATATGTACTTCAAAATATTTTAAATGAAATCTGGGTGGTCAAATTTGTTAAAAAAAAATTTACCGCAAGATTCTAAGACTATTAGTTTCCAAGATACAGCCGCTGTCCAGCCTTAACTGATTGCCCTGTATACATCATAAGAGTTCTATTGACACTCATATCTCACTATAGTAGCTACCTAAAAGACGTTTAAATGTTTTTTAACCCACTTTCTTCCATGCCATACTTAAAGTGGTACAGCTGGTTGTTTTTCAAATAAATTTAATTTTTTTAATGGGGCATCCAGTATATTTCTACTTTACTAAATTCATTTCACTCTTACTTATCCAAAAGCATAATACATATAGTCTATATATCGAAGTAACTTTTACTTAACTTATATTTCAATAAAATGTATCTATTTCTAAATATAGTCCGATAAGTACAGCCTTGACAAGATGATCTTTCTCGCCTTTACCACTTATGTTCCCAGGTATACTAAAAATCGAGAGCCAAAATATATTATTTTTCTATATGAAGGTTTAAAAGCATAAAGTAATAATATGAGTATATATTTATTATAATTCAAAGAACTACATATAATTTTAATGAATTGGTCTAATGGTTTGTGAAGATCCTGACGTTTCACCCACAACTGCGGTGGGCATTCTCAAAGGAGAGGTCTATGTTTAAGTCTTCTAAATAAAGGCTAACATTCATCAACGTTCCCATATCATGGAAGAAGCTAACTGAGTTTATGGTTTCTAAAGAGTTGCTGTAGATGGTGAATTTTTGTTTGGACTTTTCAAGAACAGCAAACCAAACATTGTTAAGTTTTAAATCCTCTTTTGTTTTATTAAAATTTTATGGGTGTTTATGGATTTTTATATCAGCAGAAAAAATATTCCTTCCATATGTAAAGAATGTGACGGATCAGATCGGCAAGCATCTAGAATGTTACAATGTCAGAACAATCTTTAAGTGGACAAGAAAAATTGGGCAGCACTTGATAAGCCCCAAGAACAAACAGAACCCTTTATCAGGAGCTGGATGTATCACATTTCTCGTATCTGCAGTCTTGTATACATTGGAACAACAAGAAGAAGTGTCAAAACCCGATTAAGTGTACATAAATGTTGTTGTCGTTTAGGACTAACAGGCAAATCGGCAGTAGAATAGCATGCATTAAAATTGGATGAACATTGTACACTTTTTGATAAAACGGTGATTTTGTACACTATGCACCACTATTTTGCGTGCATGCAGAGAAAAGCTATATAAATGCATAACCACCCAGATAATTTTAATAAAACAGAGACAGTTTAGCACTTACAGAAGTTTGGTACCCTGTCCAAAAAGAAATTCACTGTCTACAGCAACTACAGCCATAAACTCAGTTGGCTCCCACCATGACGTAAAAATATCAGATGAATGTCAGCCTTTAATTAGAAGATTTAGATACAGACCTGTCCTTTGAGAATGCATACTGCAATTGTGGGTAAAACGTTAGGATATTTACAGACCATTAGACTACAGCCTAACTTCCTGCATAATGTAACTAATTCATTTAATGTCGGCCCTACAAGACCACTGTTTACGTATAATTTATTGTAATACATGTGAAGAAAAGTTAATTTAAGATATGTTTTCTTTTTTACACAGGTAAAAGCAGGGGAAATTAAACTTATGTGTTATGTGCCAGGAAACATGAGTTTAAGAACAAAATAAATAGTACCATTTTATCATACTAAAAAAATAAGTTCTAAAACCTTCAAACATTTTTTCAAAAGCTATTACCTATACATACAAGCATTAATAAAGATCGGTTAAATTTACAAAACATCCTGTATATAGAAAATGAATTAGTTAGGCAAGATTTGTGTGCGCCATGAACATGCTCGAAAAAAGATATTGTGACAGCAATATAAATTTTTCTATATCTTACATCGTATAGCCTGCACCCTAAAATCCCAACAAAAATGGTCTAACCTGTACAGAGATCGGTTCACCTGCATTTAACCAACGGTTATTCTGTCTGTCGTTATCTTGTTGTCTTTCTGTTACATTTGACTAGCAAACCTGCACGGATTGTGCCCATTTGTTCAATATTCTAAATAATTGACATTCTACTCTAGTGATAACACATGTAAATTATTATTTCATCAAAATCCATAGATAACGTGATTTAGTCATAAAGTCTTATGTAACCACAAGGTAAACTAATAAAACTTGATTTATTATTATAAATAAAATTTTATTCAATCGCTTAGCAGACCTTCTAGGTACATTAATCTGTTTGAGTTAATTGCAGCCCACAGCTTAAACTTGCAGAAACAGTAGATCCTTAAAAATTATTTGAATGATCAAAACAATGGGGTACAGTACTGTAGTACCTACATGTCAAAAAGATATTGATTTATGGTGCTCAAAATTACTGTGTTGTGTACAGCCCTTATTTTTAACTAAAGACATCCTTAACACTGTGTCCATAATGGGTATACAAGAGATCTTGCTGCCAAATTTCAAGAAACAAGTACAGTACTCAACGAAAAGAGGACACAATCAAGTATAGTCGATGAAACTGTACAAATTGAAATACTTGGTGAATTTGTAATCGCATGTTGTACAATTTTCAAGTATTTGTGTATGACTATAAATTCATTCTCTCGTATTAAGCCACTGCCTTTTGCATTGTGCATTTCTTCATACTTCTTGCAAATAATTTCCCTCATACCCCTTGCCCCGTCTTATTTGGCTTCACTGTATTAAAAGTACTACTAAGCTATCTTCTTCTTTGTTTTGGTGAGGACCCTTAAGTTAATCATTTAACGCCATTTAGTAAACATGGAACAGTGGTCAGAAGCTCATCGTTCATTCATGGTGACAAATGTGAGATTATTTCGCAATCAGTTCAATATTCTACGTCATTGGTGGGTACTATTTGTTCCCGCAATTTGTGGGTGCAAAGTTTGAAGAAAATGAAACTAATTTAAACTTAAAAGATAAAGGAGCAGTAAAAAGTGTTAGAACACCAGAAAAGATTGATAAGAGTTCAAACTGCCAAACACACAGTAAAAAACGATCTGGGTTTAAACATGCATTAGCAGTGAATATTAGTGAACCATGGATACGTTAKATCTCTCTCTCTCTCTCTCTCTCTCTCAAATAAACGGAATGGCTGATATTGGAAACTTGAAAACCCTGTTCAGTTAGATGAGAAACTCTTGCCTAGTCCTAAGGTGAAAGTATGGTGTACATTTTTATCATCTGGGATTATTGGACCATTCTTTTTTGAAGACGACTGAGGAAATGCTACAATCGTTACTGCAGTTTGTTACACAGACTTTTTCACAACATTCTTGAGGCAAGTACTGGTCTGATTTCCAGAGATTATGTGGTTTCAGCAAGATGGTATTATCGGTCATATTGCTTGTATGTCTAGTCCTGCTTTATGGGATCAATATCATATCCAAAAACAGAGACATTGTTTAGTTGGCTAGATCACCTGATTTGTCCACATGCTACTTTTTTTCAAGATGCTTCAATAGCAAAGTGTATGTTGAGTGACCGCAAACGTTAGGGGAACTATTATTAAACATTCAAGAAGTTGCATGCCTTAAAATGGCTAGTCTAATTTAACAAAAAACTAAAAACATTAATATTAAAATAAAAACTTGTATATGTAGATACAGCAGTTTCAAATTTTTCCACTGCAGACGCCTTTACCTCCAGTTTTAAACAATTGTTACAAAATATCATTGAAACAAACTTTTTCATGAAATTTGTAGATTTTCTCAAAAATAAAAGAGTCCTGTGTCAGCTTGTTAGATATGGTTGAAGAACAGCTTTTATCAGCAAGTGGGCCCACGCTATTTAAAAATTTGAAGATGATGTTGCGTAGCAGAAAAGGTAGAGCAGGTAATTTCCAAATTTCTTTTATTTAAACTCTCCTCCCGAAGTAGTTTTGAATTTGTCACCTTGTACAGAAAATGCTTTCTTCTTCTTATGAGAACTACAAACACAAAACTAAAGGGTTAGAGCTACCATATAGCCGAATTAAAAATATTGTTCACAATTACATGCCAAAGGGTATAGCCGGACAAGCATGCATAAAATGCACCCAAAGGAAATCAAACGCCGAGTAAGCCATTTCAAAACATACAATCAAAAAACAATTTTGGATAGTTAGCCCTACATTGGATGTTTCTATGATGAGAAGGAATCTGAAGAAATTTATGCAACTACCATAAATTATTCTCAACGAGTGTGATCTTTCTAAACATAAATTGACCGGTAAAATTCTTATTAAAAAAAGCTTCATTTTTTACATTTTTTTTGCAATAAAACATGTACTAATGTTAGTATTTTTACTATAGAATAGTCAGTTGAAGAGCTATTGTTGTGATTTTTTATGATTTTTCATTTGTGGGATTTTAATGGAAAAATTACAAAACAGTTAATTTGTCCTTATAAAATAACATGTCACCGACTGACTTACTAATTTATTATCGCTGAGCGTAGACTGTTGAAGATAGACTCAAGAAATTTAGCCAGTAGGCTTCTTTTATAACACCAACACCCACAAAGGAAAGATTTTTTGAAATTCTACCCCTAAGGGTCTGAAAGTTTGTACAGAAATCTGTCATTTTTTAAGCAAGAAGAATGAAACATTATTTTTAGGCGTTTGACTTTGACTTTTTTTGAAATAATAAAACCTGTTCCAGTGTTTTTCAAAATTCCACCCTTAAGGAGGTGAAACAGGGGATGAAAATTTGTACAGGAATTTTGTAAGTTTTGAATTTAGTTTTAAAGGAAGAAACATTATGTATTTGGGCTATCAATTAAAAAACAAAAGTATAAGTGTCTGCGTTTTTTAAGATTCCATCTATGGTGAACTATGTATTCAAAATATTGTTTCAAAATTAATACTTACCTACCTATTTAACTCCTGTTTCAGAAATTCAACCTTAAAGGTGTGACAAGGGGGATGTTGATTTGTATATAGTTTCTGCTATTTTCAAAGTAATATTGAAGTTTTATATTCAGGCCTTTGGTGAGAAAGTAACACATATATGTAGCATTTCACTGTTTTTGGAAATAACTCCCTTGAAGGAGTGAAAAGTGGATGAATACGGGATCTTCACTGTCTACCAAGTTGAAATATACACAATATTTGGTTAGAAATTACACCCTCATTTGATAACCACCATTTGTTTCAAAATATTTTGATTTCAGTATTTGATATTTGGTATATACAATGTTCTTCTACGTGAACAGAGCCTCAGGCAATAGTTAGTTTTATATATGACAACTCCTGTGGCCCACTGACACCATATTATACTTATTCAATTCGATATAAAAATTTCTTATTATGAATAGTTGATCACCCAATAAAATAGTTTCATCGATTTCATAATATTCTAACTACTTCGCAATTATAATGAATAGAAATAATATTAGAGAGAATATCAGTTAAAACTTACAAATGATTGCAAACCTTAAATCGAAAGAATATCACATTGCACATTCAATTTAAGGGTCGCAATCACTTGCTGTAAGCAGTTTTAATATTATACAATGGGTAAATTATTTTACTGATTAATGAAATATACATAATAAAAGAAATTTTCATGGTAAGCTGTATAAGTAAGTAAATGAGGTATCAATGGGCCACATAAATTGTCATAGTGTATAAAATTTACTYTTTTCGAATTTTAGCACAACTCATTTAAAGTGGTAGCACCTATGTGCTCGATTTAGAGACCATTTGTCTGTCCGTTAATAGTGAGGTCTCGGCTCCTAACTATTGGATTAACCTCAGGTTTTTGCTAGATTATGGTCTCTAGGAGTGCCCAAACAACTTACGTTTATGGTTTTTGATTAATTTCTTTGGCAAGATCCCCCAAATTTAAAAAACTGAAAAAATTAACAATAGCTCTCCAATTGGCTATTCTGTAGTAAAAAAACTAACATAACACTTGAGTTTTATCACACAAAAAAGATTAAAAAAGTTTTTTGAAAATTATTATTAGATTTATCCGCCAAAAATCAAAAAGTAGTTACATGAATTTTTTCAGATTTTTTTCATAAAAACTGAAAAAACAAACAATATTACACTTTTCCCCCCTCTCACTCTTCCAAGATGGCAGCTAACAGTTCCAAATTTTGGGAAATTTGTTTTTTGACTAAATGCTTTTGAGAAGTTAACTCAACCTTTGATTTCCTTTGGGGGCACTTTATGCATACTTACCCGGATGTACCCTTAATCATTTTGTTAGGCTTACCTGAACGGCCGACAAGCTAAAAACGGGTAAAAACTTGATGGTATTAGAAACAACAGAGTTGAACTGGTTGTAGATGATCTTTCCTGCACTGTAGTTGTACCCAGATGTAAAGATGGCATTGGCCAGACGTGCAGCGTCCAGGAATGTTGGTGGCAAACGTCCAACCTCCTTCGCAGCCATTATGATGTTCTTGCCGTACCAACGCTGTATAATACCACGGGACTTGTCACCGACGCAAACGACCTTGATGTTGTGTTGATCGTCCTTGGCGAGGTCCCCACGAATAGCACGAAAGACGTTGGAATGCACAGCACCACACAAGCCTTTGAAAAATTGCATGAACATCTTAGTGTACTTCTCTTTTATAAGACTSACCTCTGTCGGAAGTAATGGCAATGTACAGTAACTGGGGCACATCGGGCAACGGAGCGATTTCTGCTTTTTCATAAAAATCCTTAGTGCCTTTGCCGATTGGACGTGTAGCCTTAAGTTCACGCTCCGCCCTGGTGAACTTCGCAGCTGACACCATCTTCATGGACTGCGTGATCTTCTGGATGTTCTTGACTGACTTCAAACGGATGGAAATGGCCTTTAAGGTGGCCATGCCACGTTGCTGCTGTTGAGATTGAGCATTTTGGGCCAGGAGCGGCACCAGACTCCCAAAGCGGCCCAACATTTTTGAGAACTATACGAAAAATGCATGGTTAAGTCACAGATTATGTAAGAGCACTACTACGGCAACTTTATGCTTAAAATTACTACCGGAATTCTATTTCACGAAAGAATGATAACAAAGTTATTATATGTACTTGCAAAAAATTATCGCTTACAGAAATATTCCAAGTTTTACACTAAAAAAACCTATTATATCACACACCACTACTAACCTTGCCACTGTCGACGTCCCAAAGTGCAGTTTCGTAGTTTAAGTCTAGAGGTTGCCACTTTTTATTCTAACCAGTGCCATATATTCATTTGACATAAAGCTCAAAAACGCATCCATCCATGCTATTTATTACATCTGCAAAATGACAGCTTTTCTTGACATATGCCATTTGACAGACAACAAAACGTCATGCTCATGTCAAAAGTAAAAATTTTGACATATGACAGTGTTGGAATATAGGTTATGATTATGAACCGCATAAACAACAAACAAGACATAATAATTAGCTATAGAAAATAAAAGAAAATGTCTAAATTTATAATATTTTACAGTAATAAAATAATAAAAAGTAAAATTACTACTTTAAGACATTATGGTACGTGTGGTAACCTTAAAACTTCAGTCCTACAGCACATCATACGAAAATATTCAACACAAGAAAAGAAACACGTAAACATAGGCACGATAGGTCACGTAGATCATGGAAAAACCACTTTAACAGCGGCAATAACTAGGGTACTACAAAATTCAGGCCTAGCTAATTACGTTTCTTATGAGCAAATTGACAAGGCCCCGGAAGAAAAAGCCAGAGGTAATCACCCATACATCACATTTGTTTGAATTAATTGTGGCTTTTGTTGCAAATAGGAATTACAATCAATGTTGCCCATGTTGGTTACAGTACTAAGAAAAGGCATTATGCTCACACGGATTGTCCTGGACATGCAGATTATATTAAAAACATGATCTCTGGGGCATCTCAAATGGATGGAGCAATTCTAGTAGTTGCGGCGACCGATGGTCAGATGCCACAAACTAGGGAACACTTACTTTTGGCCAAGCAAGTAGGGGTTGAAAAAATTATTGTATACATAAATAAAGCTGATTTAGTGGACCAAGACACTTTAGAACTTGTCGAGTTAGAAGTGAGAGAACTGCTTACTGATTTTGGATTCGATGGAGATAATACACCCTTTATTGTTGGCTCTGCCTTAGAAGCAATGAACTTAAAAGACACAAAATATGGAATAAAATCAATTAATGAATTGTTGGATAAAATAGATGAGTATGTACCTGATCCAGAACGTGATTTGAAATCGCCATTTTTGTTGCCGATAGACAATGCATTTTCTGTTCCTGGAAGGGGCACTGTGGTAGTTGGGACTCTTTCGAAAGGTATTCTGAAAAAGAACAACGAGGCGGAACTGTTAGGTTTTAATGTTAAGATTAAAACTACTGTTAGTGATATACAGGTCTTCAAGAAAAGTGTTCCTCAGGTATGTAATCATTACAGATTATTATGTAGGTAGCTCTTCTAAAAACAGATATAATACTATAATCATACTAGAAACAATGGCTATTTCATAGACAAGGGCTATTTGTCAAATGAATTAATGGGGTGTTTGTATAAGAACAACATATGTTATATATAATGTAGGTTCTGGTATGTCAGTGGATTCTATTGCATTACAATTTATGTAATCGCTCCTTAAAAGTAAACACAAACATTTGTGGCATATTATAGCAATGTCCAAAATGGCAATTTTGGTCCATAACTTGATATATGGTATATGGACAATGTCTTTCTTTAAATAACGCCTTCAGATGATTTGTTGATGATTTGCACAACGGCACTATAAATGGACCTGCCTGCATAAACACCTAATCAGAAAACTCATAGACAGACACTGGTATGCAGCATGTAGCTGTGATGCAGAATTTGCTGTAGCATTCTGTAGCATTTCAAATACTCCTCTTTATCCGCAACCTGAACTAGGTTTAAATAAATAATAAATGATTTATTCTGCAAAAGAACCAGTGCAAATCAACAACAACTACAAGAGAATATTGCAGGAAGAGACTATGGTCAACTCTCTGTGCTAAACACACACACGTTTGATCTTCCCCATGATCTCAAAAAAATTAAACATAGTTTCTATAATCCAGCCCAAAATCGTGACATACGCAAATATATACTAAAGAAAATTAAGTGGTATATATAATAACAATAATTAGATAAAACAAACATAGGAAAGAGTAAAGTATTTAATTTTTAAATGAAACTGAGATATGTGTATCTATACACAGGCGCTTTAATGTGGTAATGGATAATTTATTATGTATTAGAAGTGGATGCAACAAGTTGAGAACCTTGGCTGCTATGTACGAAAAACTGCTTTTAAAGTGAGTTGTGGAGTGGCGAGGCATATCAACAGTATTTGAGTGCCTTGTGTTTAAACTTTGAATAGTGGGCCGTAACTTTATTTTAATTTTTAGGGTAACTGGAGCATCTGCAGTATTTAATGATAAACATAATTTAGCATAATTTATAAATCTGCGTTTCGATAATGTGTTTGCGTCTGATTAAAACGTAAATAAGGTGTACACATGCATTTTGTACACGCTAAATGTTTTATGAAGCACGGCCCATACACTGTATTGCAATAATTAATATGTGAAATGACATGTGCCTCATACAGGATACATCTGCATAAATGGTTAAGTATGTCAACATTGTCAACACGTTATCTTTTTTTTTATGTGAATTTGTGGTACAATCGCATGACGACACCTTTCACCAAATAGTACAACCTTGGACTTACCTGGATTCAACGAAAAACTGTATTTTCAAGATAGATGTAGAATAGAAGATAAGTCTGAGTTGATTTAATTATTGGCTTTATTGTTTGAGACACTTAGTAGGGTCTGATTGAAAGCAATTTTTTTTGCCAAAACCAAAATCGAATTTTGGTCTTAATTTTAGTTTTGCCAAAACAGATTACCTATTTGATGTTTATTTATATGTAATATTATTTCCCATGATTTGACATTTACACTGATTCCTTCTGTGCAGTCTCAGTGTGTTTATGAAATAGATTAAAGTTAGGAGTAATTTACTGTACCAAGAGTTTAAGAACTACATATGCATGATTGACTGCATTCACTATTAATGATGATGTGCAGTCTTTTCCATATTTTCAACCACTGCTAATTGGTCAATGTAAAAAATAAATTGGTGTACAATTATTTGCAATATTTAAAATAAGTTGTTAGTCTAAACGGCCTGCCAAGGGTAGGTACAAATGTCATATGTAGCCATCTCTCAGAGTGTACTGTTATGATTTTAAATGTTACTGCACTATTTACATTGAACAAAACTTAAGACTTACAAGTTATGAATCAGAATCATCATAATAAATTGCAAAATCGAATGGTTTAAATGTACAATTGAATTGAATTTCATTATATTTGATAGCAACATGGTTTGAAGTAGATCAAGTATGTAGTATGTAACATGCAGTTACATGATTACTGAAATGATGCTCATACTATTGTCTGTTTACATCAACTTTGATGGTAAAAGAATAAAAAAACCTTTGTGCTGTCATGTATAGGAATACTAACTTGTCATTTTATAAAAGTTGGTACCACAGAGTTAGTTGGTAATACTCGGTATTGGAATGTAAGTTGTCATTTAATTTCAAATTAATAAACGTTTAATAAAACTTGTTACACGTTTTAGTAAGCTCTTCACAGAACTAACAAAGTACAAACCAGTGAATCAACAACAAGACATTACATGGTGGCAGTCGTGTAAAAGCGGTGAGAGTTTTGTAGCTTGTCATGCTGGGTCGGCGGGGACATAACTAAAAAAGCGTGGAAAAAAGTACTGTTGTTCGAAACTGAATTACAGTGGAACTTGGAACATTGAAAGACAACGGAGAACGGGTGCATCGTGTATTATAATGTCAGAGGCTTTAAAAACACCACCGAAAATGAGTCAAAGGAAATGTCGCCAGCAATTGGAAAATGTGGAAGCAACGCTTCAACGTGTTTTTACTGATTTCAGGTAAAATTGACAAGGAAGATACTGTAAAAATCGCTATTCTGTTAAATCAGATTGGCGAGGAAGGAATGCAGGTTTATAATACCTTTGAGTTCGCCGAAAACGAGGACAAAAATAAACTAGATGTAATTCTAAAAAAATTCGATGAATTTTGTGACCCAATTAAAAATCTAGTTTATGAACATTTCAAATTTTTTAAGCGAGACCAGATGGCAGGTGAAACGTTTGATCAATTCCTAATTGCACTCAAGCAATTGGCCAACACTTGTGAATTCAAGGAAAAGGAAGTTATGATAATGGATAGGATTGTCCTAGGAATCAGGGATGCCAACATTCAAGAAAAATTGCTGCAGGATACAAGTTTAACGCTCGAAAAAGCGGTTACAATATGTCGAGCAATGGAAAGCAGTGTAATGAAACAAAAAGAAATTTCTAGTGGGACTAAACATGAACTAGTTTCAGTGGACGCGGTAAAATCAAACAATTTTAAACAAAAGTTTAGTCAACAAGCAAATTTGCGTGGTGAATCGAGTTCTTTTAGTTCCATGGGCTCGTTTAACAAAAATTCAGGACAAAAACAGATTCCGTGTAATAAATGTGGTCTTAGTCACGTTTGGAATAAATGTCCAGCCTACCATCGTGTATGTAGCAGATGCAAAAGAAGAGGACACTACAGGAAATTTTGTAGGGATAAAAACGTCCATGAAGTTGTGGAAAATCAATCGGAAACCGATGATGAACAATTTGATGTCTGGGGAAGTGATGGAAGAAATATTGTGTGGACAGTAACCAAAAATGACTCTCCAGAAGTGAATTCAATAGAGTGGATTGCAAAAATTGCTGAACTTTAAAGTGGATACAGGTAGCCATGTGAATATTTTATATCTTGGTGACTTTAAGAAGCTAAAAACTCTGGAAAATTCATTTGTGCCAACTTCTGCGACACTTTCATCATATTCGGGACATAAAATAATTGTTCTTGGTAGTGACATTGCGTGCTGAATACAAAACTTGTCATGTTAATCTGGAATTCTACGTTCTGTCGTCGGATCAACCATCGTCAATTTTGGGACTGACAGCAGCGTGTGACTTAGGGTTACTTAGGCAGAAGAACATGATGTGCGTGGACCATATTGTAAGTGAATCCTCAGAAGATACAAGAAAGCTGATTAGTAAGTACCAAAATATATTTTTGGGGATTGGAAAGTTTAATAAGTCATGCACGATTAAGATGAAAGATGATGCAGTCCCTTGCATCAATACTGCAAGAAAGATACCGTTGGCATTAAAGGATAAAGTAAAAGAAAAACTTGATACATTGATTGCGGAAAAAATAATAACTCCGGTAACCGAACCAACAGATTGGGTGCATCTTCTTGTAATTGTACCTAAGTCCAATGGGGATATTCGAATTTGTATGGATCCTCGTCTATTAAACAGATACATAAGAAGGGAATTATTCCATATTCCAACTCAGGATAGCTTATTTGCAGAATTAGCTGGTGCTCAATATTTCTCGCAGTTAGATGCTTCTTCAGCTTTTCTTCAGATTCCATTAGATTATGAGAGTTCGCTCTTATGTACGGTAGCATCACCGTTTGGAAGATACCGCTATCTGAGGTTACCATATGGACTTTCCTGCTCTCCTGAAATTTTCTCCAGATATATGTTTGAGTTACTTGAGGGATTACCTGGTGTAATATCATATTTTGATGATATTCTTGTGTTTGGGAAAACACTAACAGAACATAACAGTAATCTTAGAAATGTCTTGGAAAAAAATAAGATTTCTGGTGTTACAATTAATCGACAGAAATCTCAGTTTGGGGTACAGAAATTTTTTAGGTCATCAAATAAGTAATAAAGGAATCGCTCCAGATAATAAAAAAATTCAGGCTATTGTGAACATGAAATCTCCCGAAAATAAAGCTGAACTACAAAGATTTCTAGGCATGGTGGTATATTTGGTGAAATTTATTCCGAATTTATCAGAAGAAACATCCACATTGAGGAAATTATTGTCGAACAAGGCAGATTGGCAGTGGGGTCAAAATGAAGAAAATGCTTTCTGTCGATTAAAGCAACTTGTAACTTCGGTTCCAGTTTTAAAATTTTTCGACCCCAATAAAGAAGTTGTACTTTCGGTAGATGCAAGTCCTTATGGTCTTGGTGCCATGTTAATGCAGGATTCTCATTTTTCATTAACGCCAACACAGCAGAGATACAATCATATTGAGAAAGAATTGCTTGCAATTGTTTATGGTTGTGAACGATTTCACCAATATGTTTTTGGAAGGAAGATTTTGATCCAAACAGATAACCGTCCTTTACTTGGACTTCTTAAAAAACCACTCGACGAAATGTCTCCCAGAATTCAGCGACTAACATTTTGCTTATTAAGATATCAATTTGACCTCCAATATGTGCCAGGAAAAAATCTTCAAATCGCAGATACACTGAGTAGAAAACCTGATAAGGAAATTTTCGGTACCGAATTCCTGGAAAAACATCTATGGGTTTACTCAATTATTGTCACCTCACCAAAAAATGAAAGACGGCTCTTAGAGGCAATAAATTCTGATCCTGTTTTGCAAAAAGTAAAGTTCTACACCAAAGAAGGCTGGCCTGTGCACAAAAATAATATTCCTTCATCAGTTAAAAAGTTCTGGTCATTGAGAAATGATATTTTCTTCACAAAAATATTCTTTTTTATAAACGAAGAATAGTTGTTCCAGAAAGTCTGCGACAAGAATTTTTGAACCTACATAGTTCTCACCAAGGTGTTGTCTCTACTAATCTTTTGGCTCAAGAATCAGTTTATTGGCCAGGAATCTCATCAGCAATAGAAAATTTAGTTTTGAATTGTCAAATTTGCCAAAGGTATTCAAAATCAAACACAAGGGAGCCGTTACAACCTCATGAAATCCCGGATCTGCCTTGGCAAAAAATTGGAATAGATTTCAAAACTTTGGGATCATTGAACTTTGTAATTATAACAGACTACTTTAGTAAGTTTCTTGTTGTCAACAAAATAACGACTAAAACTGCAGAAGTAGTAATATCAAGTCTTAAGAATATATTTGCAATAAACGGACTACCTCAAGAGATCTTTTCTGACAATGGCCCTCTGTTTAACTCTAGGGAGTTCTTTAATTTTGCATCAAAATATGGAATAAAATTGTCAACCTCAAGTCCGCATTATGGTTGAAAGAGCAATACAAACGGCAAAAAGTTTACTTGTTAAAGCATACGAAGAGGGTTCTGATCCATTTGCAGCCATTTTAAACTACAACAGTACTCCAGAATAGGATTTGCTAAGTCCGTCACAATTACTAATGGGCAGAAGGCTGAGAACGATACTTCCAGTGTCACAAAGTATCTTACGTCCAGAATACTCATTGAAGGGTGTAAAGAAGACCATCGAAGGTAGACAAGTGGTGCAGAAAAATTACTTCGATTAGAAAGCAAAACCACTATCGAAGTTGGTACCAAATCAGCCTATTCTCATGCAAAAGGAGAAGAAGTGCTGGAAGCCTGAAACTGTCATCGATAAATTCGGTCCGAATGACTATGTGGTCGAAGTAGAAGATGCAACCTATCGTCAAAACCGCAAGTTTCTGAAACCACACCGAGCATCTCTTCCGCGTAGTGAAAATGTTACTGATTTTATTAACGTGGTGCCAGAAGACAGAAAAACTATGGCCAAGAAAATAGACTGTCCAAACAAGGAAAACAGTGCTATTGTGCAACAAACTCTTCCAACGAACCTGTTGTGAAAACAAGGTGTGGTCACGTAGTTAAGCCCCCGCAAAGATTAAATTTATAATTGTAATTTTTGCTTGTGTCATTTCTTTGTTTTTGAAAAGGGGGCATGTCATGTATAGGAATACTAACTTGTCATTTTATAAAAGTTGGTACCACAGAGTTAGTTGGTAATACTCAGTATTGGAATGAAAGTTATCATTTAATTTCAAGTTAATAAAAGTTTAATAACACTTGTTACGCGTTTTACTAAACTCTTCCCAGAACTAACAAAGTACAAACTAGTGAAGCAACAACAAGACATTACATGTGCAATGATATTTCATACTACAAGCGGGGTAATTTCGTTACGAAATTTAAATTTAATTTTTGTTTTAAATTTTTATGGCACATAGAAAGGTCTATGCCAAATAGTAAAACCTGACCAATTGTTTCTGGTATTAACCTTTGAATGTAATAAAAAATAGTGAGTGTAGCCCATTAAAAGCAAATTTGATATAAACTTTCAAAAACAAAGATAAGTAAATAAATTTTATAATTCATATTTTAGGCTGTAGCTGGAGAAAATCTGGGTGCACTACTTAGAGGTATTAAGGTAAAAGATGTAGAGAGAGGAATGCTTCTTTGTGCAGTAGGATCTCAAAAGATGAGTAATAGATTCAGGGCCAGTGTCTACTTTTTGACTAAAAGTGAGGGAGGCAGATCTAAGCCAGTAACAACCAAGTATATCCAACAATTATTCAGTCAAACATGGAGCGTGGCATGCAGAATAGACCTAGGTAAGCTGGAATATAGTTTTAGAAATAATTACGTATTGTGATTTTGTGCTTCCAGATGAGAACATAACTATGATTCTGCCTGGTGAACATGCTGAAGTTCAGCTGACTCTTTTGTGGAATATGGTAATGACATCAGGTCAGGCCTTTACGATAAGGGAAAATGACAGGACAGTGGCTACTGGTATCGTTACGAAAACCTTGGAACCAGTACATTTACTCAAGGGCCTGGGAAAACTAGCTGTACAGTAAAGTTGCTTTAGTGAGTGTATTGTACAAAGATTGTAATATAGTGTTATTGAATGTTTTAATAAATGGAATTCATTTTTATTACGGAACAAACATATAGAATTGTCTGGAAGAGAGTTAACAGTACTCATTTTGCAATATAAGAAAACTGTGGTAAACATTTTATAATAGTTTTAAAAAATATTTAGTAGGTATACAAAATAATAGGTGTAACAACAAAAATGAACCTATTAACACATTTTTGGTAAAATAAATATGTAGATGGATTAACTGTTTTAAAGACACTCACTTGGCGGTAGTTATTGATATATGAGGGTGAATAATGCTTTCAGCATCAATTATAACTAGCATTCAAAAGAAATAAAAAATGGGTCATATAAGCCGATATGGTTATCTTTGCAATCACCGTAAATGATATATGAAATTAATTTAGAATATCTAAAAGCTAGCTGCTGCCTTCAGTAGAAGAAGCAAGTGACTTCTTTTGGTTCTTTCTGGTTAAATCCAACCAAATACTTCAAAAGAAGTCGCTTACTTATACTGAAGATGACAGCTTAGCTGCTGAAATATGTATAGGGTGGGCCATTTACATGTGATACGTAGAAGTTCATAATAACTTTGACATATGTGATCAAATCGACATATTATGTCAAAGCACATTTGAAATGTCATTTCGAGGAGATATTAACTATGGATAATTATAGGCAATTTCCATTTGTAGCGGTTCGCCTCTTGGTTCAATCGCAACCTCTCATTTTCCATTTAGCGCTGGTTTAAACCATGACATCATCCCACTAACCCAGTTCCTTAAATTCTGTAACCAGCCTCGGAGATCGGTTTCAACCAGCGCACAGAGGAGTATTTGTATTCAAAAACTGGCCATAAGTCAGAAACTAAAAATGTCAAATACAAAAATAAAACTTGGTAATTTTGAAGCAATAATAAATACATGTGAGAGGGCCGTGAATATTTTGTATGTTTTTGAAAGCAGGTGGCGGAGAAACTTGTCAGAAGTTGACACTTGCGCTGCGCAAGTTTATTTGTTGTTATCATTTCTTGTAAAGCTACATATCAATAAGAGAATTAGTGAATATATAATTAACTTCTAGAAATTTGGTAAAATGGATTGTTCTGCTGCAGGTGTGTATTACATAATTTAATAATCTTTATTGTCAGTTTATCTTAACTCATACAGAAATGCAATTTTTTGAAAGTCACAAAATTTTTGGTAATGTTTTGTTGGTAGATTTGTAAATTACTTGTTTTATTATATTTCTGATCTTTATTGGACAGTGATTTTTGTATTAGAAAACAGAAAAAAGATCGTAGTTTCAAACTTAAAATAAGTTAGCTGCGAATATTTGCGAATTTGAATTTTGGGAGTATTTACATACACTTACCGATTTCTAAAATAAGTACACGGTTAATACAAAGTTCAGGAACAGTTCAAAAACTCCGTTAATTGAAAATAAATTACTTGGAAAATTGGAATGGATATGAAGTGGAAAGCAAATAATATTTTTTAATTTTTTGTCACTTTCTATTTAACCGGAAATACGCCTATACTCAATTTTTGAATTCAATACTTCTTTTAGCTCAGTTGGTAGCTATTGAAATGAATGAATGGGTCCCTAAACTGCCTTAGTACGTCACGTAACGCTGAACACAATGTATCCAACTCGGCGGATTATACGCTAGATTTAGCGGAATTCGGTTTTCATTTAGAACAAAATTACAAAATACAAAATATAACTATATTTTTATGAACAACGTTTTATGTTGCTTTAACAGAATATTTGTTAATTTTTGCGTTTCTTCTAATGTAGATTGCAACACTACATCCAAAAATTATAGATGTATCTGTTTTGATCGTTAGAAAGCAATTTTCAATATTTTTGTGGCGACAATCTGGCCAGTTTTACTAAATATTCTGTTATCAGAGGTATCTTGACTGCATTATTACTTCCACTTTCAACCATATGGGAAGTATTGTATCGCGAAAAATATTTTCAAAAATTTTTATTTGCTCAATCGCTTTAAAATGGTCGAAAACGCAAAAAAAACCAAATTTGAGCAAAAACAAATTTCTTGTCTGTGTGTGTGTGTCTGTGGTATTGTTTGTGGACACCATAACTTTCGAAAGACTTAATATATTAACTTGAATTTTGGTACACGTATAAATCTCAACCGCCCAAAGCGATCTATTGTTTGTGGGGTAAGTAGGGTATCGGGAAGGGGGCAAAATTAGGGGGTAACTACCCTTTTTGCACATTTTATTTTTTTTTATATTTTTTTCGTTTTAGTATGTCATTAGTAGTATAACTGCGAGTATTATTAGCTCTTATAAATTTTCGGTATAGCAAACTGTTTAGAAGATATTAGCAAGAAAGCGTCATTTAAAGAAAACGGTTTTTCTTAAATATCTCCGAATATATTTAATATATTCAAAAAAATGAAAACCATCAGATAGGAAATGCAATTTCTCACAAAAAGTGTCAGAAAATTTATCAAAAATTTTGACATTTTCGAAATATTTCCAAAAAACCTATTTTGAACCCTGCTCGTACGATTTTTTTTTAAATTTTGGTGTTATATAGAAAACCAAATTTCTGATCAGAAAGCGCTCTTGTACTTTTCTCGTGAAGTTAATAATTTTCGAGTTATTTGGAAAAAACCGATTTTAAAAATGTGTATATTTTTGCTAATGTCACGAGAACTGTTTGTCTTAGAAAAAATGTGTAGAGAGAAAAAATGCTCAAAACCTGATTGCTAATCGTATAGTATAAAAAATAAAAACGTAAATGTCATTTTGACAATTGTATGTGGAAGTATTGATTCAATTTGCAGCGGTTTTTTTAATGTTTTATTCATATGCAGGTAGGTTAATTTTTTTATGTTCGATTTGACTATAATATCCTCATTTTTAACACTATTTAGAGAACGTAAAATAGCTCTTTTAAGTACTAGTAGTTTACATTACTACACTGCTGCCACTCTTTGTGGCCAACCATGTGATAAATGCCATATTTGTAGGATAATTTTTGCTCAAACAACAACTCAAGACCTTTATAACTATGTGAATGTACTGTGTTTTACGAGCTAATTTATATACAATAGTCGAACATAAAGCTTTGTACGCAGCTCGTACATAATTGAATTTTACACGACTCGTCTTGTTATTAGCTTCGCCCGTTCACTTTGTTCACTCGGTCATAACCACGACTACCCCTTTAAATGTTCTCATTATGTCCTTCTTACGTAAATTTTGATTGAGTTCTATATTCTTCACCCAAAAATGTGAAAATTTATACCTATAGTGTTCAAATAAAAATGAAATTGAAAACAATTTCCGGTTTTACTGAAAATGACAAAAAATATTCTAAATGTCTTAAAATACATTCTTTATTTTTTTACTATATACTCTTCCCAATAAAAAAACTGCGTTTGAAATAACGAAATTATTTAATTTGTATTCTAAAACTTTGTACAAACTCTGTATTTGCACTATGAAAAAAAACAGTTTAATTTATTATTAGGATCGTCAGGGTTAAGAGTGATGAAAAGGAGCCAGTTATATAATATTATGCAAGAGCTTCAAGGAGAAGATATGGAGAAAAAATTGAACTATCTTGAACAATATTTACTTAAGGATTCCTATTCCGAAGAACAAAGAAAAAAACTCAAGCAAAAAATATCGAATATAAAGTTTGAGTTCAAACGAAGGTGGTCTAGCTCACAGAGAAAGGAAGACTTATTTAAAAAAAACAATGAAAGTTGGCTTCAAGGCACTTTTGAGCTACCAATTGTAATTGCAAAACCAGGTCGTCCAACCAAGTGTTTCAGTGATTTGAGCACAAGAAGCAAAAGAAGAAAAACACAAAATATTAGGGAGAGTTTGGGTATAGAAGAGCTAACATATGCCACACATATGAAGTTGAGAGGAGCTGGTATGGCAGGTGCTTCTAAAGTACTGCTGGAAATTACAAAATCGCCGAAAAGAGCGAAAAAGTATAAAAAAGCTTACACGGAAAGTCTGAAAGACAAACAGAAAAAGTTGCCCATATTGAAAGCTTTATCTGTATTTGTGGAAGCGCGTTTATCGCGTAAGCAGTACGAAGTTGTAGCAACAAGTGACAAAAAATTGTTTCCATGCTATAGTTTATTGCAAAAAGCAAAGCGAGATTGCTACCCTGCACCAGAATCGTACACAGTAACCGATACTTTGATTGAAGTAAACTTGCAAGATTTAATGGACCACACCGCCCAGCGACTTCTTACTTCTTTGGAAGATGTTTTAGAATCTCTTAGTGGAATCGAGTGCTTCGAGTTAATTTCAAAATGGGGATGCGACGGATCACAACAGACTCAGTACAAGCAAAAGTTTGACACCAATACAGGATCTGATGCTGGTATATTCTTGAGCTCCATGGTACCTTTGCGCTTACTTTGTGGCAAGGATAACAAAAAAGTAATTTGGCAAAATCCCACTCCTTCCTCTCCTCGGTACTGTAGACCGATTAGAATAAATTTTATAAAAGAGACTACTGACACAATCACAAGCGAAATTAATTATATTCAAGCTAAAATCCACTCATTGATAGACACAAAAATTAATAGTGTACAAGTGAAACATACACTCATATTTACTATGGTTGATGTCAAAGTGTGTAATGCCGCAACTGGTACAAGATCGACCATGGCATGTTACCTGTGTGGAGCTACATCAAAAGATTTTAACAATTTGACGACATCAGAAATTATCAATGATAGGGCTTTACAGTTCGGATTATCAATTTTACATGCACGTATTCGTTTATTTGAAAGCATACTGCATTTATCGTATAAACTTCCCGTTAGAAAGTGGCAACTTAGAACAGAAGTAGACAAAAGTACAGTTAGACAACGTAAAATTGAAATTCAGGAGGCATTCAAAAGCAAACTGGGCCTCATTGTAGATGTACCGAAACCTGGATTCGGGAACACCAATGATGGCAATACCAGTCGAAGGTTTTTTAACAACCCGGAAGCAACCGCCGAAATTACAGGTATAAGTCTAGTACTAATTCACAGGCTCAAAATTATTTTGGAGACATTGTCCAGTGGGTATAAAATTGATACAAGAAAGTTTGATGATTACGCTATGGAAACTGCTAAACTTTACGTTCAATTGTACTCATGGCACCCTATGACACCCACTATGCATAAAATATTACTGCATGGACCGCTAGTCATTGATAATGCGTTACTGCCAATAGGGCTATTGTCAGAGGAGGCAGCGGAAGCAAGAAATAAGCATTTTAGGTTATACAGATTGAATTATGCAAGAAAGTTTTCGAGATGTGATTGCAATAGAGATATCTTAAACAGGCTGCTATTGAGCTCTGATCCTCTGATAACCAGCATGAGGTCTTTATCGCCTAAAAAGTCCAGTGCATTTCATAAAGAAACACTAGATATGCTTATTTCAGAGATCATGCACCCTGAAAATAATGTAGCTGGAAGGCAAGCAGAAAATGAAGAAGAAGAAGGGCAAGGCGTAGATATCGATGAAGATGAAGAAGGCGAGGAAGAAGAGGAAGACGAAGAAGGCATGGAAGAAGAGGAAGACGAAGGTGATGAAGAAGATTTATCCGAATAATAAAAATTTGTAGATGAATAGTTAACTAAGCATACACGTTATACCTGCTTCACAATTTCTGTTATTAAAAATATATAAGTAAAAAGTACACATATATCAATGTCATTTACGTGACACTAACAGTTAAAAATAAACAGTGCAGTGCGTCTGGATCAATACAACAATAAATGTAGACAAATGATAAAAGAAATAATTAAAATTTTGTTTTTTTTTATTTTAGCTCTGTTTATTTTAAAATAATAAATTAGTTTTAGTCCACTTTGCAGTAATTAATAATTACAAGGCCCTACCTTTACTTTGATGTTACGTGTTATCCTTTTACGTTTTGTATATTAACGTTGTTTTTAAGTAGGTACTTATTCCACAGCCTTTATTTTCATTTGCCTACTAGATACAATAGCAATAATTAAAAAAACAATAATGTAAAACAAACTCAAGAATGTAAGCTTTTAAAATTTTGCATTACTGCAAAGTTTTCATTTCCGAACATTTTTTCTTCATAACATTTTATGGTGTTTAAAAATTAGCTATTTTGTAAAAATGCAATATGGCTATTATACAAAAAATAAAAAACAAATGTGTGTGTCAATATCTCGAAAACAGTTTATAGAAAAAAATGAAAACTGCATAGCTTGAAAATATTCAATAAAACATTGACAAATATTATCATGTTTGTTCAATTTTTCCATACAAATAGATTCAAAGTTAGGGCAAATAATTAAAAAATGTTTTTAAACAAATGCTTGACGATTCGTAGTCTATCTGTTTTTTTTTACTTGCAGATTAAATAATAATAAGCTACACAACTTTGCCTATTTAATTAAGTTTTGACCCTTACCATTTTCCATATTCCAATGGCGACGCTTCTAAATTGAACACCCTGTATATTTTTATAAAACTTTCTTTTTGTATCCTAACAGCTCAAATATCTTTTAAACCTAACGTATTAAAAGGTTATATCGTTTAAAGTACCATTCGGCCAATAAATGTTTTTGGCCGGTTTTTATGCGCAAATACTCCTGTGTGCAGCGGTTAGTGGATCTATACTTGTTTTTATTCATAGATAAAGACAAGACAAATAGATTGGAATCTCTCGGTGGTGGGGGGTGACCATACGGATTAGTTTAGCCTAGTGACACGGCAAATTTTTGGCGCTAGCATCTGCTTGCAGTACAGTGACTTTATAAAGTCACTATGCTTACAGTTGGCGGCAGGTTAGCGGTTTAGTTATTCATTTGACAGTTGCGTCGGGACCAGTTTGTCAAGAACGTATATCAGCACGTAAATAATTCAAATTCAAACTGTAATTTGTTAATAACAATAATATTTAGCTTGCATAAAATATTCTTGAACTGCTGAATGTGCGAACAGTTAGTAATTACAAGTCATTTCCTCTACAAGGCGAGTTCTGACAGTTGCGGACGAGGGGGTGAGTTGTACTAGTTTTTGTAAAAAATATATCTCAATAACCGCATGGAAGTTACTATATAGACTTGTTTATCGATAAAGTAGTTCACACTTAAAATCATGTAGGTACACTTGGTGCTACAAAAGCTTATTATGAATTCTTAAGATGTTTAAATGTTCTGCTTCTTCTCAAGAGTTAAAAAAATTGTTAAAAGTAAATGAGTGAGTCGATTTGCTCTTATATGGATGAGAAGCAATTTTATTATATTGTTAGCAACTGAAGCAGCCGAATATACGGATAAATCGAGAACGCCGTCACAGCTCGTCCCGTCTCCCGGAGGAATCAACGCGGCCGAGGGCAGTCAGTAATTTTTAGAAAAACGTCAGTCAACGGATTTAAAAACTTGAGCAGTTATATTAATTACCTTTATCTCTTTAACTATTTGCATTGTTAATTACTTTGATTTGTTCAGTTGGCTCCGGCTTTTATTAAAGTGTTCCTGTGAATTGGTGTCTGTCTTGAAAAGAAGGGTCTAAAGATTACAGCAGCGGTGGGATCCCTTCCACTTCAATCCCGAAAACTTTGAAGCGCAATATGGAGGAACTATTGGCGGAGATGGTCAAATCCATCAAAAGTGCCAGGACAGCCCCTGAGCACGTCGATCTTCCATTCTTTCGGTCAGATGTTGATGAAGCAGCGAAATGGGTGGAACAGGTTGAAGCAATTAAACATGAGTTTCAATGGTCAGATCTGCAAGTTCTGGTAAGAGTTAGACGCTTTTTGACTAACGACGCAAGGAATTGGTTCGAAAATTGGTCCCCAACTGTTCGTGACTGGGACAATTTCAAAAGCGATTTTCAAGAGGCCGTTCCGCCGAAAAAAATCCTTGGCCGTTTGCTTTTTGAGGCTTCAACTTGTAATAGTTTTGCTTTTAACACTTATTCTGCTTACGTACATAGCAAGTTAGCTCTGCTTAAAAGTTTGCGTGCTAGATGGAGCACTCAAGATTTAATTGAGTTGATTATTTACGGAATTAGTGAAAGTAAGGTTCAAGAAATGTCACTATGCGTGATTTTCATTCAATTTCTGACCTAATTGCGTATCTGGGCTCAATACCGAAACAAGTAATCAAAGATGTTATGACTAAAAGTTCGGAGCATGCGTCACCGGTTCCTTGTAAGCGTCCAAGGGTTGGAAATAATGGTGGCGACGAACCTTCAAAGAAGAAATGTTATAACTGCGGGCGTGTAGGTCATGTTCGTCGAAATTGTCGAGCGCTCGCCGATAAGAATTTTCTGAATCAAAACATGAATAAGCCTGAATTAAAATTCGACAACAAATACGAAAATAGGGCACCGACAGGTTCCAATTTATGCAACTTCTGTTTGAAAACAGGACATACCGAGGAAAAATGTTTTTTGAAAAATGGAATCGAACAGCGACGTAAATCTGTGAAAATTACTAGCTTTTCTGACGAGAAATCCGTCTTTCCTATCCCAATCAAAGTAGACGGAGATACGTATATGGGAATAATCGACACCGGAGCGGACGTTTCGTTAATGTCAGATAAATATTTTGAGAAGTTTAAACCTAAGGTAACTAGACACCACTGTACAATTGCGGGCATTGTTCCTGGAAGTATTTCATCGGAGCATAAATTTCGAGCTGATGTTGAAATCACTGGACAACGCACTTCCTTAACCTTTATGATAGTTCCTGGAGAAAATCTCGATTATGACGTTATTGTTGGTTGTGATCTTTTTAAAGATTCAACGTTGAGCGCTGTAACAGACTGCAAAGGAACACGTATAATGAAACGAATATTACCAGGAGTTATGAGAGTGATTGAGGATTCAAAATTTGAATTAACTGTACCAGAAGCATATCGTTCAGAAATCAGTTCGGTACTCGAAAAGTATTCCGACATCATAACCACAGGTACAGCAGTATCTTGTGTAAACAACGCTACTATGGAAATTCATCTGGTGGATAATCACATTGTGACGCGACGCCCCTATCGACTCTCGTTTAGTGAACGCGAAGAGGTAAGAAAAATAGTCAGTGAGCTGATGACAAACGGAATCATCAGAGAAAGCGAGTCGCCTTTTGCAAGTCCGATTCTCTTAGTCCGAAAAAAGAATGGGACATTTCGCATGTGTGTGGACTTTAGAGAATTAAACAGTCACACTGTAAAGGATAAATTTCCCCTGCCGCGTATCGATGATCAATTGGACCGGTTAGGAAAGGGTAAATTCTTCACGTCGTTAGATATGGCTTCAGGATTTCACCAGATTCCGATACACCCCGATTCGATTCATAAAACCGCCTTTGTCACCCCGGACGGACACTATGAATACTTGCGGATGCCTTTTGGCCTTTGTAATTCACCAGCAGTATTTCAGAGGTCCATAAATGCTGCTCTGGGTGAACTTAAATACAGCATCGCTCTTGTCTACATGGACGACATCCTCATTCCGTCCGAAACTGTGGAAGAAGGACTGATTCGACTTGAAATGGTGTTAAAAGCATTGAAAGCTGCAGGATTTTCACTGAACATCATGAAATGCTCATTCTTACAGACCAAGATCGAATATCTAGGGCGTGAGATTTCTGCGGATGGTATTAGACCCAGTGAAAGTAAAATTGAAGCTCTCATTCGTGTACCATCGCCGTCAAATGTTAAGCAAGTAGGTCAGCTGATGGGTCTTGCAAGTTATTTTCGAAAATTTGTCCCTAATTTTGCCTGCCGTACCGCATGCATCAACAATTTAACAAAGAAGGATCAAGAATTTATTTGGACGCAAGAACATGAACAGGCCAAATCATACATCATCACATGTCTGACTTCTGGACCATTGCTGGTAGTTTTCAACCCTGACCTGCCTACCGAGTTGCATACTGATGCCAGTTCTATTGGATATGGCGGTATACTTCTCCAGAAGTATGATGGACAAAATAGGGTGGTAGGCTATTTTAGCAAACGGACATCAGAAGCAGAATCTCGTTACCACTCATATGAGCTGGAGACGCTTGCCATTGTTAACTCACTTAAACACTTCCGTGTCTATCTGATTGGTATCCATTTTACAATTGTCACCGACTGCAATTCTGTGAAAGCGACCGTACAGAAAAAGGAAATATGTCCAAGAGTGGCTCGATGGTGGACGTACCTCCAAGATTTTAATTATGAAATCGTCTATCGAAAGGGATCTATGTTAAACCATGTTGATTTCTTAAGTCGAAATCCCGTTCACGTACGCCGAGCTACACGTACCAACTCGTAGTTACATGTGGAACAGAAAGGAAATGCTGAGGTTCAACAAATGTTAACTGATCTGCGAGAAGGGAAGTTAGATTCCAACCAATACGTCGAGAAAGATGGGTTATTGTGTTATGTTCAGACCCTGCCAAATAATCAAAAGGCAATTAAATATTTCATCCCCCGTCATAGTCGGCTTGGACTTCTACGACTTTTTCACGACGAACAGTGTCATATTGGCATAGACAAGACGACTGATTCGATATTGAAACATTTTTGGTTCCCTAGACTCCGACAATTTGTTCGTAATTACGTAAAACATTGCTTGGTGTGCGCCGTTAAAAAGACCCGTAGCGGACCCCTTCAGGGTATCATTCGAGTACCTGAAAAGCCTTCAACACCGATGCACACGGTTCATGTAGATTGCCTTGGTCCTTTACCAATTACAGTTGATAAATACAAATACATTCTGGTACTGGTCGACGCTTTTACCAAGTATTGTGTTCTAACTGCACTACGGAATGTAAAAGCAGACGAAACTAAACACGCTGTTCAAAAGTTTATTTCTTGCTTTGGTACTCCGAAACTTATAGTTATGGATAGTGGCACTAACTTTCGTAACCTGACCGTCTGTAAGTTTCTTGATGAATGGAATATCCAGTATCATTACATAACACCAGATGTACATCGTGCAAACGGCCAAGTGGAGCGCTATATGCGTACAATAATGAATTTAGTTAGAATTGAAACACGAGTCAGAAAGGACTGGCCGAACATTTTATGGAAGGTTCAGTTAGTACTTAATACCACTATTCAAAAGTCAATCGGTATAAGCCCTCTACAAGTGCTAATTGGAATTAATACGACAACTCCTCTAATACAAGCTGTACTTGATGACTTATCTAAGGACCTGACACCCGTACGAAATCTAGAAATTGATCGCCAACGTGTTAGGGAACGACTCCAAGCAAAAGCGTCAACAAATATTGCAGAGCTCAATAAAAAACGACGAGATACTGTTGAGTTTAAAGTTGGAGATCACGTGTTGCTCCATAGAGCAAGTAAATTGCATGCAAGCAAGTCTAACTTTGAGTTCATGGGTCCGTATCGAATTGTAAATGTTACCAATGAGGGTAGATACGAATTGAAAAGAGTGGGAACTGGTAGGCACAAAATCGTTAAAGCTGCAAAGGAACAGTTGAGGGTTTGGCCTACGGATTGGTCGTTGGCGACAGATGTGACCGACTTACTAGACTACCTCGAACGAGATGGTATGTTGTAATAAAATTTTCTTTTAATGGTCGGTTCCGGAGCATGTAACAAACCTTGAAGGTGGGGTCAGCACACTCCCACATTTTGTTTTGTATTCTTTTCTGTTTTCGGTTCCAAGACTGTTGCATGTTTCGAAGGTGGAGTCAGCATACTTCCACATAAATAATTGTTTTTCTGTAAAAAAAGGAGAGTGTGTAGCAAATCTTGAAGGTGGGGTCAGCATACTCCCACGTGCTTGTTTTTGGTTCCAAGACTGTTACATAACTCAACGGTGAAGTCCGTGCACTTCCACATGACGATATTTTTGGATTCCGAAATTCTATGAAATTTCGAAGCATGGGGTCAGCATACTCCCGTGTCGTTATTGATCTATTAGAGATGAATTTTCGAAGCATGGGGTCAGCATACTCCCGTGTCGTTATTGTTCTATTAGAGACGAATTTTCGAAGTATGGGGTCAGCATACTCCCATGCCCTTAATGTTCTATCCGACACTAATATTCTTTTATTTAGAAACAGATACCAACGATGTACCATGTTCCGAGAACGGAACATCCGTCAGGKAGGCCGTGTTAMCAACTGAAGCAYCCGAATATACGGATAAATCGAGWACSCCGTCACAGCTCGTCCCGTCTCCCGGAGGAATCAACGCGGCCGAGGGCAGTCAGTAATTTTTAGAAAAACGTCAGTCAACGGATTTAAAAACTTGAGCAGTTATATTAATTACCTTTATCTCTTTAACTATTTGCATTGTTAATTACTTTGATTTGTTCAGTTGGCTCCGGCTTTTATTAAAGTGTTCCTGTGAATTGGTGTCTGTCTTGAAAAGAAGGGTCTAAAGATTACAATATTATATTTGTCTACTTGGGCATTGCAAATCCGCTATCACAGTCATTTACAGCTTTAAGCTATGTAATTTTATCCATCCAAATGCAAATTGGTTCACTTAAATATTTGTAAGGGTAGTACAGTTCTAGTAAATAGTAGCGTCCTGATGATAAATATTGCTGCGGCCGTAAAGTAATTTATTATATCTGAGTAAGTGATACCTTTAATCGACATTCATTATACTATCACAGCAGCAGCACTGATGTGAATATGTTTAATGGGTTGTTTTACTTCTAGATAGCGGACGAGGACGTACACAATCTCAAAAAATATCTCATAGCAAATTTAACATTAACTTGACAACAATTCAATATACTTTAACTTTTATCGAATGATGCATCGTACAGTATACCAGCAATTTTTATTAATAACAAAACTTAAGACATTTTGCTCTTGGCGTTTCTTGAAATATAGTGTATGTACCTGCCAAACTGGTCCCTTTGGGAAATCTTGCGTGGATACCACCCCTTATTTATCATATACTCTTATATAATATTATAATAAAGACCCTTTGGAAATATTTTTATTTACAATGAAGGTCTGTTTAAAAAATGCATACTTGTTTCAGATGTACCAAATATGACTGAAACGCATTAACAAAGATAGCTCATTTACGCTATCTGGTTTGTCACAAGCATTTCGGTGAGTTATTTCGACTCCCTGGAGAAAAGACTTAAACGAAAACGTCTACCATATTTCTGTTTTATTGAAATGTTTATAAATTGTACACTTATGATCATTATAATTATTTGTGAATACCAAACGGCTTTTGTTTTGTTTAGCATCATTTAATTGCAAATTTTTCTTAAGTAATCTCTTATTTAATTTGCAAGTAGTTTATTCCCGCGCCGTTTGAAGTTATGTGACAAGTAACTTCGAAGAGGTAGTAATGGAACAAACTAGGTGCAAAGAAATAAATTAAAAGAAAATAAAAAATCTGACTTGCATGTTGTTGCTGCACCATTTAAGGCAGTTTCCTATGTTATCGACTTGGCATATTCGTGTGTAGTTTAGCCTAGTGACACTGCAGGCGCTTTATATGAACCTACCCCCACCATTAGAGTTTCCCATCTATTTATCTTGCCCTTGTCTATGTTTTTATTTCAGTATCTCATTTCTTGATCATTCTACTCCAGTAATGATAAATGATTTAAGAAATTTTGTAAACATATTACTTTATATATCGGTATCTACCTACCTCGTAAAGAATGCACCTACTAATGATAAGTTTTAAAGTTAGTGTTATTTCTCTGCTACAATATTTTCGAATAAAAACGTATATGCAGATATAAAAAAAATTCTCACTTCTAATCTCTAAACAGTAATATTTATATACCTATGCTTAATATTCGCAAAATTCCTTTAAATAACCTCACTTTTGTTTTACTTTTTATGTAACTGACTCTTTCCATTTGCACATCAAATGATGTCATGGTTTAAAAAGAGAAGAGTAATCTGTCAGAAATTTGTAACTGATGGTTATAAAACCGCTTTATATATCGACTGAACACTGAAATTGTTCGAAACAAATTATCATGAGCGATAAGGCATATTTCACACAGAATGGAGTTGTAAACACACAAAATTACTGCTACTACGCTACTGAAAACCCACAATTTATCCATGAAGATCCTCTCTATGGCCAAAAAGTGACTGTCTGGTATAGTATTTCTGAAAAGTGTGTGATTGGGTCGTACTTTTTCGATGATGGTGATTTGGTTTCACCGACTTCTCTTTGTGAGGATATTTGAAATCCAGAGTTTACATCGACAATCCATGGACTTACATACATTACATACAAATTAATTTATTTATGCGTAATATATTAAGTACAAAATGGCAGAAACTTAGTGGTACACCTAATATATTAAAAAACTAGTTTCATAAGGTTTTTTTATGCAATTGTTTTATTTTACATGGTTTCCGTCTTCTACACAAGAAAATGTGAAAAATTCAATAAAAGTAAAAAATTTAGATAATTTTAACCTGCCGTGCTTAAGTGTACAACCTGCTGTATTAAGTGTATAATTTTTGATTAAATTAAGCAAATGTGACACAATTTACTTTTTACTGGGTAAATGTTAGGTTTTATTTCAATTTCAAGTTATAAAACTACAAAATACCAAAAAGTGATAGTAGGAAATGACAGGAATATGTTTAATATAAGCTTCCAATTTGCTCTGAGCGGTTACAACACGGAATAGGATAGCTGCTCAATTTTTGATTCACTAGTTGGATTTATCTTTTAAGTTAAAATACATGTCTATGCTGTGCTGTCCGCACCGCATGGCATAGACATGCATTTTAATGTATATCGGTTCTTGCCCGCTTGCAAAAATTGCCGTGGGGTCCTGGTGTCAAAATGAAGTATGCAGGTGCACGCCAATTTGTCAGGCTACAGGTCATTTCCTTTTGGAAGTAGATCCCATTATGGCAGTTAAGTAGCTTTGTCATCATGTCAGTATAATGCTGACAGATGGCATTGCCATCTAAATTCTTACTTATCTTTTAAGTGTTTTTGACCTTATTTTAGTTTTAGTTTGGCTAAATTCGTTGTTTAATATTCGATTTAAGGTTGTTTAAAACAGAAAATCAAATAAATGTATGGTAGTACCGTTGAGTGAAGAATTTTCTTTACACGATAGTACATAATAGTTAGTATTTGTAGTTTTATAACTTGAAATAAAACCTAACGTTTAACCCGAGTAAACAGGAAAATGTGTCACATTGCTTACCTTTATTAAAAAATTATACACTTAACATGGGCGCTACCTATCGGCATTCGTAAMAACTTAAATTCGCCGGCAGAAACAGGGACTCTACCGATTATCGAATCGTTTGTTCGGTATCCTTATTATGGAGTTATCCGTATATTGGATTGTTATAATGAACAATGAAGTCTTTGATGATACAGTCACTAATCACTAAATATATTACAGTACCACAATAGAGGGCTATTTTGGGCCAATTAAAAAGATTAAGGAACTGTTAGATATCAAGCTCTGATGCACACAACATGACAAAGAGCGTTGCCTAGGAAAGAGAAGAGTCAAACACACAAAAATCTTATTTATTATTACATATACGATTTCTGTGGGTTTGATCACAGAAATCTTATTTATTATTATTAAATATACGATTTCTGTGGGTTTGATACACAGACATCTTACTCTTTTTAAAAGAGTAAAGTATCTGTGGTTTGATAGGTAGTTTGGTTCCCATGTCCTTTACACAAATTTAAATTTCTCGCCGCTATGTTGACCTAAAATGGCTGACTATTGAGGTACAGTGATGTATTTAGTGACTGTATTTGATGAAGCTATATTTGAACAATGTATTAGATCAAATTATGCAGTAGACACAATGCTGTGATATAGCTGTAGGTCTTTTGTCCATGGAATTGTCAAGCGTCACATTTGACAATTGACATTGACACATTGACAGTACGACAAGACTGCGAGAGTGCGACTCGCGAATCGCGAACAAGTTTATGAGAATACTGCAAGATAAAAGATTTGTTTAAACTTTATTGAACAGAATGGGTGATAATAATTCACTGAAGTATCTATCACAAATTGCAACTGCATTAAAGGTGCCTGCTGGTCAGTTAGCTATTAATTCAGATTCGGTGAGTATTTTGGGTTAATCTTAATACAGCTTTTACAGCTGTCCTGTTTGTAGTTGCCCACAAGAATTCACAATAATTCGACAGTAACTGGATTTTTAAATATAGTATTCACGTTGTTAAAGCAGTCCAATCTGCAAATTTCTGGTAGAACAAAGGAAGACAAAGCTGAAATATATCAGTGGTTGGAATATGCTTTAGCTTATGCAGCGAACATTGTCTCCAGTAATAGCAACAGTCAGCTTTTAAATGTAGGCCTAATGTTTTCTAAATAGCATTGCCATTAATGACATGCGCATTGATTGTTTTAGGAACTTAACAGCATTCTAGCGACCCGAACATTTTTAGTGTCTAATAGTTTGACAGTGGCTGATATTGTCTTATATTATTTCCTGCAAAGTGTTATGGTAAATTATTAAAAGTTATATTAGCAATAAACTTAAGCATACTGATTTTAGGTGAATTTGAGCTATTTAGAGAAAGAGAAGTTCATAAACGTGTCAAGGTGGTTCGACAATTTGCAGAATGTTGATAATATTCGACAGAAGAATAGCGTAGTTGATTTTAAAACAATTTTCTTAGTCAGTGTTGCTCCTGCAAGGCACTGATAATAATTATTAGCTATTTTCAGTATTTAACAATTTCATAAGTTGTAAAATAAATGATTATACCTCGTATTGTACATACATTACTTATTCTTTGGATAACTAAGGTTGCCAATTGTCCCAGTTTCAGTGGGATGACAGTCTCAGTTTTTATGAAGATATTCTGTATTCTGCTTTATATTGTCTCAGTTTTTTGTACGTCAATAATCAGTTAATCAAATTCAGCTTATATTAACATATTTTATTTTATTTCTTATCACACTTTTAGTATCTCAGATCAGATTAAATCAACTTTAAAGTCATTTTTTTAAGTGTTAGGAATATTTGCATTAAGTAACTACTTTGTATTTTTCATACGAGTAATAGTATGATTGATTACACTCATTTCATTGACAGACAGCTTGATTCTCTTCTACAGTAGCTGGTAGATAAGTGTTGTGTAGCATGTAGCTTTGAAAGAGATCTGGCAACCATAGGCAGGTACCTAGATAGTTATTATATCGACAATCTGAGCAGTGAAAAGCTGCAATTACATAAAATGTGTTATTCTAAACCAAGTAATGTGAAACTACCTACTTCAAGAATTATAAGAGATTTTAAAGTTAAAAAAAAGTATAAAATTACAAAAATAAAGCTATGGAAAGTAGTTTATAACCTTCTAGACCAATTTTATTTTGCAAGTGGAGCACAATTCCTGAAGAAAGGAGTACATTTATCGTTTATACCTACATTTTTATTACATAAATACATTTGTTTTTTACACTGAGACACATTGTGTATACCTGAGACAAAGATGGTAGTGATATATTCAGCAGTTTATATGTAGGTAAGTACTGCTGAAAGGGGAGATTACGGATAACTAATACTACCTAATAAGGATAACTATCTTTAACATCTTTCATGTTATTTATGAAACTTAGAGGTTTCAAAGCCGATCGGTAGGTGGCGGCAGTTTATGGTGCAGGTACACGAAGTTACACTCAAAATTTAAAAATTTAATTCCTTGTGCAGGTATTATTTTTATTTTGCGACTTATGTAAAAGTCATGCAGTATTGTGGGTCCAAAATGGTGTAAACGCTAGTTTCGTACTGACAATGTTGCAATGCTATTTGTGTGGTTAAAAAAGTAGGTAAGTAAAGGCAAAAACAGCATTGCTTTCCACAGGTAAGAGTATAAATACTATCTTCATACGAGATTTTTTTCTTTTTTGTCTTTTTATTCGCAATGAAACAATGATAATGTGATAAGAGGACGTGCTATATGAGTGTTTAGTAGAAGCTTTTAATATAATTTGAGCAAGTTAAAACAGAATAGGTTAATTGCTKAATTTTTTTAATTAAGCATTMTCATAGTCATTTATCTACGTTATATCGTTAAATACGTCAATCAACGGTTATATGTTGTATATGTTACTGGACTCATTTTTGTTTGATTTTTTTTGCTAAATTCGTTGTTTAACATCGAATTTGACGAAATTTACGGGTACTTAGAGTAGTCAAACAAATCTGTGGTAATCATAAGTTCTTTAAGTGTTATATTAAACGATAAGTATTGTTATTATACGGTAAATTTATACTTATGACATTAAATTGAATGTTTGGTAATTGCAGTTGCATTACTTCAAATGAAAATAAGATCTAACGTTTATCCAGTACACAAGAAATTGTCACACTGTCGTTTAGCTTGTTAAAAATTTATCCACCCGTTATGGAGCTTAATTACCGGCAATTTGTAAGTACTTTAATGTGCCCCCAGAAACAGGATCGCTATCGAATATCCTTAGTAGAGTTATCCGTACGAGAGATATGTATTATTCATCTAGGTGAGACAGGATGCAACAAAATATGCGTAGTTTAGACGATCAAACCGAGTAAAATACACAAGATACGAGTAGGTACTGCGAATTAGGAAAATCACTTAAAAAATGTTATTTTTCTTCAATCTGTTAAAGGGATCGGATAGTAGTAAAATCAGCATTTTTTAAAACGTAATTTATCTAAAAATACAGAAAATTACGAAGTAATGTAAATCCTCGATCTCGTAAACTAACAGATAATTTCATATGACAAATTTTAATTAATGAATTTCACCAGCCACATAGTATAGGCTCCTATATATAATAATAATATTAGGTATCACAATTATTGTGCCATAAAAAATTTAATAACAGCTACTTTTTTGTAATTCGCAACAGAAACCAGATATTTGCGAGAAATACGTAGGTTGTACATACATATCCCTTAATCTTCCAATATTGTGAAACGAAACGTAATACTCCGAGATCGCCAACCCAAAAAATTCTTTATTACAGCATACGTAGGTACCCACTTATAAATTATATCTATCAAAAATATAATGCTTTCTTTGACTTATTGCAAAGTAGGTAATGCCTGTTGCTTTTTTTTGTATCCACTGCCTGGAGAAGACAATGGGAGACACAGATTGTCTTTATCTAAGCAGGTAGATATTTATTCCTGCGATTTTTAATTATTACAGGTTATTCATATAAATTGAGGATATGTATTGTCTTTTCTATACATTCGAATGTTGTGTTGTTACGGGCAATGACTAGGCATATACATGTAGTACCTACATAAGATATCATTAAATAAATAATTCTCTAGTTCACCACTGTTGGTATTTTAACTGTAGCTACTATATAAAGTGCAAGCTATAATACAGAATACAATTCCATTTCAATGTTTCATGCAGAACTAAGGATGTTGTACAGTTATTATTCGAGAATACAACAAAATAAAACTACACAGTTTGTAACGAATTTTTTTAGCCAAAATATTTATGACAGTGATTTAAAATTGCTGGCAGCTGGAACAACAATAAGCTCCAAATCATCAAATGCATGCAGAGTCTTTATTAAGTAACGATTTATACATTGCTCATTTGTTAAATTGTATATCCTGTTCAAGTAACAAAAGGTAGCTTTTCATAATTAGCCGAGGTAATAGGGATATCCGGGATAATATGCATACTTGTAGAAATAGGGGTAGAAGTAAGGATAATACGAGTATGCTGTTTCTGAGCCTTCTAAAGCTTCTTTGGCTGGTGATTCAGGCAGTCTGAAACAAATATTGAATGATTTCACGATATCGACAAAAAAGGGTGATATTTACGCTCGGGCAGTTCTTGCTAATGGAACTAGATGTTCAGCTGGAATCAAGGGGCGCTGTTGAGGCAACGCGAAAGTGGTCGCCACAAATAATAAGACGACAACGCCGAGGCATGCCTGGAAAGTTAAAATGCGATATAGGCACTTGATTTGCCTTGCAATCAGGGTTGGCATGATTAAAACAAAATGTTTAAAACAGAATGTTTTAAACTTGTTTAAAACAACGCTTCTGTTTAAAACAAAGTTTTAAACAAATGTTTAAATCATTTGTTTTAAACAGTGTTTTTTAACTACTATTGTATGTGATTCATTAATTATTACTATTAGGCTAGTTTACCCTCCACAAATAGATAAACAGGATTATTAGTAATTACATATCTACATAATGTCACCTTAGATTTGCATAAACACCGTTGCAAATTGAATCAATACTTCCACATCAAATTGTCAAAATGACATTTACGTTCTTATTTTTTATACTATACGATTAGTAATCAGCTTTTGAGCAATTTTTCTCTCTACACATTTCTTCTAAGACAAACAGTCCTCGTGATATTAGCAAAAATATATAAATTTTTAAAATCGTTTTTTCCAAATAACTCGAAAATTATTAACTTAACAAAAAAAATACAGGAGTGCTTTCTGATCAGAAATTTGATTTACTATATAATACCAAAATTTAAAAAAAAATCGTACGAACGGTCCAAAATAGGTATATATATTAAATATATTCGGAGATATTTAGGAAAAACTGTTTTCTTTAAGTGACGCTTTTTTTTATTAATATCTTCTAAACAGTTGCTGCACCGAAAATTTATAAGAACTAATATTACTCGCAGTTATACTGCTAATCACATACTAAAACGAAAAAAAAATTAAAAAAATAAAAATTTGCAAAAAGGGTAGTTACCCCCCAATTTTGCCCCCTTCCCGGTACTCTACTTACCCCACAAACAATAGGTCGCTTTGGGTAGTTGAGATTTATACGTTTGTCCAATTTCAAGTTCATCTATTAAGTCTTTCGAAAGTTATCATGTCCACAAACAATACCACAGACACACAGACAAGAAATTTGTTTTTGCTCAAATTTTGTTTTTTTTTGCGATACAATACTTCCCATCCGTTGGATGTGGAAGTAAAATGAATTGAATTCAAAACCAGGCCCAGTTTTTTATGGATACAACAGTTATAGAAATTAATAATAAACTTAACATTTTTTCTGTACCTATAAATTACAAACATTTTAAAACAACAAATAAAAAAAATCTTAACCTTATCATAACATAAAAATTTGTATTTCTGGTCCAATACAACAAAACAATAAGTAAGACGTTCATTCAACACTTACTAGATAATTATATATTTAGCATAATAGAAAAAATAGTTATCAGAACTTGGGAATATAAAAAACAATAAACAAGAAATAAAATATTTTTACTAGTGCAAGCATATCCTTTTTGCACTTCTTGCATCGAGCTCGCATTGTACTATTTTGCACCTTAATTTTGTCGAAGTAATTCCACCCTGCATTATTTCTCCTACTGGTCATTGTAATTGTTGAACTTTAAACTTTAAACATACAAGGTCGGTTCCTATTCTCTTTGTTACAGTTGATATTAGCTAAAATCCATCCAGTAACCAGTATGTGATTGGTCTGGATTTTAATAACAGAGTTGATTTTCGCTTAAAATAGAAAAGAAAAAACGGCTCATAATAACTAAAATTGTCGCGCAAGCGCCGTACACATCGAATACAAATGACAACAGGCAATCGTAGTCACCTAGGGATTTTTAGACAACTGCTACACTTTGCGTCATATACTCGTATTTTTTTTTCACTAATACATAGGTATAGTAATTTGCATGGAGTGCATGTTTAAAACCGTGTTTAAAACGTTTTAAACATGTTTTTAATTAAGCAAGAAAAAACATGTTTAAAACAATTTAAACATGATTAAATTAAAAAAAAACATGTTTTTTGCCAATCCTGCTTGCAATTGATAAGCTTGCATTCATTCATTTCATTCGTTGCTCATAACATCATGACAATGTAGATACCTATTTATTTCGTAAATACTCACTATTCTTGAAGGACTAACAAAATCTACGCACAGCAACTGACGTTTGGATTATGTAAACTTTGTTTAAGTTCAGTCTGTCTCCTCTATTTTAAGCTTAAATCGACTTTGAAATTAAAGTATAAACCAATCACATACCTTACTTTAAGATGTTTTCATGGATACCAGATTGATAGAAAATAATTTTTAACTTACCATTTTTTTAACCGGACAGAAAATAGGTAAGTAAGTACTTTATCTACGGTTAACCATTTTACAAAAGAGAAAAAATGGCGCAGTATGTAGTATACAAGATGGTACATGCGATACATTCTAATTGTAATTGTAAATTGAACATCAAAGAAACCAACAAATAAAAAATAAAAAAAACTTTATGTGCAAGCTACATGCGGGTACAAGCTGCCTCCTGATAGCAGAAGGAGACTGATGGAAGGGATTTACCTATTAAGTGCGCAACAGAATAATTGTAATCAGGTGGTAATAAGCGGGTATGTCCCAATACAGATTCCTATTCCTTCCTAACCCCATGGTCCTCAAAATTTGTGAAACAATCGTGTGGACAGGGTCCAAAATACGCTTTTTGGAAATTTTGGATAAAATTTTTTAAAATACTGTGAGAAATTTTATTTCTTATTTGATAGTATTTTAATTTTTTGAATATATTAAGTATTTTCGGAGATATTTAAGAAAAACAGTTTTTTTATAGTGACGACAGTTTGCTGCACCGAAAATTTATAGGGACGAATAATACTTGGAATTATACTACTAATCACATACTGAAACGAAAAAAAATAATAAAAATTTTGCAAAAAGGGCAGGTACCTTCCAATTACACCCCCTTCCCTATACCATACTTATCCCAAAAACAATAAAACAATAGGTAACTCTGGGTAGTTGAGATTTATGTGTATGCCAAATTGCAAGTTAATATGTTAAGTCTTTCGAAAGTTATATATACTGTTTTTGGACGTTTTCGAGCATTTTAAAGCGATTGAGCAAATAAAAATGTTTGAAAATTTTTTTCGCGATACAATACTTCCCATTCGTTGGATGAGGAAGTAAAATTAAAATATATTTGCTTCTTTTCAGAAATAGCTATTTAACGTGTTACAGAACAATTTTAGAATATTGCATTTCGTACAAAGGCAACTGGTAATAACGAAAGTTGCAGAACTCACCATAACCCTCATTTTGGCGCAAATTAGACCCTTTTCTATATCAGAAACACTTGCGTACTATCGCACAACCTTGATGCATACTTCTTTTTATACTTTTTCCCTCTGAGCAGCTTCCGATCCACCTTTATTTAGAGCCACATCGTGATCACCATATACCTCGACAAGTTTATTGCATAAGCTCGATGACAATTACAATTTCAAATGAACGCAACTTTTTTTGCTGCATTATTCCCTTCACTTAGTTGCAGATGAAACCAGAGTAATAATTAACCTCCTCTGTTCAATGGGCGTAATGCATTGTTTATAGGACAGAGCGTTATGCGATATCTTCTGGTTTAGGTACTACTGCGTTACAATGTTGTGAGTCAGTCAGAATTATTAATCCAAATGAATAAATCGAAATATAATACTAAGTATAAAAAATGACAGAACAGACAAGTTTGCTACGTTAAAATTTTTACATATGACTTCTTGGTGCTTACTCAATTAGTTGGAAAATGGAGGATCACTCCACCGAACATGGTAATACAGTGACGTCCTTATCAAGTTTTCTGCTACATGCATAATTGCATACTGTGGTAATTTTTCAATAAATTAGCTAGTGAATCTTATAGCATTCAAGTAAAGGATGAATTATATAGAAATTATATATTTGTTCAAAAATTAAAAAATATCTGTTTCCTATCTATTCGTTCTATTCTGAGACAACTTCAATCTCATTTTTATAGTTCATTTTTTCAGTTTTTACTTATCTAACCTACGTCGGCGTCGTGTAGTTTATTTATCAGCGAAGATATCATTATATGTAGAATACATCGCCGACGTACACCAATTATTGACCTATTCGCGTTTTCGAATTATGATATACTATTTTAAAATACAAACCATATAATTGTCTATCCCATCCCTAAAAATGTATATTTCTTATGGTTATGATATGAATGGTCTATATTCTATAATGACTGAATCAAAATAAAAAAAAATTTTTGCTTTTAAGGCTGTGATGAGGGTTCTGATTTGCTCTGTCTGCTAGTTATATATAGCTTATTACTTTGATTTTGTCAATAAACTTTTAGTATTTATATGCAGTATAATTTTATTTTGTGCTTCAACTACTTGTTGTGAAAGACGTTTTCAACTGCTGTTTTTGGGCATAAAGTACGAAGTTCCCTTTAATCCTTAACAGAAAAAATACATAACTTGCATTTGTAACAAAAACTTTTAGCCAGCGATAGAACTTTATTTCCACACAATGTAACCACCGCGTGATGAAATGTATGAGTCCTTCAAAAAAGAAACGACAGGGCCCGATAGATTGCGATAGGCTCCTATTACAAATTTAGCATAACAGAAATAGGAAATAAGTATTGTTATCCAACCGAAATAGTGAATTTTTGTAAATCTTGCCAGCAATGCAGGATGAGACAGACGACCATTAGTTGGCAATAAAGTGTAAATTTGTATTTCTACATGCTGATCCTTACACCCTAAACCCGTTTAGCAACATCTGTTTTAAAGAGGAAGGCAAAACGAGAAATCCTTAATTGGCACTTTACTGTCGCCTAATCCTCTGCCCCATCCTGCATTGTATGCAAAATTTACAACGTAAAGTCAAAATTCACTATTTGGGTTAGAGAAGTATAGGTAAAGCACACGCAATTTCTCGTGTCGTTTGATTTTAAATGTGCAATAGACGAATTGTGGTCTTCTTTAGAGAAAGATGTTCCTAAAAAAACATTTGCTCTGTGCGGTTACCAGTTGCAATAATTTTTTTATAGACTACACAACTTTGTTACAAAACATACTTTTGCATTAAGTGGCAATTAGATAATATTTGGCCATTACTATCCGCGATGTCAATTAGAAAGATATATGAATAACGCCCAAATTCTCAAATAGTTTGGACAACACTGGCATAACTAGCTTTCGCGCTAATCGCATGCGCGGGCGTGCTCGTTGTACTTGGTTCACACAAGAATTAATGACCTCTGAAGATTACAATTAAACAAATTGTTTCAAGCCTGGATTTTACTTGTTTGCTTTCTATAAAAAGCTATTAAGACAAAATGAGTGCCAGTCCATGTTTTTATTATGCTATTAGTAACATTTTGGGAAAAGCATAGTTATGAAACGTATAAAATGACCGATGTTTTTATATTTGCTGCATATCACACCCTTCCAAACGTCGAGCAAACGTCACTGCAATTTTGCTTAAAATCAAAAGACTTCTGTTAATGCATCTGCTACGTAGGTACTTGCTAATGATTTTTAGTCTGTCATATACATTACCACTGTGGTCGGATGAAATTGTATAGTAAATGAATACTCCTGTAACACTTAAATAAATTACGCGAATCACAGAAAAATATCAGTGTTATGAGTTATGTAGTGCCAAAGCAGAAAGTTGTAAATGCGCAAAGGCGAACAGCGTATCTTTAAAAATGAACACATTTGAGGAATTTATTTTAAGTGAAAAAGTTTATCGCCTAAGCCCCGAAAATATCTACGTAAATGATTACGCGATTATAATAAAGTAGACTTGCACTGTATTATACGATATGTTAGATCTGCCCTTCCAAATTTTTAAGTTTGAAGAAGACAAGTAAAGTTGTAAGCTACTCAACCTCTGAGCAATACCTTCATGATGATATCTAATGAAGGAAACCCTTCCGTCAAAAATTATGCGGCCAAGTTTCACGCAAACACATCTGTATTTAAAGACATGCCTGAAGCCTGCGAAATATGTGGCAAATTTGATCCAGATCAGTTTCTAGTACCGAGACGACTTGCTAAGAAAAATGCAGCATCATTTGTCACCTTGACCTTGTTGTCGTTATTTAGCTTTATTACGTCCTCGTATGTTTTCTTTTTTCTATTTATCATACGTCATGTGCAGTGTAGATTAATATTAAATTGCTCCAATTATGTAAGAATAAATCAGTCCAGTAGCAATTAAGAATTTTTAACAGAGAACTGTCTTTGCTATAAATCTCTCAATAGTTTGAATGGTAAAAGCATAATAAAATTCTTTCGCATTTATAGTACTCATGGGATTAGAGACTACGTGTAACACAATTCCGGCACTATAGTGTTTATAATCTCCGATTGTTGTGGGTGAAATGTTCTTTTAAAAAATATTTTATTTACAATAGAAGTAATTGAGCTAAGGGTTATCCATTTCATAGGTAGACTTGTAAAACGTAGCCTTTACTTTTCCTTGGGATGGTGCTGTTGTGTAACGTGTAACTGTTCTTTTGTTTCTTCTGTAGATGAATGAATTAGTGGAAACGTGTAATAAATAAGTGGTTTATAAATCAGTCGCTTTAATTAAGCTCGCGCTGTTGCACTTGACATTAATCGCCATTGAAACAGCTGCATTATTCAGAAAGAAATTTAATTAACATCTCGAATAATCATTGATGTCATTTCATTGCTGTTAATTAAATTTTGATGCTGCAGTTTAGAACATTAGAAGGCATAAGCTCCAACTTGACGTTTCAAACTTTTAAAAGAATAAGGAACTTGTTTCTCCTATGATTTTGAATACCCATGCAAAATGCATTTTTTCGTTTCACACTAATTCAAGCATTACTGAAGAGGTTACTAAGTAAGGTCTTTCTCTAATACTTTTGAATATATTCGCGATTTTCAATTATTTTTTGATGTTAAGACTAAGTAACAAACGAAGTAGGCTTTGACAATTATTTTATCTTTATTTATTGAGATTACTTGAGCCCAATGTTATTATGATACAATACAAAACAATTAATTCGGAAACAAGTATATAACTGACATAATAAAGTGTTGCATATATTCCAGCTACGTTTCTCTGATTTGAAATTAGGCACTGATAACGCTCTTTTCAAAGAAATGACCAGTTGTTCTAGTAATCTGATGTCTATTAATATATTGTTCATAATGGGAAATGGTGTTTGATGACCAACTGAATGATTTTGATATATAAAGACAAATTTTATTCACATATAACTCAGGTTTCAAAAAAAAGTATATCACAGCATCTGTGCTTCTTATTAATGTATTGGATAATATTGTTCTTAATTCTGATTGCGTTCTAATTTTAATTTTGACACTATAATAAACTACTTTATAGCAGTAGTAGTATACAGCTGAAATATTTCGGCTTGAGTCTTGAAGGTGCAAAATAAATGGAGGGTTTTCTAAAAAGTTTCTAACAGTTTGATATGGGGATCAGGTGTTGAGTTGGTATCCATACCATCAGTAGTTTCACAGGACTGAGCCTCTTCTTTTATTATTTACACGCCTGTTTTCTAGTTGTCGAAGATTACTGGGTCTATGAGTTTCTCTGCTAATGATATCACGATCTAGGTAACAGGTTCAGGTTCTGATGATACTGAGTAACAATAAATTTTTAATATATGAATGGGATAATACTGATTATTTCCTTCATCTGTTAAATCTTATATCAGCGACTATTAGAAATCGAATATCAGAATCGACGATTTTAATAGGTAGGCACCTCAGATCAAGTACACTATTATGACCTTTTTATTGTCAAATACAGACAGACAGAGACAAAAGATCCTGTCGATTCGGTAACATCTCTGACGAAAAGATCGACAATTTATTCTAAAATTTGATTCAGGAAATAATCCTAATAAATACCTACAACTTGACCTTGATAAATTAGCTACTATTTACATTATCCCACTTCTTCTCGAGTCCAGTGCTCCACCTTCTTTTAGATAAATCCTACATTTAATTCAAGCTGAAGTGTTTAAGAGATTTGTTACCCCTTCTTTCTTAAGATAGGGTGGCCAGATTTTCATAATTAAATCCGGGGACGCAGAAAAAATATTTATTGAGGTATACCCAAAATAGATACATTAATTCCCGTTCTGCAGGTATTTTCAATAGTAATCATATTAGATTTGCCAAGCATCCTGGATTTAGAAATACGTCCACGATTTTAGGGCCCAATTTTTGCATACTTTCTAAGATCCCGCAAAGACACTATAAGTCCTCCATTTCATTATACACAGGGTATCACCCATGTTTTTTTTGTTAAAATAAGTGAATAGGTTTAATAGGGTATTAAAAATAAATATTTTTGCACTTTTAATCGTAAAATACGCAGTTTATGCGTCTTTAGGTGTCTGCATGCGGCTGTTTCATGGAATTTTTAACCACTAGTGACTGATACAGCGATAAATTACATATAGTGTGTCCAACAGCCTCTATTTGGAAGAACGCTTGGATTTCGAGACTACATCTTGTGTCTTTTCTAAGAACTGTGTTTCTTGACAGATACGGTGGTATAATAGTTTTTTTTTCATCTTCAGATAATGTTTCTGATTACAGCTGATTAACATTACTTTGATTTTAGTGTTCAGTTTATTTTCAAACTGTTCTTAAACAAAAATTATGCTAATGTAATCGCCTAGTCCTTTTTTGTTCTCCTATGTCCATGTATCCGCGAAATCGTATGGATTCGAAGTTGGCAACCCTATAGTGCCTAGTTACTACCAATGCTAATATTTTACTTAATAGTTATTATAGATATACAGCGAAATCTATGATTTTATATTTTATGCTGACTGCTACAAAAAGACATACATGTAAAAGAACGAAAGTTTTATTTATTTAATTTTTATTTTCAAACGTAATGTTTGTTATTAAGGAATTCCAGGGATATTCAGCGCACGTTTAACAATCGGGGATCAAACTTTCGATACGAGGACGAGGACTGCCCCCGGAAATCGGGGACGTCTGGTCACCCTACCTTTAAAATAAACACTGTTGATTTTTTAGCACTGTTGTTTGTTTCCCCTTTTTGACAAACTAGTTTTTGGTTAGTTAGTACAGGTTCATATAATATTATAATTTACCAGAAATAAAGCATTTGTTGCAGATTTTCAGTATACGGCGTTTGTTAACAGGGCTTCTATAAATGATTCATGCAACGCGGGCGGCGTTGATTTCTGAATTCTTTGTGCCGCTATTTGTAACTGCTGCCAAGCTACAATATGCACGGCGATAGTACTGAAGGTTGCAGATCAATGTCACACCGCAGCTCCGAAATGTAAGCTTTCTGCAACCTTAAAGTTAATTATCCCACAAAACACTACATGACATGTTGAAAATACACACTCCCAGGCGTTTTCTCACATTAAAATATATCAAATAATTAAAAAATCGGCAGATGACAAGTATAAGACTCTTTCCTTCCTTTCCTTAATCGATAATTTCCATAAGCGCCCTGGATGCATGAATTAAATAGAAACCCTGTATAAACAGTTCAGGCCGATTTATTCGTGATAGCCAGGTTGTCCGTCTTCTCGTGGAAAGATCTCTGCAGCCGCATTAATTTCAAATCATAGACGGCAAGCCACATAAATTTGTTGCCCAACCACCAACCACCAACAACCCCACAAATTACCATTTTCACAAAAATACAGTACCGATAACAGTTCTTCAACACGTTAACAGCTGTCACGCTGTCAGCTACTTTGTGGTTTGTGAAACGCCAAGCCAAACTGCCGTCGAACGATTTAAACCAAAGGTTGATTCTACAAGATGGCCGTGCTTGACGTCACGCCGATATCGGATATACGTAATAACGTTCAGTAAATCCTAAAGTTAAGAGAGTTTTAACATAGTCTCGCTTGCTATTTAAAAAATTCGGGCCGGTTTCTGTCCTCGTTGTTAAAGTTGATGTTAGCTCAAATCAACCCTGTAACCATGACAATTTCTTAAATTGGGGTATGTGATTGGTTTAGATTTTAAATACAGAGTTGATTTTATTTTAAAACAGGCAAATTTACAATAATGACACGACATCTGGCGGCAGATACATAAAATATTAAGAACAGTACTTTAATGCTGGAAAAAGGCGGGATTGTTGTGTAATAGGGCTGTTTTTGTTATATCGTATTAGCATTTTTCAATTGTGGGCAGTGATTATTATTAAGAAAAAGAGAATAAATGTAAACACAAAAAGCATATGTGTTATTATGTTGTAATAGTAATATGCGGTTATGTGGTTAAGCGGTTATCACATAGGTTATTGCCATGAGTGTCTTTTGGTTACCATTACCAGTTCCTTCGTAATAATTATATTGAATATATTCATTTGCGAACCCATCTGTGTTTCATTACTCGATACAGACGAGCATATTATAATAGCAAGTATTGTTCATTTCCGCCATATGCAAGGCCACACTAGCGCCACCAACGGTCGATAAATTCTCCTATAGAGAAGAGAAACCGGCCCTTCGAGTTTATAGTAGTGCCATCTGCTGCCATTCAGCGTCTTGAAAGTTAGGATGGGGAGAGGGACTTCAGATCAAAAGTGTAGAAATGTTTTCATATTGCAATGTTCATGACTTTAAAATAAATTGTTTAATTTCACTTTGTAAAATGCTCGCGTTTAATTAATGAAAATGGCTTGCAAACGATGTGTAGCAATATTAGCCTATACCATGTTATCAATCTGTGGACAACTGCTTCGGCTTATAAAACTCATCAGCACAGATATAGTCCCAATGGAGGTAAGTAGACGATGTATTTAAACTTCAGTCATATTTCTTTTATTTATTCTCAATTTAAAGTCTTCATTTAGTATTATTTTGTTCTGCAGTCATGGTCGCTTCGTTGGTTAGACGAAAAACGGCACTTACACCAGGCTAAACAATACTTATAGTATAAAATAAAAGAAACAACAGTGTTTAATTTCACTGTCTCTAACGTAATAAAGAACTGAGCGCTTTGGTCACTCAGAAACCACCATTAGTGCTGTCGATGTTTTGGTAGATTAAAAAATTACATAAATATATGTTAATAATAACGATGTTAAAGCAATAAAATTTTATATTTTGAGTATTTTTTAATTAAATTAAATTTTACAGATGTGGGCACGCGGGACTCACTTCAGGTTCAGCAAAGTATGCTTTCCACAAAATGTGAAAACATAAATTATTATCTCTTAATACTTAACCAAACATCGACAGTACTGATGATTATCATTAAGTGAGCGAAAGCGTTCTCCTTTTTATTAGATTAGAGACAGTGGAATCAGACGTAGTTTCTTTTATTTTTTACCAAAGTATACCACTTTGAAACAATGGGTCAGTACTTACCTCTAATAATATTATTTACGATCTGCATTTATTTATTGAAAGCGATTTATTATTACATTACTTTTATTATTAAAGAATGGCAATGCACGATGTATACATAGGATTTAGGCTTTTTAAGGTAATTCCATTAAACAACGTCGACATTGTATGTGGAATTAATAATTTAGTTAATATGTTACTTATGCTTATATATGACGTTTTAAGGTAAAAGTTATGGCTGAAGTCAAACTCTAATTAGAAGAATCGCGAATATGTTATCTGCAACAGACCTTCTTACACTAAAAGTATTAATCAATAGGGCGTATAATGTTCGCTTGCATATTCATGTTTCAAGGAAACATTTTCAGACCAACCTTGATGCTATAGGTATCCAATGCAAGCACGCTATGATCTGAACCTGACATATCAAGAATAATTATTACCACGCAACAGGATACCGCTAGTTTTGCTCCATAAGGATCGACGGGCGCATAAAGCAACATCCTTTTCAGCAGCGACAGTAAAATTACCCCAAAACCCATTAACCTGCATTGTTTCGAGGGAATTATGAAAAATGTGTCAATGTCAGCGGCTGGAATCACGAATTTTCGACTATATAAAACTGCAGATCATGATCAAACGCACAGACAAGATGTATGTGAAAATAGTGGTGTTCCTGTGCTTGATAGGGGTAGTTTTCGGAGCAGATAATAAACTGAGCGACACCTTAAAGAATATGACGCAAACGAAAAATTCTAGTAACACCCAGGGAGATGAAAACACGCTGAAAACTGAAATTAAACAGTACTTAAGAGAATGCGGTGCAAATCTGCAGGAAGACATAAATGAAGATTACGGTAACAGGTTTTCGAATAATCGTAGCAGCGACGGCAGTAGGAATAGAAACTATAACAACCAGGGAAATAATTTTGTTAACAATGATGGTGGGAATAGAAAGAACTACGGTGCAAACCGACATAACGGTAGGAGATGCGCTGGAAACAATAATTACGAAGATAATTATGAAAACTGTAATGATAGAAGCAACGGAAACAGAATTCACAATCACGAAAGTCAATACAACAACCAATACAATCAATACGACAATAACAGATACGGTAGACCTAGTGCAAATCTTAACAGCAACCAAAGGGGTAATTATAGAAGTTGTAACTACGGAAACAGCGAAGACAGTAATAATGGATATGACAATGGTGGATCTGGATATACGAGTAACAGGGGCAGTTCCAGTTCCAGAGGGAATTATGATACCAACTACGGCGAATACAACTATGGAAATGATAATAGTTATGGACCATACGGGAGTAGTAGTGCAAGTCGAAGGTCTCAAGGTGGCAGGAACGACGGAAGAACCGGTAATCAGGATAGAACCAATGGTGACCTGATGTTTTTTCGCACGAAAAGGGCTAGTGATGATGCTCAGGTAAGTTTGGAACATAACTTTTTGTAGATGTTAGAATGGCTCTCGTTTTTTTAATACTTGCATTCAATTATAGTAAACCGAAGAGATAATGTAAATATGCAAAACTTTTTTTGAGTATGTATTGATTGTAATAATGTACAAGGTGGCCAGAGTATAGTTCCTATGTGTGAAACCTGAAAAATTAAAATGTACTCTGAAACATAGGCGAATACAGTGAAAGAAGTAGTTTCAAATGTGTCTATATAAACTGTACTTCTGCATTTTCTGCAGATTCGAGTACCTTTAAAAAAAATTAAATCAAAATGTATGTAATTTAATTGCCAAAAACGGTTTGGATTTCGGAAGCTGTATATAGCATAATCGATTATAATTTTAAATTTAGTGCTATTCCATTGTAATTCCGCGGTTTCTTAATATCAATTTACCTCAGTTTTCTGCAAAACTGCTCAAATCATTTCCACAAAAACTTTATAATCCGATCTGAGCTTTTAAATGAATATGCTTGTTAGTATTAGGTATGTTTTCAGTAATAAGAAGTCAAAACCCTACCTCGCTGTTTTCGCTATAATGTCTGGGATTAAATTTCTTACACATGGAAGTTAAAAAAAACCTACATTTTAAAATCTAGTGGGCATCTCTGCAGTAACATCAATAAAAGCTTAATGTTGCTGATAAATAAATAAAAAATACATCGTTACAACATAGCGGTACAGAAAAATAGAACAAACAAATTCTATATTAATATTTCGTTATATATGCAAAATGCGGACCACTTAGTTCAATGAGTTTTTGTATTCTTTGTCACGATTAAAGATTAACTTTGAATACCATTTGATGCGTAGCTGCTGTAAATGTATTGACTGTCTCTTTACCTATTTATATGTAGAAGTAGTTGTATGGAGTAGAATTGCACAATTTAAAGTTCTTATCAAAGAATTTTAATGCTTAGCAACTGGTGGTTTAAGAAATTCCTATACCGTTGTACATTTAAATAAAAAAAGACGAACGAATTAAATGACACCTTATCATAACGGACCATTTGTGGGAGGTGTGAACAAATGCACATTATTTGGATTCAAATTGAATAAAAACGTAAAATATGTTTGTAATAACTCTCTTTATAACATTTTTAACAACGCTGTTGATTTGGTTTAACGTAATCAAAGAAAATCTAAATGACAACACACTCTGGTTCGCAATCCCCCAAGAAAGGACTAGGCCAAGTGTTTAGTGTAAGCTAGACCCTAAATTATTAAAAGTGTATGATAATAAGTAAGGTATTACTCAAAACTTCTTGAAATGTACTATCAGATTACGAAATTAATTCGCTGCAAATTGAATCAATACTTCCACATCCAATTGTCAAAATGACATTTACGTTTTTAATTCTTATACTATACAATTAGTAATCAGGTTTTGAGCATTTTTTCTCTCTACACATTTTTTATAAGACAAACAGTCGTCGTGATATTAGCAAAAATATATACATTTTTAAAATCGGTTTTTTCCATATAACTCAAAAATTATTACCTTAACAAAAAAATTACAAGAGCGCTTTCTGATAAGAAATTTGATTTTCTATATAATACCAAAATTTAAAAAAAATCGTACGAGCAGGGTCCAAAATAGGTTTTTAGGAAATATCAAAAATGTCAAAATTTTGGATAAATTTTCTAAGACACTTTTTGTGAGAAATTTTATTTTCTATGTGATGGCATTTTCAATTTTTGAATATATTAAATATATTCGGAGATATTTAAGAAAAACAGTTTTCTTTAAGTGACGTTTTTTTGCTAATATCGTCTAAACAGTTTGCTGTACCGAAAATTTATAAGAACTAATGATACTCGCAGTTATACTACTAATCACATACTAAAACGAAAAAAATATAAAAAAATAAAAATTTGCAAAAAGGGTAGTTACCCCCCAACTTCGCCCCCTTCCCGATACCCTACTTACCCCACAATGAATAGGTCGCCTTGGGTAGTTGAGATTTATTCGTTTGCCAAATTTCAAGTTCATATTGCAACGCAGAGTCAGTGGTATCACGGCCCGCTCAACGCCTGTGGGCAGGCAACCCGACGTGCTAGAGTGTTCGAGATTAATCTATGCGAAAGGCTCTAGTAAAGTCTAGGAAGGTTCGAAATCGAGAGCCTTCGCGAATGTGCCAGACACGCCAAGTAAGTGGGGAGTCTGCGGATATATAAGCGGCCAGAGACGGAAGTGAGGGGGAGTTAGACAGTCTATGAACGAGCGCGAGTTTTGAAAGTGACGGAAAGTGAGATTTAAGTATTGTAAAGTGATATAAGTACAACTGTAGTGTTTTTAAAAGTWGTGTATAGTTGAGTAAAGTTTGTTAATTGTTAAAGTAATTGTGAATAGTGCTTGTTAGTGTTTTAGAACTGTTAAATAAAGTGTTTTAAATCAGAAATCCAGAATTTTCGAACCCGAATTCCGTAACAATTGGTGTCAGGTGTGGGGTTTTGGATTTCTGGAGTGTTCTACGGACCGGATAGACAGTGTTTGGAGAAGTTTTAGAAAATTCTAGTTTATGCCAGTAACAAGAAGACAATCGGCCAATATGGAAGCACAACTAGAACAGTTAATGCAAATGATGCAGAAAATGCAAGAAAACATGACAGAGCAGATAAAAAGCCTGTCAAGAGGACATGAAAACCGGACAAGAAGAAATGAAGACAGAATTCAAAATCGGACAGGAAGAAATTAAGAAGAAAATAATAATGGCTGTGCAAGAACAACTTAAAACCGAAATAGAGGAAATCAGAACAAGCCAAAATAAAATTGAAGAACGGATCGACAGTGTAACAGAAGAGCTTAAAGTTACACAGAATGCAGTCGAAGAGAAAGTGGAGCTTGTCGAAGAAAAGGTCAACAAAGTAGAGGAAAAACTTTGCAATAAATTCGAAGAAAAAGTTCTACACATGAAAGGAGAATTTGGAAAGGAAATTTTGACAGTAAAAAGAGACCTGGAAAGAATGAAAACCCACGGTATGACGTCTTCGCCAGTTATTGGAAATAACAAGATAAAACCACCAACTTATGATGGTCACACATCATTTGAGACTTACAAGCTGCAGTTTGAAATGGCAGGAAAGGCAAATAACTGGAGTAATGAAGAAAAGGTTATGGCTTTGGTGGTAGCTCTACGTGGACCGGCTCTTGATTTACTTCGTACGCTGCCCGAAGCAGAGAAGGGTGATTACCAGAAGCTTACTGCAGCACTGGAATTGCATTTTGGAGAACAGCACCTACAACAGCTGTTTCGTACCCAGCTGAAGACCCGTAAACAAAAAGTCGGTGAGACCCTGCAAGACTTCGAAGCGGACGTAAGGAAACTTATGCATCTGGCATATCCGACAGCCCCAACTGAGCTTGTGGAGGAGCTGGCAACGCGGAGTTTTATCGAAGGTGTAAGAGATGACACTGTGAGGAACGCTTTGCTGCTAGCCACTTACACCACTACGAGAGAAGCCCTAGGGAAAGCTTTGGAGATCGAGGCGGCTTACAAGGCTTCAGCTGCCAACTGGGGCCAGTGTAAGGTACGTGGAACACAGGTCGAAGAGGAGACCGATTCACTGAAAGCAATCATGCGGGAGTTGAAAGAATTCCTAGCTGCGAATAAATCCGCCGGARGTCAGACCTGCTACCGCTGCGGAAAGACCGGGCACTTCAAGAGAGACTGCAGGGTGTCACTTCCTGCAGCGTCAAGAAGAAGCCAGCAGCAGGAAAACTAAAACAGTCGGTGTTACGGGGCGCACACCGACTGCCCGAGAAGACAAAGCCCCCAAGATTGTTTCCGTCAACCTGCTACGACACAACAACATGGATAGCCTCACAATGATGACAACCGTGAATGGAAAGAAGACGCAAGTGACCGTGGATACTGGAGCTATGGTTTCCATCATAAAGAAGAACATCGCACCGACAGTGAGACCCCTGATGGAGAAGGTTCTTCTGCGAACAGTGACAGGTGAAACGTCGCCGGCGATAGGTGAAGCTGAGGTTGAAGTGGAACTAGGGGCAGCTTCGTATACGTCACAGGGTATTGGTGGCGGACATTGACGACGATTTCATCATGGGGATGGACCTGATAGGGAAGTACGGACTTGCATATGATCCCCAGAAGAGCGGATTCTGAAATCGGAAACGAGAGCTCGTGCTAGAAACACTGGAGGCGAAGCAAGGTGCGTGAGGCTATATGCTAGTGAAACCCGTCCGAATAAGAGGAGCAGCGAGCAGATCATCAACGCTGCGATGGGGGGAACGATCTTGGGAGCTGCGTTGGATTAGTAGAACCGACTGAAGACTCACACAAACACTTGTTGGTTGCAAGAACGCTTATCAAGACCTCCAAGACGGTGCCGGTGAGGATTGCAAACATCGCTCCTGTGGGAACGACAATAAGAAAAGGAGATCTTTTGGCAACATGTACTCCGTAACGAGGATAAACACCTGTGAGGATATGGAAGACACGCAGAAGACGCCAAGAACGCCGGCACAGCTCAACATCGATTTGAAACATCTTACCAAGGAGGAAGCACGAAGAGCCGAGAATTTCTACGATGCTATCAACATGTGTTTGCCGAACCGGACACACCAATGGGAGAACAGACATCGTCCAGCACAGGATCAATACCGGAGATGCTCAACCTATTCGACAGGCACCTAGGAGACTACCGTTGGCAAGACAAGAACAGGTTGAGAAGATGGTGAAAGAAATGACGGAGCAAGGTGTAATCGAGGAGTCCAACAGTCCATGGTCTTCACCAGTGGTTTCGTCACCAAGAAGGATGGATCGCTCCGATTCTGTGTTGACTACCGAAAGCTGAATGACATAACGAAGAAGGACAGTTATCCTACCCAGAATCGACGACACATTGACCACTCTTTCCGGATCTACATGGTTTTCAACACTGGATTTGAAAAGTGGATACTGGCAGGTTGGGATCCATCCAGAAGACAAAGAGAAGACTGCTTTCACCACCAGTTGCGGTCTCTACCAGTTCACGGTAATGCCATTTGGCCTCTGCAACGCTCCGGCTACATTTGAGAGACTAATGGAACTGGTATTACGTGGACTCACTTGGAAACCTGCCTGGTCTACCTGGACGACGTATGGTTATGGGCCGTGATTTTGAAGAGCATTTAAAGAACCTACAAGACTATTCGACCGGTTTAGAGCAGCCAACCTGAAGCTGAACCCGAAAAGTGTGCACTTTTCCAGAAGAAAGTGGAATTCCTTGGCCATACGGTTTTCTGCGGATGGGATTCAGACCAGTGATGACAAGATCAAGGCAATCCGCGATTGGCACGTCCTCGGGATAAGCATGAAGTGAGGAGTTTTCTGGGAATTTGTACGTATTACAGAAGATTTGTGGAAGGGTTCGCTAAAATCGCGGCACCATTACACCAACTTACGGAACCGAAGACGACTTTTGCATGGAGCCAGTTCATGAGGAAGCCTTCAGGAAGTTGAAGTCAGCCTTGTGCAGTAGTCCAATTTTGGCATACCCCCGAAGAACGGAAGTTTTTATTCTGGATACAGATGCCAGCAAGGTTGGGATTGGAGCTGTACTATCTCAGGTACAGGACGGCGAAGAAAAAGTAATAGAGTATTACA